>CM039439.1:21578145-21640645 GCA_022379115.2 Bauhinia variegata
TGGTCACTACCGATATCTAAAGTTTACCCTATTGCGACAAGGAGCGGAAAACTCCGAGTTGCAAACCTTGGTTTAATCACCGAAGGTGCCTTCCTACGGCTCCCTCCAGGCGAGGGACGTGAGGGCGAGTCGGGTGTGTGTCATCCTTTTCAAAGGGTCCCACAGCGGACTTCATACGACACGGGGTATAAAGGCGCCCCAGTAGTTGGGTTCAGCACCACTACAAAGAGTACTTCAGTAGTGGCAATCCGATGCGGCCCGCTGGGCCACGCCGGGATCACTGAATGTGGTCTCTGCTCAGGAACCACGAACGAGGAAGAGCCCTCAAAGATATCGTCAACATGAATAAGTTGTTTGACTCTTTGTTAAGGATTTCGCTCATCCGTTGGCAGAAAGTCTTGGAAGACTTTCGGCTAGCGAGGTCACTCCTTCGTAGGGTGACCTTGCTGGTCCTGGATGGATTAACTAAGGAAGCTTGTATAAGTATACACTTGTTCTTAGTGCAGGTTTACAGGCTTGGCCGCAGATCTGGTTGGTTGTACTGCGCTTTATATCTTAAGCAGTGCTCCACTAGTCTGCAGCTGGCTTATGGGGGTGGTGACCCACATGAGTCTCAGTCTGTTCCTGTCTCTCTCAATCGCTCCGGGTATCCCAGGATTCTTCCTCCTCATCATCGCAGGGCTATGTATCTGCATGATGAGCGAGCGGATACACTTGTGCATCTCTATTTGACTTTCTTTTCCTTTTATAGAATTATTGAAATAGGGAAAAGGCCTGCGCACCGGTCTGTGTGCTGCTCGGTTAAGCGATACTCTTAGACATTTTTTTTGCTTTTAACTCCATACCGTATTGGATTTGTTCCACTCGAAACCTTGTTTAAGATTCGAGTGCTTTTTTATTTTACCACCGGATACACAGATAGATTAGTAGAAAAGAGCTTAGTACGATGATAAGAGTGAGTCCTCCTAAAACAAAAATACCAGGCTAGAAAATAGTGTCTCATTCTCCAGTATAGTAATGAGAATATTATGGGGTGTTGTTCATTTTTGGATTTCAGGTTTGTTTGTTTCCGCTCCCTAAAGATTTTCATGTAGGTAGAAAGGCTTTAATTTAAGGAAAATCCCACCCCCAACCAAGAAGCCTACTCAAAAGGGCGTTTATTCCCTTCTTAAAGAGTAAACTCTTTATCTTCATAAGAAGATAGGAAAAATCCAAACCAAGCAAAAAGCAAATGAAATAAGCCAAAATCGTCACAGTTGCAAGGATAAGAAAAAACTACCCCACGAAATGGAGACTTATAAATAGGCGGATGAGTAGATAACTGGCGAAGAAGTTTCATGATCAACGGTGCTTTGTAGGATCGCTATTTCCTGCGCAGTCCGTGCCAGTAAGTAGGGATCTCCTAATTCGGCTACCTCCCCCACTCACCAAGGCAAAACTTAAGAAACGAAACTATTGCCAAGAGGGACCGGGGAGCGCTTTGCCCCTTCACCTACTAAAGGATCCGTTACCAGAGTTCCACGCTTCTCAGGGCCCCCTAGTTCAGAGCAACCCCGCCGGGGCGATCCAGTCACCCGGATATTGATTTCCTATTATTCGTACGATTCCTCGAACTCACCGAAAGGCCTGAATAACTCATATTTTGTCCGCATGATAGATAGTAATTATAACGTACTTTCTAATGGACTTCATTTTCGGCCCTGATCGCAGGATTCGCGCCCGCCCACTTGTTGACTCCTCCTCCGTCTTTCTATTGAGAAAAAGACTTTAAGCTTAAAATAAATACTTCTTCCAATCTAAAGAGAAAGCCCACTCTCGCTTCACACTTGCTATATTCGCCTGAGCCCATGGTGAACATAGCGAACTTCAACTTCTGTGTCATATCGCTCCTTCCACTTCAACCTAGAAGCTAGAAGAAAGCTTTGACTTCGAATTCTATTACTTTACTTAAAGGGCAGATAGACCTCATTCTCTTTGATACGCTTATGAAATTGATAGTGGCCCCTCCTTACCTTACTTTATAATTCGATGGGGAGGATTGTAGTAAGGAGCGGGTACGGGAGCTTGACCAGGAACAAGATAACGAGAAGTAGGTTTGCCTGGGCTCACTTTTCTGCCCTTTCCTTATTTATTATATTAATGGGGGGGTCTTCTTCTCTGAAGTGGCAGAGTAACCAATTCCACCTTCAAGTCCAAGTTCGAATGGGCCTCAAATCTTGTAAAAAAGTATGCTAAAACGCACTTTCTCTCCCTGGGAATGCGAGTTCGGGCTTTCTTCATCAGCCGGAAAGAGGATCTTAGCCAACCGTTGCCGGCTTACGAAAAGCACTTTGGGCGCTGGGTTTCTCGATCCACTCTATCCGACAAAGATTCTGAAAGATTAGAGTTTACGCTTTCTTCAGAAGTAAGAAAGGAGCTTACGAAGAATGGATAAATGTAGTCTGGTCTCGCCGGGCAATTCCGTCCTTCTCCGCAAGAGATTGCTCTCTCCCGGGGCTAACCTATGACCTCCTTCTCCTTGTTGTTCCGATCCGACTTCCATTCCGAAAGCAAAGAACTCTTTCTCGCGTGAACCAGGCGTTTTTTTTTACTCAACTCAAGATGTTCTTCTCTTAAGATATTTCTAGTTGGATGAAAAGAGCGCTCCTAAATGAAAGCCTTTTTCTTATATACTAAACCGCCAGTGGACAGCGAACAAAGATGCCATACTAAGAAAGCAGTCGCCAATGACCGATGTGAATCAGCGCAGGAATGTTCATGGATGTTCTCCCAGAGCTGATAGATGAGGCACGTCGGAATTGTAATTCACACCGGTAACGGCACAAGAGATCAAAGCGGCAGAAGAGAAAGGAGCGTGCGATTCCCCGTTTCGAAATACAGATTGTTTTGGAGAGTACGAGAGAAGAAAGGTCGGGTGAGCACTAACTGAACATAGACCGAATTGGAGTTGGTAGGAGGCTTGCCGATTACAAGGATATTCTTAGAAGGAAAGTCAGAATGCCAGCCGATTGTTCCGATGGGAAGGAAAGAAGGTAAGGAGATTATTAAAAGGAAGGTCAAGGTACCGGCTTGGACAGCTTGAAAGAGGCTTGGCCTGCGAGGAAGGGGTTATTAAAAAGCATAAATCTGGGCTTAGCTTAGCTGCTAGCTCGCCTTAAAGCAACTAGTCCTATTCGTAAACATCTTGAATATGAATGTGCAGCCTATGATTGGCTTATTTCCAAAGCATTGGAGCTTCAACGCGCTTAGGCCACTACCTATAAGCTTGAACCTCCTATTACTTAGATGGAGGAGATAGTAAGCAAGACTGTCTATGCTACGATCTTGCTTCTTTTATGAAATTTCCACTTTCACACCCCCTTTCAAACAGACGATTCCTTGCATCAAGAGCAAACAGAGGAATTACTCTTAGGCTGATAGAATTCCTCTAAACCGTGGAAATGTTAGGTTTCATAATGCTCTACCGTTAAAGATATGCTTTCCTTTACATAAGATCTTTACGCTCTCATGTTCACAATCTTCTGTTAGAAGGGCACATTATTCAGGATGGGCAATAATCCTATGAGGAATAATCATCTTTCACTGGGGCGAAGCGCTTACAATTCATACCCGGCAAAGCCCTATCTACGAATTCGGGATGTCAGGAATACATTGTATGAAAGTATGAGAGTCTTCTCCTTCATCCCTTGCGTGGCTATTGCTTCTTTGTCTCAATCCGCTCTTATAAGGTAAGCAAAGTGCTACAGGCCTAAAAAAAAGAAATAACTCTCCAATTAGTGACTATACATAATTATCAATTGCACACCCGCTATCTTTACTATATAAGTTTATATTTTTGGAAGAGGCCCCAGGCCCCCCCCAACCGAATCTAAAGAATCATTGTAGATAGCCCTATTCTCCTAGAATTGAGTCCTTTTTTGAAATGACTCCACGACTCTATCATTTTGATGATAAACCTTCATAGCGGTATAATTTTTCTTCGACTTCCACTTTTTCCACGTCTTGCATTCATTTCTGTCTCATTTTCAGGTAGAGTGTGTACCTGGCCCCTATAGGACCCCCCCCAGATCTTATTGGGGGAATTCCTATGATGAAATAGGCTCACTTGGAAGGATCGATATCTAGCAAGTCTTCCGTGAGTGAATGGTCTCATCCAGTCCACGAGTCAATCCTATCCGCCGATCAGCCTAATACTTAAGGAGTGAGTTTCCTTTCTTCCTTCCTCAGGTCATGTGTAATAGCCGGAGGGAAGAATTCGTATATGTCTGTCAGGAGTCCTGATGTAGGTATGTCCAGTGTTCCAGCCAACGTAGGCTACTCTTTTTCTGTTAGTCCATCCAGTCGGTCAGTTGATAGTTTGATCGAGGGCATGAAGGCTAAGGTACCTTCCTAAACTGAGATTTCCACCTTGGAGCACAAAGCTAGTTTTTTAGTTCCGTTTGATATCGAAATTTCCTCTTTACTGCAGCTCAATGAGCACTTTCTGGATGACTCTGATATCGGCTAACCATCCCAACTGCGAAGCACATGTCGGGTCGAGTACACAACATAGCATAGCATACATCAGACCAGACTACCGACTGCGCTTGCTATATCTCCTGCAGTCCCTTGCTTTTCGCCACATTCAAGCTTAGGTCAGCTTGGCGAACTGGGGAATCGAACTCGATGTGCACCAAAGAAGTATGGTCAGTGTTCAGCTGTAGGAAATCCGGTTCTCAACCCGGAGTGAAGAGGTATGAGCTTGAAAGATATGAGACCAAAGGGATGCGAGTGATAAGGAGAGGTATGAAGTAACTCGACCGCCGTAGGGAGGCCATTGACTTCAGCTGGCAGTAATGCATCGACATGGAGTGTCCTAATTTACCCACAGCCAGAGGGGATCCAGTGCTCGCTGTAGAAGAGGGATGCTACTCTTTTACTGCAAAGTCAAGCAGAAAGGAAAAATGCCCAAATAAAAGAGGTACGCTAGCTAGAACCCGGAAAAGATATGAGCTTCTTTCTATGATTAGGTCAACAAGCCTTCCTCCTTCTGGATCCTATGCCAAAACGGGTATACTTTTCGTTTGAGAATTGTTGGAAAAGCAACTGCCAGTTCTTGTCTTCTACGCACTTTACTAATAAAAAGACTTTGAATAATGGGGGGGTATTCTATCAATTAAAAAATACACAAAGAAAGGTGCTCTATCAGACTTAAGCAAGGATGTCACATACTTGAGTCTACCTCTGGCCAGCTAGTTCACACTTCCTTCAGGCGGAATAAAGACCTTTCTCTCTAGTTCAATCATCTTAGCCAAGAAGAGTTAGTGACAGAGATTAGGACCCGATTAGTAAAGACTTCTTCGATCGGGACTGAGAAGAGAAAAAGGCTTGTTTTGCCGAAAAAAGAGATGAGAAGTAAAGTTCGTCTTATCTTCTTCTGAGAAGGAGCTCTCCCCTCACTGAGATTCTCTTGTTCTTTTTATAGAAGAGAATATGGAACCGCTAGAGATGGATTCTTCTTTCTTGAGAATTGAATTCAGAGGCTCGGTCCCAACTATGGGGGATAAACTAACGCTCCTTTTCTGCTCTCATTTCTGAAAGTTCCACTAGGGGAAGGTATGAAGTAACTCGACTGATAAGGAGAGGAAGGAAGGAGCTAAGTTTCCTAGGATCAAAAAAGAGATCCGACAGAGCTTGAACTGGCACCCGCCCCTTCCATTCACATTGGTGCAAAATATGAAAGACATCCACATCGATCGGCTGACAGTGCAAGGGCATTCTAGCAGCCCTCTATAAAGGAAGAAGCCCGAGCTAAGCTATAATACGGATATTTTTCTTCATCATTACTTTACGAGGACACCCTCGCTAGATTCAGGTTCTCCTCCCGAAAGGTAAATGCATTTTTTTTTAATGAAGACCCGGTAGCTTTAGCAAAGGAAGAAAGCGTAGAGGCTCTGCCTGATCTGATCCCCGGAGATGGAAAAACTTTTTACCCTGGCCCCAGCTTAACCACAAAAAGACTTATTCAGTCGAATTGGAAGACTGCTAGTGAATCAGCGCTTTAAAAGAAAGGGTTATTTTCGTGACTCCGCTGCTATTTATTGATAAGGGCTGCTAGCCTCTTGTTAGCTGCTTATCCGGTCTTGGTGGGTTAGGTGAGTAGGGTAATTCGATTCTGTTTCAGAAAGAACTCTGAGTGAACAAGGGTTTCCTCTCTTTTGATTCGCAATAGCTATCAGTGAAAGCAGGAGAGTCCGTCTTTCTTTGTTAAATGGCCGAATTAGCGAATAGAATGGATCAATCCCACATTCGGCTCAACAAAAGCATTCGAGCATCCTATGTGTTTTTTTTCCCGATTTGGACCCCCTGCTTCGAAAGCTACGTCGAAAGGGAAGATAAGAGAAGGCGGTGGCTAGGCTAGGTCTTAGTATGAGACGATAGGTTACCTTTCCTTTGCAGCAAGCGCAATCCTCGCAGCGCGCTATACGCTAGCGCTTCTTTGGTAAGGGGATTGTTCTGTCGTATTGTTCTTCCTTCTCGGCCCTGTGACAAAGCACGGGGCTTTCTTCACTAATATTAAGTATTAATCTATTTTCAAACTATTGACCGCAACCCACCGTCATATTCTGTGTCTTTGTCTTTAGATGCGGCCTCGTCGCTTAATATTCTAGATAAATGGAATCCGTTAGTTCGGGGGAAACAGAATCTCTTGGTTAGGCGTCTGCGTCTGTATCTTCGAATCTTTCTTCAGACGGGAACTACAGCCTCCGCCCTCCAGCAAAAATTCTTAAGCTTGATCGGTGTCATAGCCTGTTACCTTGCAAACACACACCCATCTCCCGTCGGGCGTGGTCGTCGCGTGAAGGTCTTTGTTTTTATGTGCTGCTATGCGCTTTATCGCTTGCCTATCTCTTTGCCTTTCGATTTCTATCTTTCTTTCTGTGGGGCCATTAATTACAAAGGCATTCCATGTACTAAGAAGACACTTCTTTTTCAGCTCCTGAGGACTCGGCAAGGTCTGGCAGCTACACATAGAGGAGATTATTCACTGCACGGAAGACATTACGCGAATTCATTCAGACTCTTCCACCCCTCTCACCTGAGCGGCAAAGCGAAGTCCACCCAAACTTTGTAGCCAAGAGACAAGTCTCGACGTTCAACGGCAACATTTCACTCAATGAAAGGCCAGTCGGCAGAAGCGGGCCACGAGCTAAAGGTGCTGCTAACCGGAAGGCTTAGACAACTATATAATAATAAATTCTCAGTCTAAGGAGAAGGAAGCATGAACCTCTTCTATAGAAGAAGCATTTTTGTCTTGATTCCAATTCAATACTAAACAAGTCCGAACTCTTGAATCATTCCTGGAGTCTATCTCTGGCGGGCTTTGGCACTTTTGCGCTGTAGGATGAATCTCTTTCTGAGTATGGTTTCGGGTTGGCATAATTGCCGTAGGATCATTTCATAATGTTATGTGATCCTCTCTTGATTCAGGAAGCGGGGAAGACTTTTTTTTGGTAGCGAATAGTTATCTTGTTTCGTGTGTCCCCTGTCTTTCTCTATACCGGAAGAAAGCGGCAGAGACACGCATGCCCATATTGACGCTTCTGATCCCGAACAAAAACCCAGAGGTGAATGAGTGGATTCCATTAAAGATTTGCATTTGTCTGGAGCGACAATCTATGACAGCTAGGGCTGTGGCCAGCCTCCCCGAAATAATTGAATAACTAAATTATTTACTTCTAGGCTGCAGAATCATGAGATCTACTGGATATTCCCATGATTCCATAATCATAATACAGGAACATCCGAGATTCCACTTCGGAAGCCGTTAACCAAAGCACCGGCTTTTTACTTCCCTTATAAGGGAAGGAGTAGGAGGATCCACTATGGTCTAAGCTACTAGAGTGAAAGCTTCATTGGTACCACAATCAAAGTAGGTTCCTAAGGCCGCTATCTAGCCTTCAAACATGACTTTTTTAGCTTGCTTTGACCAGGCTAGTCGGTCATAGGCTCAGCTCCATTTTACTTCCTTTCTTTCTAGTAAGACTAATGGCCTTTCCAGAAAATGGGTCCGAGGGAATGAAAGAAAGTTGTTTCTTTTATCAGTTATAGTTTTCGTTTCAATGCTATTAGCTTCCATTGTGGCCGATATGGACACAAGGATACTAATAGCCCCACTTCTGGTACGTTGGAGGTTGATTCTGCACCGGCAGAGATGGAGATCGGAGGAAAAGAAAGTGATCACAGAGATATTCCCGCCAACCCGAGCACTCTTGATCCGACCCGGATGAATGGGAAAGCCAGACCAGGCATGAAACCCACCTTTGGGCCCGCCCAATAGGATCGCTCCAACCAGGATACGGAAAGCATCTGGGCCTAAGAAAGACAGTCTTTCATCTAAGGGCCCATCTAATCCAAAGAAAAGTTGCCCCTCCACTCAATCCAACCAACTTAGTCAAATTGCAAGGAGTTCGAGATTTGCGGTACTTGAAGTGGAACCCCTTGATGATGTGACTACTGAGAAAGTACAGGAGGATGGGACTTTACAAGCCTCAGACAAAGAGTAAAAGCCCTATGATCCATAACCCAGAGACGGCAAAGCAAGTAAGCCCTCAGATTGCAGAGACCGACGTTGACTCACATGTCCCATCCCTTTCCTTTTGACCCCTCCTCGGTGGGCCCAGTTTCTTCCACACAAGGTATCTCCTCAACCTCTTCTAAGCCATCACAGATAACAAAAGAAAACCATCAGGGGGGTTCGTGCTTCATCAGAATTCTTAGTTTTAGAGAACATGTTCTTTGAGCTCTAAAACTAAGCTTCCAATCCTATGCCTCACTTCATTTCATTCACTTCGGCGGAAAAGATTGTTTCAGAGTCCCTGTTCTGACTTTAAGTTTTTTCTTCTGACCGAGTCTTGATCCCATTCTATCTCTCCTTTTTGAGGGAAAGAGCGGGGTGGAATGAAACATTCTATAATGGATTCTTTCTCCACTTCTTCCACTGAAACCTACCTCTCTTCATGAAGTTCAGTAGCTGAAAGAGAATCAATAGAAACCAGGGACAGAGCTTAGTTTAAAAAGACTATGGTCAGACTGTCGAATCCAATAGGGAAGAGTCCAGCAGTCAGCCATTCCGCCCTTTCTAAGCCCGCTTCTGCAGAACTCTTGGGACTAAGATTCCGTACCTAGTACAGTCAATCAGAGGATTAGACTATGTATGGATGTAGCTTACCCGAGATAGGTAGAGGAAGAGGAGGCAAGAACTTGCTCGGCATGTGACTTCTACGGCAATCCCATGTCTTCAGGCAAGGTAGCGTTAGCTATCCTAGGTTGTGAATTTAAGCTTTTTCTTCGCCGGGTATGAACGAGATGGAAGAACCGATGTAAGATAGACAGACCGGATTCCAGTGTGAAGTATTTCCCCTACGAGCGAAGGAAAAGAAATGCTTTTTTTCAAGCGGAAGGAAGAAACTTCACTGCAGGGTAAGGCTAGCAGGACAGTTCACTGCTAAGTAATGTGCTCACGAATTGGATTTGAACCAATATCAAGCTACTTGCCTTTTAGTAGATCGTGAGTGGGTCTGTCGTCCTCCTCATTATAGTCCTCCTAAAATCAATAGCATTTCGTCGGAATACATCCTGTCTTTTCACCTTAGTAGTCCTATGCATAGTCAGTACTATAGCCCCAATCATGGCTACTAATAAAATAAGACTAGGAACCAAAAACCAGACGAAATAGTAGGTATAAAGTAAATTGCCCAATGTTTCCAAATTAGTCCAACTTCGTACCTTTCCGGCATAAACCGTATATCTCAGAGAGGTCGTATTTCTTTGGGTTGGTAGTAATGGAATGGTTTCATTATCTAAAATGAAGAACATTTCCCACCAAAAGATCAGTCCAATAATACCACTCACTGGTAAATAGCGCAATACTTCTTCGTGAATCTCCGCTATTTGAATATTGAACATCATAACAACGAATAGGAATGAAACGGCTATAGCTCCTATATGAACTACTGGGAAGATCATAGCGGAGAAGTCGAGACCTAACAAAAGCAGTAAACCTGAAGTGTCGCGAAAGACTGGGATGGGAAACAAAACGGAATGTACCGGATTTTTAGCACGTGCAACCATCAAACCAGAGACCAAAGCAGGGCTCGACAAAACAGAAAGTATCATGGTACGTCGTCCTTCCCTGAAATGGAACTTTCATGCTGGAGCAAGAACTAGCATGAAAGTCGATCTATTACGACCAGCGCGGTTGTTCCTATTTCATTTTCTTCTTCCAAGCCAAGCCCTTCTTAGAAAGCACTCACTTAGTTACTTACGGAATCTCAAAGAAATGAAATCTATCTCGACGCCGAGAATTTTTTATGTGTCCAGGTCAATCAGAGGTTCGGCTTGTTGCTTCTCCTCCACCTTTTAGGGTTCTGGGCCCCTTAAAAAATAAAGAAAACCGAAATCATTGGGCCCGAGAGAGGCCGCCTTCTCTTCTCTCAGGCCAGCAGTCTTCTAGAAGTAGAAGACTGCTCTATGACGGGCTTCCCTGTATCCTGGGCTCTGCTCGTTCGTCTACGCTCCTTCAAGTAAAAAATGTTTAAAACGGTGTTTCCTTCTCCCTTACGGTCGAGAACTACGTACCTCTTGCCTGCATTAAGATTTAAAACTTGTCGTCAAAAAGGTAGTTTACTTGCTTACTTGTTAGAGTAAGGCAATCAATCAGAATCAAAAAATGGAATGAATCAAGGTATTATCTTTTTCTCTATCCACGGAGATACCTATCTATATGGATATAAATCTATCTATGAATCGATCTAGACTATCCTCTATCCGGATAGATATGTCCCTATGAGTGACTACGCCGATCTTTATATGTTTTGGCCACGTCCGTTTCCGCTCCGAAGAGGAAGGTTTGGATCTTTCAATCTTATGTCGTAAGGGATGTGACCTATGTTAGGTCCATAAAATACCACAGCTTTTGGTGTTCTATGATTCACCTCCGAATAATGAGTAGGTAGTTCGATCCTTTTGATTCTTCTCTTCATCGTAAACGGATGGGGGGATGCGGAGCAATCGGTCGAATCAGAAGAGTTGTCAACTATAGGCCTTCTTGTTCGATTAGGAAGATTTCGGTTGTTTTTCTCGTTTCTTCTCTTCGATAAGAATAGGGATTTGAAATGAGACAAATAATTCCTCTTCATTCTGTTGTGCTCAGCGCCTAAGCATACTTTTTCGGATCCAAACTTCATTGTTCTTTCTAAGTCTTCTTTTTGCATAGAAGAACGCAACTGTTGTTGCAAAAACCGGTCTTTTAGTAGTAGGCGGCATCCCCTCTTAGTTTTGAGTAGGCGGAACCATTCTGTTTTGGTTCTTCTCCACATTCTTACCGGCAGGAATTTGCCTATGATTTTTTCAACTGATATTTCGATATAGAAAGATCTCCTTATTTCTTCACCGCGGATTCTCGCGTAATTTTCTTGAAAAGATATTATATCACCGTGGGAAACTTTCAAATGAGTAATGCTTACCATTCTATTATTCACACAAACCCTTCGATGACTTATCGGCTGCCTTGCTTGAGGAATAGTTTCACGAAAATGGAGACGAACCGGAATAACGTCCGATCTTGTTTCTGGATTGAGTAGAAAAGGGATATATGAAGTTCGTTCTGTTCCTCTGTGCATCTCTGTGATGGGTAAATCCCCATGAAAAAGGGGCAACTTTCGTGTAGTTTGTGATTTGATGTAACTGTTAAGATTTTTTCTCGGAGAAATCTTTCTCTTAATAGATCTCTTCTTGTTCCTCAATCTTCGGAGAATGCGGCGTTGTATTATTGTAAGTTCTCTGTTCCGAACATTTCCTGAAAGTAGACGACAAGTTTTAAATCTTAATGCAGGCATATCCCGTCGAATCAGTCTTTTTCGCCACATCGCGTATAACGGGAATCGAACCCCCTCTGCTGCTGGCGGGCGGATGGAGAATGTTCTACTTCGATCCAGCAACTTGTTAGGGGCTTTCCCCTTTCTCTAATAATAAGGTAAGCTTCCCTCACTGCCGATCGCCTTCAGCTGGTGCGCAGGAGCGCACTTCCGTTTTCCCCTTACTATACAAGGGGGTGTAATGAATAGAGATCTCCCGCCAGCCTTCCTATCACTTCACTTCGTTCGAGAGATCTGATCTCATCGGACCTCACCAGGCCGGGCGAAGGGGAAGGAAGGGATGGGCGGTCCGGGAACAGCAACGGGAGAGGGCTCGTAGCCCCCCCCTCTCCCTCTTCCCCACGCCTATTTGTTCCCCCGGAGAGATGAGATGCGGAACTCTTTTTTTGAATAAAAAGATGAATAGATAGGGCCATGATACATTCCGGAATATTGTAAAGGTAAATAGACTCTTTTCGATGCCTGACTGAGGACCTATGTGAATGTTTTGGAATGGGGATGTTCGCCTTTTGTAACAAGTAGACCCACGATACGGACTAATAGATGTTCCTACTCTTACCCGAAAGTAAGATCTATTCCATTTTGGTCAGTCCCCCACGGCACGGCTTCTCGCTTTTCATGAATGTGTCTCCCCCTCTGCTTATGTGAGTTTGACCCGCCTTTGACTCTGCTTGCTTCTGACTCCCTATGAGCCGTTTTACGACCTTACTTTTTCGGAGGGTCGGCGGGACATGGGAGCCTCAGCTCATGCATCGGTTTACCGAAATCACCTCCGCTATCCCACTTCCTTCTATTCAAAAAGGCGAGCAGCCCTTAAACAAAAAGGCCCTAAAGGGGCTCTTCTTTATATATTAGCCCTAAAGTAGGTAGCCCCGAAAGCCGAACTCAGCAACTTGTTAGGGGCTTTCCCCTTTCTTATTATTAGTAGGATAGGTTTGGAACCCTTTCTATGTTATTAGTAAAGCGCTAACGCGCCCCTGAAATCAAAAAACAGCGCTAACGAGCAAGAAAAGGCCCCTTACTATAGTCTTTTTAAAGCAACCTTTCGCGCTAGGCGCTCACGTTTTTTGGCTGGAACGGGTCCAATTCGATCTGCATCTGAATCTGGCAACTGGCTGATTAAGATCAACTGCCTCCACCATTGGTTGTTCTTAATCTAAATCCCGTAGGAATGCTCTTGGTCTTTAACCGGATCAGGCTGCTATCACTCCCTATGCTTCTGCGTCCCGTACCCCAACCCCCTTCCTTAACTAATAGATGCTAGTTGGGGGGACTGCTCGCTTTGGCAACAGGGGGCTCAAGAACTAACTATAGGTATGCTTCGGGCTCCCGATCCGAGAGGGACGCGACGCGAGATGATGATGGGTCAACCGCGACTGGAGCTGCTGCTTCCGCTCGGTGAATAGAATAAGCCCTCATTCTGGTTTTGGATAAACGACTGGATTTTTTTCTTCTATTCCATTCCCATCTGCTTCTGGAAGTGGATATGCTAAGCGGCGGTGGTGCCTCTCCCACAGCTATTGGTGGGTTCGAATATGGCACAGGAGTTGCTGTTCGGACCACAGCAATTATGTCTCGATCGGATATCCAAGAGGTGACTTGTACACCTTTTTAGTTTGACTCTGCTAGCTCAGAAGCTGATGGATCAACAATGGTAACTCGAACTGGCAGAGAAGGAGTATAGCTTTGTTGGGGGTGAACTTACTGCTCCTAGCTTTACCTCATAGAGGTAGACAGGCATATTTGGGGGTTCAAAGAAACTCGACTGATAAGGAGAGGAGAGAATGAAATAGCTCGGGAGAGGTTTAAAGATACTCGACCAAAGGGAGAGGAATTGAATCAATAAAAAATAGGGTATAAAGCTAGCGGAGGAAAGAATCGGATTTGAACTTCCCAGTGAAGAGATTCTGAAAGGCAAGGCTTCATTCCCGAGTGGACGAGAAGAAGGAGCGATAGCCCCGGGAATGTCTGAGTGATCACGGTCTTGTGTATGATGTATGATAGAGGTTGGATTCCTGGCTTCAACAAACAAACCTTCATCAAGCAGTCAATCCGGGCCGAACTCAAGCCAGTTCCGAGTCTGTGACGGGCGGAAGGAGCGCGAGTTCTATTACATATGTTATTGGACGACGAGAGGAATTGGGAGCAACTGCTTAATCGGGGCGGTGAGGTGGACAATCCCTTACTCCAGCCGTCGGAGGAGCAACTTTGGATAAATCAATACTAACTCTCAACAAGCGTTAGTCGGTTATTGCGTCGGCAAGAAACCGGCGTATAGCTTCTTGAAGCAATTTTTTGCCTTCGCTTGGAGATGTAAAGGGGAGGTCCAATTGTTCTCGATGGATAATGGGTTCTTTGTGTTCTAAAACATTTTATTGTAAGACCGTCAGAGAGTAATGGAGGGAGGGCCATGTTTTTGAATGGGAGGTTGTTAGTACTGAAAGAATGGAAGGGGAATACTTTGTCTGGATGGGAAGGATGATAAAAAAAAATCCCTATTAGGGTTAAGTTGAGGGATTTGCCTTTGCGGAAGTAAGAGCCTAAGTTGTATCGCCAAGAAGATCGGCAATCCGCTTTGGTGCGACCAAAAAACAACGCAACGATCCACGCAAGGATCTGCGTTGAAGTTGATTCTACGTCTGTTTTTACCGGCTGAAATCTTGATGATTGACGATCTCAAGAATAAGTTTCGGAGACTTGTGAGGCGTCTATCTCATATCTCATCATCACACGACCGGATATCACTCATGCTGTGAGCCTTGTAAGTAAGTTTATGCAAAGTCTCCTTTAGTAAGGGCGTCACATCTCGAGGCTCTTTTTCGTATTCTTAGATATCTGAAAGGTGCCCCAGGCCGTGATCTATAAGCCAAACGACCCAATACTATGGGAGAATCGTCTGTTGTGGACCCTTTAACGGGATGTGTGTCCGCTGTAATCTCATTCTCGTTGTCTGGGGAGGGGCCACACGCTGCGAGGATAAGAACCGAGGTAGCACATTCCACTCGTCATAAACTGACGAGCTTCGGCGGGGGCCCTCTGGAAGGTTGCTCTGGTTGCTTGGAAGGTGAGAGCTTAGGGTGGCTAGAAGTTCCGCTATTTCGGATAGCGAAGAGAAGAGTTTTGCCTCTTCTATATACGATGAAAGTGGCTAGCTCCTTTGGCATCTAAAGTTGATACCTTCTACAACTCCTGAAAGAACGACAAATAGTGTCTCACATGTTAAAGGCTGCTTTTAGGAGTGATCAATCTCACAAACTATTAATATCATAAACAAAGATAGACTTTCTACGCTACGATCTCGCTTACTATTTCCGCTATCCAAGCTCCTCTATCATAGAAAAATAGTAAGAGAAGGTTGAAAGGGGATTCGAACCTGCTTTCTCGAGGAAAGGAAGTTCCCATGCCATTAGTCTAGCTCACCCCGTCTTCTGCGCATCAAAGAGTAGATTCTCTAAGAGCAAGAGCTTATCCACGATGAATGTCAAACCAAGGCTGACCGAATTTCATGCTTTTAAGGCAACCAGCGGAGGCAACCTCGATTGGAATTAGGCTTGAACCAGAAGATCACGGATACTACCTTTCTCTATTCACCCGATTCGATCCACAAGCTGAATGCCGTACCTGCCAGAGAGGGAGATCCGCCATTGAACTGTTCCACACCATTATTGAAGAGCTCTTGCCTCCAACTCAAAAGAGAACAGAACGTTCCTTCCGCAACGCAAGGCCGATATCTTTCATAGCAACCAAGGATGAGTTCGATCCATTAGTTCTTGTGTATGGCTTCTTTTTCTATTTAGTAGAAAGCCTGGTTTAAGCTGGGGCCATTTTCTTCATACTCGATAGAAGCGCCGATAAAGGCCAGTCGGCGAGCCCTACGGCTATTTATTCAGCAAATTGCCACTGCCTTCTGTGTTAAGACTTAATTGTATTCCGCGAAAGCTTCTTCTCCAGATTCCACAAGAAAGGGTTCGGATCATTAGGCTTTGCCCAACCTCCCCTCAGGGATCGCGGAGTCAGGTAGATCAACTACTTGTACATATCTCCTGGAAAATTTAATATCCCATCACTAAACCTCATAATATCCCATCCCGAGGTCTTAGTCGAGACTTGGCTTTACGCCCTTTGGTCTTTCTTTTTTCGTTTTAGTAAAATGTCTCCGGCTGCAGCAAGGCTATCTTTCTTTAATTCCAATTTTCAATGATTGACATGACTCTGTATTCTGTTGTGCTCAGCGAACGGATAAAGCCCAGGATGGGAAGTCGCATCTCTTTCGGAGTTGAATCGGGAATCCTACTCTAAATAAGAATCTAATCACGCGCTCTCAGAGAACGAAAGACTCCATAGCCTAGTATGAAAAGTAGGTAAAGCCGTCCAGTACTACATCCGTAAGCCTTCCATGTATTGCATTCGTTCGTCAGGGAATGTGTACTAGCCCCTATTGGAACTCCAATCAGGGGAATTTGCCTTGACTTCTCTTCTATTACGTACAAGTGGACCAGCCAGTCCGTCTGGTAATTTATTCCGTATTCAAGGCCGTCCTAGCTTTCCAATTTCTCTGTCCTAACAGCGTTCGAAGCCCTTGCAAGCTTTGGATTCTTTCCTATCTCTCTTTTGAGTGTGGTATGAGTCTAAGTGTATTAGTGTATAAATAATTTTCTTCCGTCTTTTGTGTAATCAGATTAGACTTTATTTGATTTGCCAAGGAAGGAAGAACGAAAAGGATTCTTGCAAGCGGGCAAACTTTAGCTTTTTCTTCCATGCGGCTTCTCTATCTATGGGTAGACTTCACACCTGCTCTGACCGGGAAGAGAACGAATTGACGCTAAAGAGATAGATTTGAGATAGTACTTGCATTGCAATCAAAAAGGACTCGTTCTAAGCACATATCAACTATGGCTTTGCTTTACAATGTGGTCCCTGCGACTCCTTAATCAGCCCTAAAGGAGGGGGGAATTGCTAGCTTGTTAGAGTTAGACGAAGTCCTGAATAAACAATCAAAGGAGCGAAAGCCACTCGCAAGACAGAGAAGGGCGGGAGAGGAGCGAAAAGGGAGGCGTTACCCCTGCTACAGTTGGAGTTGACGGTCCCAGTCTTTTCTGTTTGCGTAGGAGTTCTTCCTCTTGCTCCATCGAATGCACTGAGAGAAGTAGCTGTGAGGAAGAAAGAGCTCTTTTGAGGGGAAAGTGAAAGAAATTGCTAATAAAGAATATGCTTTCTATATACCGAAGCTCTTAAACTAAGTCACGTAAGGTGATAGCGATCTCGTCTTTTGATGCTTTAATCGGGAGTGAAAGAGAGAAGAAAGAGTAGCTTGAAGCAAGTGGCAATGCTAGAAGGGCATTTCTTTTACAATGACAGTGTGAAAGCCGCCTACTTGAGTAGTGCGTTGGATCTATGCTTGGGCAGCTTAATCGAGACTTTACATACGTAGATTGCCATGTCTGTATCCGAACGAAAACATTTTCCTGATGCTTTTGCCCCACCCAAAGAAGAGAAAACAACCGTTTCGTTTTGGATGAGGTCTCTCCCGCTGTAACCTACTGAATCTTGATTTCTTACGGTCAATAGGGAGCCTTAAAACAGCAGTTGATGACACCTCATGTAGCTTCCTCGCAAGACCAACTGGCACAAAGAACGGCTACAACACAAGCCCGACTTCCCGCCTAACTCCACCCGAAACTCCTTCGGAGCCTCGCTCTCGTCGTATTATAGTAGGTCTGGAAAGAGCCTTGTCGTCGTATCAGCAAGAGCACCCGGCACCGGAACAACATAAGCATAAGCAAAGACAGGCATAATCGTAACCGGCTCTTAGTCTTCTTATCTTTTATAAGTGGTTTTGCCCGTCCCTTAGCCAATCAAGCCTTATCCCTGTCCTGCCCCTAGACTACTCCTCTGTCAGCTAGGAATCACCATGGCAAAGGAGGGGCGCGAAGTAGGACTTCTATATCAGGGGTCTAATTCACAGTAGGGGTAGGCCCGGGATTAGTAGCCCGTTCTTAACCTTATTACTGCTATTACTCTTAACCCTTTCTTTTATGACTGTTATGCTACTTAGGCACGTTATCTTGGTAGTAAGGCAAGGAAATCAATAAAATAGGGGAGGTTGGTAAATAAATATCTAGATAGTCTCTATCGTCCGTTCTTACTCCCTTATTGGCTGGCCTATCTGATCTGGACCCTATTGACTCATATGGAGAAGGACTGGCACTTTCTGGATAGGCTTACCTTAGCACAGGCTTAGAAAAGGCCTTAGCTATTGAAGTTGAATGCGGGAGGAATCCTATCTCCAAAAGCAACTCAAATTGTAACTGGATCTGGGGAAAGAGCACTCGCTGGAAGGGACGACTACTGCAATAACAGGTGCTGATACTCTATTTTTTACCCCGGCTTGAAAACTTTCTTTTGTGTAAAGGAAAGGGGCTGAAGCCAAGAAAGGGATTTCCTCCAAAAATGGGACTGCTGGACTGGAACTAGATGGGTTTACCTTAGCACTCTTTCAATAAAGGGATGGAATTCATTAAACTTAAGAAGTATAAGGCGCCTTTGAATCGTAATTCAAAGATGAGCAGCGGCCATAATAAAAAGTTCTCCAACTGCTTGGCTTGGCACTCCAACTGCAAGTATCCCACTGGCTGAAACAGAACTCAAAACCTGAAAGTAGCAATTACACTGACTCCGACAATGGGAATCTCCGGTATGGGGAAGATACAGCAGAGCTGGGGAAAGCAAATAGGTAGGCAAACAACTAGATCAGGGAATTCCTTTTAACTAAAATCTTCAATTCTTTCTCCTGGGGAGAAGAGAAGGCTTTCATTCACCTTGCGTACTGTGAGAGCTACTTAGTTACTTTCTTACCTTGCTTACGTCCCTATAGGAGCTATAGAATTGACTTATTTAATCTTACCGCTACTCCGGCATTCGGCATTCACATTCAGGTCAGGCATTGAGTAATTGGTAAGGTAAGTCAGTCAGTCTCTTGATCACCATGCCCTCATCTACTGCCGAAGGAAGGGGGAATCCGTGGTATATATAATATGTATGAATCTATGAATAAGAGTGAATCCCGAGAGAAAGCACTACTTCTTTTAGTGCTGTTGGTATTCGTAAGTCAGCAGGGTACTATGCAACGTCTTCTTTCTTTTTTTATCTTCATCTATTCTTCATTTACTAAAAGTAGTCATTCAATTAGCAATCGAGTTCTAATCAGCTAATTACTGTGAAATCTAATTCAAATGGATGTCCCACCTATCAAAAGTGGGGTAATGGCTGGGTGTTCCACGTTCCAAGGATCTTTCATTTTCTTATATAAACACAGGTCTTCCGTCTTGTTCCGTCTTTGATCCTTCGCGCTGGCTCTGGTTTCCTGTAGCCGCCGTGGATCCTCTCTCGGTTAGGGTCTCCCCCCTACCTACTCCCTCACTCGCTCTCTTTGCCCCTGAAGCAAGGTTCTAATTTCATAAATGAACAAGTCACTTTCTACCCCTTGTTTCCTTTTGGTAGTGGGAAGTGATTGGAGGAGCAAAGCAGGAAGGTTTTTTCTAATTGAATGAATGCATGGGTTCTCCGGTGGGATTGGCTTTATCTTCCTTGACTGGCCTCTCTCTTGTTGTTATCGAGTGCCTGCAGCTTGACTTCTTTCTTCCACTACTATCTTCTCTTATTCAATTTCTAGTTAGAAGGGCTCACGCAGCTTTCTCCGGTTTTGGGAGTGAAAGTGCCTTATGGGAAGTGAATTTCCGGAATAAGTGCCAAAGGGCTTATTATAAGGCGAAAGACAAGGGTAGGGGCTAGAGTTTGGATGTGAAAGGTAGTTCTTTCGGCCCGGCTCGAAGATTGATTCCGCGGATAGGATGAGTGAAATTGTGGACAGGTAGTGCCTGAAAAGCAGAAACAGAGATTTCTGAATCCCAAGGGCGAGTTCCCCGGGAGAACCCTAAAGTTGATGAAAGATTTGAAAGCGCACAAGAAGGCCACATCGGGATCGGGAAAGGAAGCTGGAAGACAAAACAAGGGCTTTCCCGACATCGAGACTTTGATCTTAGCCTTAGTTGCGAGTGTCACTTCAGCAAGTCGAGTGATGGCTTTTCTTCAAAATTCGATAGCCCCTGTTGCCGCTGTTGGTGGGGCCCTTTCTATTAGTAAGTAGCGGAAGAGCTGCTTTAGGGATCTCTGTTTATACTTTATCCGAATTCTTTAGCTTCAGGTGTTGGAAGCAACTCAACCTAGCTCTTTTAGACAGGTATGAATCACCTGAAACTAGTGTGTGAACAGATCAGCTTTAAGCAATAAGCTGGATATGAGTGAGCCTTTATTTAGATCCTTCTGTCAAGTGGTCTCAGTTGGAGATGGGATTGCACTCGATCAGAAAGGCAACCTGAAAGTTAAATTGCTTATCTAACTTTCAAATTTCATGGTCTGGAGTACTAAAAAAGAGGTGTACTTCTTCTAATCTTTGTTTGCAGGCGACGATATGCTTCTTTCCTCTCTTCCATTGCTTCCGTTGATAAGGAGACTAGCTTGTTGGGCTTGGGAGTCGGAGACTTCCTCAACCCTTCACTTGAAACAAAGGGGAGGATCAAAACGAAGGAGGTCTCAACCATCTGGGATAATCGACTTAGATAAGTGAGTTTGAGTTGCTTCTTTCAGCCCTGTTGGTGTGGTGGAGATATCTCTTTACCCTTTTCTTTTGCACCAAGCTAAGGAATGCAAAACTCGGCTTGGATCAAGGATGGGCTCTTGGTTACAAAAGGGAATCTACTTTTTTTATTCCAAAATTTCTTTTTTCGGTATACCGCTCCGCGAGCAAGGAGTGCCACGCACGAGCGGAGCGAAAACAAAGCAGGGGGAATTCTTCGTTGGGAGAAATCCTTTGATTGCGTATTGAATATAGATCCATGTCTTTCTTGTTCCACTAGCTAGGACCAAATTCTCACATGTCCCTTTCGTTATTACAACCTTCTTTTTTGATGTCAAAGACCAGAAGCTACGCGCAAATTCTCATTGGATCTCGGTTGTTCTTAACAGCGATGGCTATTCATTTAAGTCTTCGGGTAGCACCATTAGATCTTCAACAAGGTGGAAATTCTCGTATTCTGTATGTACATGTTCCTGCGGCTCGGATGAGTATTCTTGTTTATATCGCTACGGCTATAAACACTTTCTTGTTCCTATTAACAAAACATCCCCTTTTTCTTCGCTCTTCCGGAACCGGTACAGAAATGGGTGCTTTTTTTACGTTGTTTACCTTAGTTACTGGGGGGTTTCGGGGAAGACCTATGTGGGGCACCTTTTGGGTGTGGGATGCTCGTTTAACCTCTGTATTCATCTCGTTTCTTATTTACCTGGGTGCACTGCGTTTTCAAAAGCTTCCTGTCGAACCGGCTTCTATTTCAATCCGTGCTGGACCGATCGATATACCAATAATCAAGTCTTCAGTCAACTGGTGGAATACATCGCATCAACCTGGGAGCATTAGCCGATCTGGTACATCAATACATGTTCCTATGCCCATTCCAATCTTGTCTAACTTTGCTAACTTCCCCTTCTCAACCCGTATCTTGTTTGTTCTGGAAACACGTCTTCCTATTCCATCTTTTCCCGAATCTCCTTTAAGGGATGAAATAGAAGCTCGAGAAGGAATAGCAAAACCTAGTTCACTTCCCAGCTCAAACGGAACGCGATGTAATCAAACTTATGGTTGACGCCGTAGAGAATATAAAGCCCATATGCGAAGTGGGGAGTAGCAGGTACTTTTTTTTTTATGATGTCCCTGGGATTGTAGCCAGGGATCGTCAACAAACCTTAGCTATTCGTTGGATCCTTGAAGCAGCTTTCAAACGACGTATAAGCTAGAGGATAAGCTTAGAGAAATGTTCATTTGCTGAGATACTGGATGCTTACCGAAAGAGGGGAATTGCACGTAAGAAAGGGGAGAATCTTCATGGACTGGCTTCCACCAATCGAAGTTTCGCGCATTTCATATGGTGGTAAAGTGAGACCACATAAAGAGCTCTCTGATCCTCATTCAGTCAGATTATTCAGTAAGATATGGTTTGACCCTTTTCCTTTTTGTTTGAATCTGAATATAGAAAAGAAAGCCATCATTCCTCTCCCTACGGTCGAGCGACTTCATTCCTCTCCTTATCCAGTCGAGTTACTTCATACCTCATACTCCTCCCTTCATTCATTGAGTTGGAGGAATCCATAGGAGGCCCGCCCGTTATGCATTGCATGAAAGAACCTTTCTTTGTATGACTTCTCTTTTGCCTTAGGTCGAATGAATACGACAAAATAGGCCATGAATGAAGAAGTAGTGGGCCTTTCACCCTCTTTCTAGTGACTCGGGGAGCTGATCTGATAAATGCACTTCATTCAAAGGGAGGGAAGCTAGGCTACGCACTTGCCTTTAGGGGGGAAGGGGAGGAGATATCTTTCATAACAACAAAGTGAATTGCAATTCTTTATTGAATTCAAAAAAGATTGCGCCAATGAAATAGAAGAGCGGTATAACAGAGCTCAACAAAGGAAGGAGCTTGCAGAACTAAGCAAGGGATGCTATTAAGCAAGAAGTCAGGGATTCAAATAAAGTGCTATGCCAAAGTTGTAGGCAGGTATGGAGAACTAGACAATGATGAGAAGCTAGGCTAATATGCAAACGGGGATAAACAAATGGAATAGAAAATGACAGAATCAACAGTTAAGGCAAAAAGGCTTTGTCCAATTCCTCCCGAAGACCCTATTGACTGATCGGATTTTTTTTTCTATTTCTACAACCTTCCTCTCCTTTCAGTCGAGCGTCTTCAAACCTCTCAACAGGTTTGATTACCTTAAGAAAGGAAATGGGGCATTCTTCCCCGCTTTGGACAGTATCCTATATTGATTGCTTAAAATATATAAGGGAGACCAAAGCAGCTTAGCTTAATTGTCAGGTTATTCTGGGCATCTCGACAAAAGCCTCTTAATGGGCATGGTTAGACAACTTCTTATCGAGTCTTGTGAACCTGACTGGGGTTATGTCGAACGTTTGGCGACTGACCACGAGGCCAAGCTCGATGAGTGAGGAAATAAACCTCACAGAGAAAAAAAATTTCAACTCCGTTTATGGATTCGCGCTTGCTGTGAGTACGTTCGTGTGATACCTTTGACTCTTTCTGGTGCTGCGCTGCTTAAAACTAGGGTCCGTGAAGGTAAGGATTGCTTTCAAAGGTAATGGACGGTCGGGATGGCTGACGGAACAATGATTCTAAAAAAAATCTTAGGATGAGTGCATTGACTTTGAACTTTCCACTTATTTCAATAGTACAGTGTCTTCTGTCTTCTCTTTCCTGCGTGCTGGACGGATACTAACTCTTCTTCTAGTCCTTGATAGTCGCTCTTGTCTTACAAGTCTAAGTAGCTAGGAATCTTCCCGTTTAGGAGTTCATGAGTTAAGCCAGACCAGACCGCTATTCCTTTCCTAGAGCTAAGGAGCTAAGCCATATCGCAATTCCTGTATACAGCCATTTCTCTGTAGTAACAAGGCCTGTTCAAAAGATCAGATAGGCGGGGCCTCATATAGCATTGATAGGCAATCCGTGCGGAATCTGTATAATGAATAGATCTCCTGCCCCCCTTAATTCTTCTTCTGTGGTTGCCGGAAGTGGAAGCTGCGTCAAAAAAGGTAGTGCTCCCCGAGTCGGAAGTAGGGACTTCTATCGAAGTCGAAGGAGAGCACGAGCTTGAGGCATGATTCTCCGTGGAAGTCGATAGGGATGAAGCTTCTCCACGGGTCCCATAAACCTCGTCTGGCCAGAAAAAATCCCTGGCTGAGCCCGAAGGGGCGCTTGACGGCAGAGCAAGCTTTGTTCCGGAACTATCCTCAGAGGCAGGATTCGCTGGAAGATGTTGCGCCACTTCAGCATTGATTTGCGGGGCGTTCCCCGCAGTAAGACTACAAACTAAAATACAAGAAAAAAGATCAGAAAAAAAAGACCTAAGCTAGAAAGTAAGTAGAGTCGGATACAGTAGCAAAAGAAAGAGATGAAAAAAATAATGGATATATACATAAGAAAGACAAGTCGAAAGCCCTTCAAACGAAAAGAAGAAAGACGTAACAAAAATATCCAGCCTAAGATTAGCATTGCAAAAAGCACAAGATTTCTGCCTGTGCTTATTATAGCGGTTCCTTCTGATCCTAGAAAAGTTCTCCCTTCCTAATCGCCTATTTATTAACTTCCAACTCCTTCTTAAGCGCTTTCGGGAAAGGAAGGAGGCATTGAAGAGAAGTGGGCATGGTGGCCAACCGAGGCAGTGAAATCGAGACAATCGGAAGAGAGTTTTAGGAGCCGGGTTCCACCCTATAAGTTGGATGAAGGGAGCAAAGGTA
Organism: Bauhinia variegata; assembly: GCA_022379115.2. Lineage (NCBI taxonomy): Eukaryota > Viridiplantae > Streptophyta > Magnoliopsida > Fabales > Fabaceae > Bauhinia > Bauhinia variegata. Next base: position 21,602,428 of record CM039439.1, read on the forward strand.
GTTCTCTTTGCTCTTAGTCTAGTCTTGGGTTCAGTGAATAGGGAAATTCGTGGAGTCTTATTCCCTAGCTGAGTTCATAGGCCGATCGAAGTCCAAGGAAGCCTCCCTTAGTCCATTGCTTTTGTCCTAGAATCAGGACAGGAAACGGAGAAGGAAGAGCTCCACGCCACTCGAACGGGAGAAGAGGGGCTTTTAGGAAACTTTACTTTGCTTTGGAACAGATACACGAGCTTTATCCATTAGACCTGGACTTGAACTTCGAGCATTTTTTCACCTTCTCTTCTCGGGAAAGCAGGGAAAGAGCTGTCCTTTTCCAAAGGCATACCAGGAGTGAAGCCTATGACTGGTAGCCCCGATCTCATTTCTTAGGTAGTAGCGGGAACAGAAAATGCATGTGATTAACATAACCTCCTTATGGTACCCTCTTGCCTTTCTGATTGAGAAAAGTCTTTAGCCAGAAAAGAAAAGTCAATGGAGAGGGATAACCTTCTTTCTGTATCAGAGTAGTTATCACCTATCATGGATTAGGGAGAAGGGAAAGAGTAACCAACCCAAAAAGAAAGAAACTTAAAGCATGAACTCCCCATTTTGGGAACCATTGAACGCCGCCATCAACTCCCATCCGAAGGGGCACCAGTTCTCCATTTATTTCTTCCTCTCCTGCCCTTCGATAAGCTGTCCAACTACGATGTGTTAAGCATATTGACCTCAATCCCAACTCTCCAGTCCACATCTTTCTTTATATACGAAATGACTTCGTCCTTCCTCCAAGAGAAGCGGGATATCGACTGGTGACAACCTATTGGTGCAATTTCTATTTCACGCCCTATTCTTGCAAAGAAAGAACTTAGACTACTACTGCTACTAGCACTAGAAAGGGTCCGAGCGGAGCTAAGCAAGTCAGTGAGGGGTTTACTGGCCATAAAGGGCGAACGATACAACAAGTGCTGTTCTTGCTCTTTCCCCTTTCGGGGTTGGAATGGTATAAATAAGGTTATGCTGGGGGGTTGTATACGATACGGTGGTTTCAGTGATAATAAAAGCAGTACGGTTCTAGCAAGCAAGTAAGCCAATCAGTGCTGCTGTTCTGTTCCTCAAGGTGGTTCAATCCCACCCAGCATAGGCGGCGATACAGTGATAGAAAGTCCTTCTTTCAGTCGGCCTTCATTCAGCATCATTCAGTGCCTTAAGTCAGTAAGTCAAAGAGTACGAATGCCTGCTCTAGTACGTATCCCCATCTCCCGATAAAAGGATCTTGTCAGTATCGATAGAAATGATCTTTCCCTCGTGTTCGGCTATAGCGGGAACCCCTGAATCTAGAGCCACTTGGCGTTCCCCAACAATGCACTTTTCGGACTGAGAAAGGGGAACTGCTTGACGTTGCATATTAGAACTCATTAAAGCTCGATTCGCATCATTATGCTCGATAAAAGGAATGAGGGAAGCTCCAATAGAAAAATATTGGAAGGGAAAGATACTTCGAAGATGAACCTGTTCCCATGCAATAGTAAGAAATTCTTGACGGTATCGAGATGGAACAACCTGTTCCTCCTGAATACCCCGATTCAGCGCCAAAGAATTTCCTGTCGCTACCATATAGTATTCATCTCTACTTGGTGATAAATAAAGCATCTGTACTGTTTTTGATCTCTCAGAGATTTCATAAAATGGACTTTCTATAGACCCCCAAGGACCAATCTTCGCATGAATTGCTAGGGATCCGATAAGTCCAACATTGATTCCTTCAGACGTGTCAATTGGGCAAATGCGTCCATAGTGACTAGGATGGATATCTCGTATCCGAAAACTCGCAGTTCGCCCTGTCAATCCCCCAGGGCCCAAATAACTCAATTTTCTCCCATGAACTATTTGTGTCAATGGATTAGTTCGATCCAAAACTTTAGATAATGGGTGTAATCAAAAAAAAGACTCATAAGTGGTTGTTAATGGAGTTGAAGTGGGAAGAACACTCGGGCCTTCGTAAACAGGGGTCCTACCCACAACTTTCACTCAGTAGAGGATGCAAAGACAAACATAGCGCTCGCTATCTTTCCAGCCTTATCTAGGATCAAGGGCTCCCTTATAGAGAGGAGATCTTCTGCCCGCGGCTAAGTAGAGAAAGGGGTCTTTGGTTCTCCCCTAAGGCTGGATAGGCTCTTCCCGCTAAGAAATGAAAGAATATCTACGCCATGATATCAATCAGGTGCTTTAGAACTTCATTCATATGGGTTTGGTAGAGAAGTTGAACTAATGGTCTCTGAGCTTTCGTCCCTCCCTTCAGCCGGCTTTGATCAACCCATATCTTCTTCCTTTCCTGGGTGGGGCTATCCCTCTACGCTAAGCTGGCAAAAGAGCTTTGTGACTTCCCGCCCGAGGATAGAATGTGAATCAATAATGAATGCGCCTAGGAACTACGATTCTGAAGAGGCTACGTTCCCGGCCTCCCCTCTTTCGTTTGCTTCCGGTTCATGGAAGATGGGGTAAGGCTCGGGAAAGGACAAGTGAAGGCAACGATGACTGATTTTCTGAGACTTTCGCGCAAAAACAGAGATCGAAAACCCAGGACCAAAGTGTTTTCGTGTTATTAGCGGTCTAGGCCGAAAAACTCGTGGCTAAGGTCCATGCACACTAGTTCAACGCGCTCACGTAAAACACACGAACTGAACTAGCAAGATTAGGGTTTGGTTTTTAAGACGGCGCAGACTCAAGGAAGAAGTTTGCTTCAAAGCTAGAAAGGCTTAATAAGCGCATCTCCAGTACACTGAGCTTACACCTTTTTTCTTAATTTTCAGCACATTTTTACGAACTTTATTATTTATTATATTTTCATAAGTAGTAAAGATTTACAAATAGGGGTTTTCCCATACCATACATGCAAACATAACAAATAAAACCAAACTAAGATAGTTAGCATAGATAGGAGTCTATCTCCAGTAAGCATCCGGAGTAGATCTCAACTAAAAAAGACAAAGAACACCATACATTAAAACACACTACTTTGCGTCTACAGACACTTATTTAAACCTTCTAAAACTAAAAAGAGTCGACGGACTCTTCTATTCTAGTCTCTCCGGTTGCGGGTGAGAGCATGCACAATGAGGTCTTCCTGTTCTTGGATGAGGGCCCGTTTCCTGTCTTCCAGAGCGCTAATGCGGTCCCGGATCCGTTGCATGGCTGCAGCCACAAGCGCTGGATCGATGGGAGGCAGGTGCTCCCAAAAGGCATCCAGGGTTTGCTGCCGTTGGGCCTTCTCGGTATCGATGTTTTGAATTTCTTGATCTATTTGGGAAAGTCTTTCAGCAGTTGCTGGATCCATCTCCCTTTGCTTTGCCAAATAGAGAAAGAAGCGTCCTATTTATAGGCGCGGGGTCCAAAAAAAATCCTTCGTTTTTCGCGGGTATCGCCACGTGGCTTAATCCCGATCACTCCTTCAGGAATAGGACACAATAATATAGCGCACATCAGAGAATAGAGTACCCCCTTTATAATAAGACAGGCCCCCTGCGTCCTTTCTTAATAGATGGAGCAATCGTCACTCGACAGCTCGAAAGCGGATCAGTACAAACCCACGTGATCCGTATTCGCTTACGTACCACGCGTGCTTCGTCGTACCCGGCCTCTTTCACTGGCTTATATTGTTTTCTGCTGACCAAGCTACATGATTGAACGCCCCTCGGCCAATGGTCACTCGACAGCAGCTTCCTCCTAGCGGCCCCTATCGCTTGATTGAAAGGATCAGACGCTTGCTTTTTCCCAGCAAAGGTACCGTTTACAGCTCAATCCGTAAGTTCACTAGCCAAGACACCAGTAAGTAAGAGTACGTCAGCTTTTTTTAATTTAGTTTAGTGAAGAAGTTTATAAAAGAAGAAAGTGACACAAAAAACTTGGCGGAAAGCTCTATGGGCCGAGGCTATATGGGCTTAGGCCTTTTGTGGGCCTTCTTGCATGGACTTGGGCTTGCTTTGATGATGGGTAGGCTATATGTGGTCATTACGTGTCCAGCATTTCACACACAGCCCAATCGAGGGCACAGCTGTTTCAGAAGGTCCGGAGATTCATTTCAAAAAGGAATGTAAGGGCAGTTAGCCCGCAGGTCTCTAACTATCTCGTTCCTGATTGCTTTCTCATTCAATCTTCTCCCCTCTTTCACAACTCGGGCACCCGGTTGGCCCGACCATTCCTTTAGGTTTCAGCCTTTCACCCACCAACCAACTGGGTCTGCCATTTCATTCTTTCTTTATGGAGGTCTGGTCTGCGACTAGAAAATCTCTTTTTTTTTGATGAAAAATCCGCTGCACGAGTTACTAAGGTTCCCCGAAAGAGGCGCAAGCCATGTCATCAAGGAACGAGTCCCTAAGCCGGGCAACCCTTGACTTATGGAATGACTCAACTCGGGCCGAGACGCCCACCAAATGATCGATCCAATACTCAAACAATTCAAAGGTATTACGGAGACAAAGAATAGAATATCTGCAAACTTCAAAGCAAACTGCAGTCGTGATTCCAACTCGTGAAAGTGAAAGAAGAAAGGGGTATAGCCCTAGCAAAGAGTGAAGAATGATAAGTAGAGTTTCACTAGTAAGTCGGACGTCTCATCTTTCCGACTTTACTACGATGGAAAGACGGGATAATCCTAGGATACCCTTACCTCGTCAACGAGACAGGAAAAAAAAGGCAAGAGGCCTGTTTTCCGGGGAGTTCCTGCATAAGCTTGCTGCAATGACACAGCACATTTAAGTAAAGCGCAGTGAACAATAAACCAGATTTCCGGACAAGCCTGATCACCTCCTTAGCAAACAAGTGCGCTCCGACACAGAGCTCTTTGTTGAGACCATCGGTCACTACCAAGATGACTCGATTAAGAACCATCTTAAGTAGTGGAAGACCTTCCAAGATCTTCTTCCACTTAATGGCGGAACAACTTGTCAAACAGGGTAAGGTTCATTTCAAGAATTTATGTAACCTTCCTGGTCCTGGTTGGGAGCTGTCTCCACAGGACACGACCAAGTGAGCTAACAGGGGGTTTAGAGCTCCTCTTTTTCAAGGAGACTCATCCACACCTGCGCCCACTGACCGCCGCGCGTGGCTTTCGCGGGTCACCTAACGCTACACCTCACTTGCTCTGTCCAAGAAGCCGTCTAACCTAAGGTCACTATTCGGAGAATAGGTTGTAACACCGGATATTCCGTATTAGTTGATGCAACTCTGACTAAGGTGGATCTGGATATTAAATTGACCATAAAGCAAAGCGGATACTGACTTCGAAAGTGCTCTTAATCACTTCTTTCTTGGCCTTCTCTTCAATCCAATAGCAGCGGAAACGCCGACAACACCTGCTTTTCCGTCTTGCCTTTGCTACTTGAGAGAATGCCTTGGACCGAGGACCGAAAGCAGCTCTTCTTCTCGAAAATCTGTCTTAGCATTCTCCTTCGCCCCAACACTAAGATCGTTGATGAAAGCAAGTCTGAAAGACCAGAAATGAAACTCCAGTGGTCCCCAGGATTAAGCTAAGCTCCGACGGGGAACCCAGGACTCTGACTCTTTCTTCGGCGGGAGAACGAACTGATGCTACACGAGGACCTTTAAAAGAAAAGTAAGGGCTCTCCTATTCCTATCTCATTCAGACTTGTCATCCCTCTCCTTTCAGTCGAGTCACTTCGTCCCTCTCTTTTTCAGACTAGCTTTCAAACCTAGGGACGGTTGAAGCCTATTCAAGAAAGGCCTGCCTTACTCGAACAAGTAAGACTTCGTTCCTGAATCAGGAATTGCGGCGTTTCCGATTCGGCATTTCGGCTGCGAGGCTTGGAAGAACGGCTGAGTTCTTTATATCGATAGAATAAGGTGGTCCTTAATAGAACCCGAACTTTGGTTAGAATCAAAAAAAAGAATTGGATGATCACGTCTGTCTTTATATGGATTTAAACTAAGGTACCGTGCCCTAAGGCGGATGCCCCTTGCTTGACCGGAGGGATAGGAAGACACCCTTGGTCTTGAGCCTCTTGTTTGACTAGTCCAGTAAAGAATAAAGGAGGTGGTCACATCGAGTAAAGTAAGTAAAGATAAATTCTATTTGATAGCAAATCCCTTTATTGATATTATTGGCACACCCAAGGCAGATGAATGAACTCAACCTCGAGACCAGATTCCGACTCTTGATTTCAAGGATCAGATAAACAGGGAATTCTGTAAGAAGCCCCGAAAGAGGGCCATGAAAGCTCCAAAAGAGATAGAAAGAACAGGCTGGGCAACCCCGCTAGATAGGCAAGGGCAGCATCGGTAGCTCGATCGGCAAGGCATAAGATAAGATAGGGAGGCTCCTCACGCACAATCCACAAGAGGGTCGGTATCTCTTTTCATTGATTGATGAGTAAGGGCTCGATAGAATGCTTGATCGATGAGGGAAGGCAAGGCCTTAACCAAGTCATCGCATTCGTCGCACCAATCATAGATAGAACCCGATCCTTGGATAGAATCCATAATGAATCAGAAGTGATCGGTACCGTTAGCATCTTCCCTTTGATTAGAATGTGAAGGTCCTTGCTCTCTCCTGACTGATAGGTTAAGTGGTGGCCCATGCACAAGGGATTAGCCAAAGGATAGCCCACTTCCCGAGTTAGAAGAATCGAATCCAGCAGCTCCTGCACAATCAGAAGAAGAGTTATGGCATGCAGCCTCTCTGTCTGGCATCTCCTGTCCGATCGGTCATGCCGAATAAGCAATATGAAATTTCTAGTTAAGATGAACAAGAGCACTCCTAAATGCAGCCGTGATCTTATTTATATACGATAGCACCACACCAAATTCAACTTCCTCCCCTTCCCTTCTGTCTTCCCTTACTGGACACGAATCAATAAAAGTCGTTGGGAAAGAACGGCGAAGTCCACTAAGAGCTACTAGGAGCTAACTAGCTATCTTGGTAATGCTCTAAACCGTAGAATCACAACAGACAACAGCTCTTTTCGTTTCAAAGCAGTCGAGCCTTCTGGAGATGGATTCAAACCTTCGATCGTAAAAAAAACTCCTCCCCAATAAAGAAATCCCTATGAATAAAAGTCGAGTGGTCATTATGGAGCAACAAGGCGATAAACGGGATACACGAACAAACAAGCCCGAGAAAGGACCCGAACGAACCTTGCCCTTTCCGAACTGCCCTTCCCTTGCCGTGCAACTGCAGCAGAGATGGGCCTATTCTCATCCGGTTGGAGCCAATCCTACTCTAGGTCCCTACTGGCACCGCAACAACTTCTTGTTCCCGGTCCCAAACGCCTACTCAAAACGTTGAGGGGGTAGCCGTCAAAAAGAATGAATTCCCGAAGGGGTCCAATAAGACTTGACTTCCTTTCGAGTAATAAAGGGACGGACGGACTGAGACTCCTAACTCCCAATGCAAGAGCAGGAATCTAAATGAGGCGAAAGGCATTGAACCTCCCAATCGAATAAATCGTAACATTCGTAATGATCAACTTTACGGAGCCCTATCGCTCGGTTAGATAAGATAGGTCCATCCCAGTCCTTCTGCCTCTGCTTTCGAGTCCCAGTAGTTGCCTACAATAGGTTACGGTACTGCCTTACCATTCTATCCTTCCCGGGGGTTCTAGTTACAGACCTGATGCAAGCTTTTAGAGTATGGCTCTCAGTATAGAAGTCCCAAGTTGAAGCTAATCACTCAAGGGTATGTAGTCCGCTTATAGCCCAGCATCAAAAGAAGATCCAGCGGGATATGCTAAACTATTAAGTAATTCCCCTGTACCCAGATGCTAGAGTAGGAGTAATCTATCCTATCCTTTGGGCGGGTATAGGTTCATAGGAGGACTTGGTTACATAGGAAGGAAAGGCAGTTTCTACTTTTCTTCCCAGTTCTGATATGTTGGCATCCGCCGGGGAAGAATTGTGAGCACCTGGCTTTAAGTCGAATCTGTCCTCTCTCCCTAAGCCTCTAGGCTAGAAGTTAAGTGATCCCTTAGGGGAATAATTCGTACTTGCTTTATTTCCCTCTTTGCGCTTACGGCAAGAGATGAGCTTGCCTTCTTTCATTAAATGCTACAGCTTAAGGCAAAACCGGATAGGCTACGCACCTTAGATCACTTCACTCACTTAGCCGCCTTAGAGGGTCCGAAGGAGGAAAGTGCCTAGTTGAAATCCCGCTCATACGGGATTGACCAGGATCACATAACTTGACTTGCTCACATCCTTCGAGTTCAAGTTCAATCCCTGTACTCTACCTAGAAAGTCTTCCTTCCCGCGTACTTTTACTTTTAAGACTGAAACGAATTCTCTCTGCCTTCTCGCTCCAAGTATGGTTGGCTTAACGTTTAAGACTATCATGATCTGTAGTGGAATGAAGAGGTTGGGCTGGTTTTGAGCTGCCCTTACTTAGACCGATTCTCTCTTTCGGTAGCAGACACCAAGATAGGCTAGGCTGGGAAAACCTTATTCGATACGATAGGACAGGTAAACTAAGCAAGGCCTGGAGTGACAGAGTCTGGGTCAAGAGATTTTCCCCTGGAAGCCCGCCTAGAATAAGCCCTTTTTTAGTTGCCTTAGGAGATTCCGGATTCCATTCTTTCGAAGATGAAAGATCAGCAAGAAAAATACTCCGAGAAAAATAGGGATCACGAACGGGAGAATAACAGGAGTTCGACTCGTTTGACTATTTAGAAATATCCCTCCTATCCTAGAAGGATAAGAGAATAGGCAGGGCGGTTGAAGAGGGGCAACTTGACCAGGGCAGAGGGGGAATAAGAATAAAGGGAGCTATCGAGCTAAGGGAGGGTAAGGGCTAACATGCTATAACGTGGATCTCGAGGGTACGGAAGAGTTGGAGGGTAACGTACTAGTAGCCTCTAATAAGTCTTAAGCCTATCCAGTCTAAGGCTAGTTCCAACATTGAGTATAGTAGCGTGGAGTACGGGACAATAGTATGCCAACTATATAGAATAATTATTATTCTAGTATATAACATACTCAAAGTTAAGCGTTTCTGTTTATGGTCTTAATCGATTTCTTTTTTCAAATATCTTCCCCTTCTATTCTAATAGCTGCAGTAGGGTTTCAAACCTTGAATAGTAGTATTTCATATCCAGAGTTACTGGATGGTATTCTCTCCAATGATGGATCCTAAGCATTGATTAGCTTGAGTGGAAGGCTCATATGGTTGTGCCTTGGACCTATCTATCCCCCGCCTTTTTCCGCCTTTCCCCTTTCAAAATCCCTTTAGGGTAGGGATTTTAGCTAATCTTGGAAAAATTGGAAGTATCAAGCCCTGGTTCAGTCTCTTTACCTGCTTCGCCGAAAGACAGCAAGACCCCTCAGATAAAGGAGGCGGGCCCCTTTGCTTTGAGGTAAGATTGATTCCATTGCAATAACCTCTTTTTAGAGTTTTATACGAACACTAAAACAATCTCTTTAGACGGATTCCTACAAAATGAAAAAATATACTATCCTAAGAAAGATATGACAGAAGCATCACTCTGTCTCTTGGATGCCCTTCTTCCTGGCAAGATCAGATCAAGAATAGCCCTTGGCTAGGAAAGTCAGACTAGTGCCAGGCGCGCGTTAGTGCCCAGTTTTAGGAAGAGCATCCCATAAGTGCTTAGAGGCAAAAACATCTTCCTTCCTTATCACCGCCACCTGGTTCATAGCCAAGGATTCATTAGTAAAGGGGCTTTTACGCTCAAATGCAAGGAGATCTTTTTGTTCTCTAAAGCGAGTTCTTACTCTTTGACCTGAGGGGAAGAAGGTTACGGAATAAGGAAAAATTGACTGTTGAAACGGGAGTCCGGGCTCTCGCTCCACCACTTTCCGGACGTGAAGGAACAAGGGCCAGGAGATTGATAGAAGACAAGGCAGGCTACCAAGCCACACTTCCTCTCTCTTACTTAGAAAATGGAAATGATAAAAGCACTATCTCTCCCCTACTGTGGGAAGTCTTTTGACACAAGACTGAACTCGGAAACATCTCCCTTTACTCTAGATTAAGCCAGAGAAAAAGAGTATCGCCCAGCTCCACTATACGAGAAAGTGGGCCGCAAATGCTGCCCTATGGCTTCAGCTTTCCAAGTTGAATCAATAAGAATGTTACCCTAATATGATAGGTAATCACAACCTCCACAGAAGCTTGATTCTCGTTCCAGAAAAAATGCCTTCGTTCCTCCTTAGGATATCTCCTATTTTTTTTACATTATTAATCTAGCATTGGACTCTTACCTGGACTAAGAACACTTCTAGTTCTAACATATTCATAACGAGCTAAACGTGCTACCGGTCGAAGGTCTTTCTTTTAAGTTCTCCTTCCAATTGCTTTGTAAGCCCTGCCGAGCCTGTTGAAGTTTTAGAAAGCACTTTGCTCTGCTTGCGGGTGCGTGCTACAAACCAGATTGATAAGGGTGTCCGTTGCGATCCTAAAAAGTTCTTTTGTTTTCCCAGTGTAGCAGGCTTTAATCAGGAAAAACCACCAAACCGATAACCCCAACATCAGGCACAAAAGGAATAGGCCACCGAAAAGAAGGTATGGTTGGTTGTGGGAGAGGAAGGACTTCGGCAACGAGTTAACCCACTTGTACCAATAGGCGCAAGAAGTGGAGTTCCGGTATTCATAATAGAAGGTCCGAACCTGGGCATCCTCACTAGTCAGCCATGCCGTCCTTTCTTCAACCAGTATCTGTTTGGTTTGAGAAGCCAGCACGAGAACGAGTTGAACCCGCTTTCTTTCCGTGACGAGGAAAGAAAGTCATCAGAGCGGCTGTTGGGTAAGCCAGAAAAAGAATCAACATCAAATGAACATCGTCTCTCTATCGAGACCTGTTCCGACCGATAGATGAGTTCGAAAATTCGATTAAGGTAGGGCGAGCAGGAGCAGCCCCCACTAGATAGGCAGGGAGCAGCTCGACGATAAGTATCGGAGATGGTTTTTCCTCACAGCACCCAACGGGCAAAAGAGGCAATTCGCTAATATGGAGCTGTTTATATCAGCTTGATTTCCTGGCTGGTAGAACTATCGGATTCCCATTCACTCAGGTATTCATTCTTTAAACCTTGAACCTTGAACCAAGTGTGGGCTCGATCCCATCTCTGGTATCCCTTCCTCTAGTTAGGGATGTCGCATTTCAGCCTCAGTAGCAGTCGCCGTTAACACTGTAATCTAGGATGTCGCTGATGCGCTGTTAGGAAGAGAGGATAGCTATTCAAAGCATCTCGAAATCAGTCTTATTGGCTCCCGCTTGAAAACATTGAAAAGACTAGCTGCGTATTCTGACTTCTATTCTTCCCGAGAACCTTAGAACAGGCATCTCAGAAGGTGAGGTCAGAAGGCAAATGGATTCCGGTGCGGGAGAGAAAGAGAAAGATCATTGACAAAAGACCGTGTTTAGCGGCGACGGAAAGTGAAATCGACCGGTTAAAAGTCACTTTTAGCTCTGAATGAGAGGGATCTTTCTCACTTTTTAAACTTTCCCGCATTTCTTCCTTTTTTACCTTAAGACATGGAAGAGGTTGAAAGGGCTAGTCGGTCGTTCCCACCTTCAAGGAAAGAGCTTCCAGTCCGGATCTAATCTAACTAACGGCTATGCCCGGATCTATCTATAAACGGTCTCCGCTCGTGCGAATAAGAAAGGGATTGACTCTCGTCGGCCGGTTGGATCAATGGATTCCTTTTCTTTCGTCCCCCGCGGGCCTGCAGCTGCCCTTTGGTCAAGGAATGGTGGGTGACTGCCTTCGATAGGCCGGCTAAGGTGGGTGGGTCCCAAGGGTTGGTCTAAGGAGGGCTTCTATAGGCAGCTCTTTCTTTGTGGCATTCTCCGAGGAGTGAGACCTTAGGTAGAGTAAAGACAGCTCCTGATTGGCCCAGGATAGAAGACCAGAAATAGGACTTCATTAGACACCTTAGGAAGAGAAAGAGAGGTCAGATAACGGGGTAGGGCTAGGCTGATGGGTCAAAGAATGAGAGTTGATAGCTAAGAGAGGTCTAAAGATAGCCCGTTCCTTAGCTCGCTGAGAATGAGAGGATGGGTATGTTGAACCAAGAGAAGGGATATTGGGCTTATGCCTTAGACGAGAGCGGATAACTTACTGCTAGTGAAAGATAGTCTAGTTTTGGGCTCCTTCTATTGTATATAAGGATGTCTTGATTACGCACTAAGGAATGATATTGACAGGACCGGGTTCTAGGCTTCTTGAAGTGCCATGAAGATATCCTATTTCAGCTCTACTTTAGCTTAGGCCTTAGCAGGTGCCTCTCTTTCATAGAAGAGATGACTTAACCAGGGTAGTTTCCTTGCTTACTTTTAGAGTAAGGTTCGATGTAATTGAATCGACCTGTAATTCACTTGTTGGCTCTGCCAGATGAGAATTAGGATCAAAAGGTACCCACAGCACATCCTGAAAGATTCTCTTGACAAGCTTGACTTGCAAGCGGAGAATGACATAGGATCCGTTTCTGATCTGAAGTGAAGGGAGTCTTCCGTGCCTGTCTCACTTCAGACTCTAAAGGATCTTTCTTGCCCCTAGTGTCTTTGCCTAACTCCCTCCGAAAAGGAAAACCATAGCATCACGGAACACTTTCTATATATATATCTTCTTCCCATCGGTCCAAGGCTATCGTCTATTCGGTCTGTGCTTGCCGGTCTAGCCTCAGTCCCGTGGCGTGGTCTTGCATTCTTCTAATCCGCATGTCCGTCCAGTCGATCAGTTGATAGTCTAAGCGAGGGTAAGAGTTCTAGTCTCATCCCCGTATTGTCTTAGTAAGGTGCACTGCTTTCCCGGCTCAAGTCATTCTTTGTTCTTTCTTCTTTGCCTGCTTTTTCTGTTACGAAAGAACCTCAATCGAGGATATTATGAAATAGCTCGGGAGAGGAAGAAATCCCCCAACACTTAGATCACCCCCAACTAAGGGAAAAGACTTCACCAAAGAGTCAAGGCCTATCGTCTCAGCGCAGCGCCTAAGACTTTCTTTGTTTTAGCTGCGCAAGGAATTAGCTTTCTTCCTTCCTCAGCCTGTTGGAAGTCCTCGAAAGCGAGTGAATGTGGCATTCCCGTATGGTGAAGCTTTCGAAGTGGAAAAAGTTTAGGCACTACCTACTTGAACACCAAATCCAATTGATATCCAGAGTCGATCCTATCAAAGATTTGATGACCAAAGCAGTCTTGACAGGCCGATTAGCAAAATGGGCCTTGACTCTGCTGGAATATGACAGAGAATACGTCCCAAAAATGTATTTCGACGAGGCTTCTTCCATAGAACCAGCTCTTCGCCCCAGGATTCCCAGAGTGAAAGTCGGGATAGGGCTTGTCTTTATCACGCCCGAATTGGCGAGATATCACAAAAGGGCAATGCATTTACTAAATAAAATCCCTCAAGTCAAATTGGAAAAAACCGATAGGCCAAGCCAATTCGACTGAGATTAGTGGCTAGCTCTTGTTCGGCTGTTCATAAGTCTTGTTTCAGAAGCCGAGTAAAGGTGATACTACATCAGATATTATTTTGTTGCGATGGTTACTTAAAAATATGAATATGGGAGTCACTTTTTCTGGGCCTACTATTTATTCTCTTTTGTGACAACAAGAGTGTTATCCAAATAGCACACAATCATGTGTTTCATGAGGCGAACAAAGCATATCGAAATAGCCTTACTCACTTAGGGCACTTCGTTCGCCATCACTTTCTACAGGGCCCCTCAGAGCTTCAGATCGCGGATCTTCTTACGAAGTCCCACACCACTATGCGATTCCGATACTTAGTATCCAAACTCCAGATGTTATCCCTTGAGGCATCTTGAGTTGTAGGGGGAGGGGGGGGTGTTAAGCATATTGATTTGTTATATTCTGTATATAGTAAGTAGGTCTTGCTGTATATAGCACTTTCCTTTTATGGATGGAATCGAGAGGGAAGAAAGAGTCCGGTTTCAGAGGCTTGATCAACTTTGTTCATGGATCATCAACAAATCCCTAAATGCTTCTTTATATTGTCGCCACGGAAAAGGTTCAGGTAGGGAGAACTCTTAGATTAGATTCTAAAGTTTTAGAGAGTTTTTATGAAAATCCATCTCCACCTATTTGTGCCCTTCCTCCCAAAAGCATTCCGGCATCTGTTATTCCTGGTCTCACCCTGTGAAGCAAAGTCGGACAGGGGGGAAAGACATGGAATTGATAGGGAACCGTAGCCAAGTGGCTAAGGCATGAGTCTGCAAAACTTCTATTCGTCGGTTCGAATCCGACCGGTTCCTACAGCGCCGCGCCATTCCACCCATCATTTTTTTACTTAGTGGATAGAACGGGGGCCGGAGCTTGCTCCTTCGTACTAGTGTAGTGGCTTAGCTGCCTTAGTTTCCCTTCCTTACCGTATTCCTATTCCTTAGCACAAGCACTAAGTAAGTCTACTACCTGTAGGTCGAGTTCAATTACATCGAACCTTATGTTACCTACTTTTACTCATATCTTCGGTATACCTCAATACAAGACAAGCACAGGAAAGGATATTCAATCAAAACCGGGCTATCGCCCTATTCTCTCTCAATTGCCTATCCTTTATAGATGAGGGGGAGTACCTTAGCAGTAGCTTCCAAGACTTAAGATTGATCTCCTCAAGTGCCAGATATGAATGTTTTATGAATTTCATACGGGACTACTTACTTACCTAAAGTTCACTTCTGACTTACCAAATAAGTTTACTGAAGGAATTACCTCTTATGAACCGGAACAAGAAAGAGCTCATAACCACTGCTTGTGAGCAGCTCTCCTCAACGGAAGGCGCACCTACTGTTACTAGAAAAAAAAGTATTTTATCTCTCACTCGAACTAACTTACTTTACTTAATAGGCCGGAAGAGAGAGATATTCAGAAAACAAACCCGATTTCCTGTCCTGTCTTAACTTAAGAACCTGACTCAAAAGAGAAAAGAAGACCGGACTCAAATTTATATAAATATTAGTCCGGACTTGGGATATCCCGAAGGAACGAGGCGGAATGCAGCGGAAAACACCCGTCCTATTTTCTATTGCGATGCCCTAGGGGGTATCGTGATGGAAGAATAGGGTTAGGGTGACCACCAGGGATCGCCCCTTATTACTTCAAGCTTGTGAGTCACTTGAAAGACGCACAACTTGGAGTAAGGTTAGGGGTGAATAGACAAGGAAGCTATGGTCCTGAGCTATACCTCAGATAAAATGTAGCTAAACTCTTCTTAGCCTCTTTCTTTGATTATCTAACTCTTCCTGAAAGTGTTGCTAAGGGTAGTTCAGTTTGAAATCTAGCTATAGTAGGAAGGAAGTAGCTGACCCTGAGGAAGCCGAAAGCATACCCAGAGAAAGGAAGAACCATGTTTGGAAGTAGGACTTGCCTTAGCCTGACTTAGAGCCCGTAGCTAACCTCCTAAACTCTTCTTTTGTTAGCTTCCTTTGCTTTGCATAGTAAGAGAAGGTTTAAGCGGGGTAGAGTAATGGTGAACTCATCAGGCTCATGACCTGAAGATTGCAGGTTCGAATCCTGCCCCCGCCTTTCGGACCTGGAGGAAGTAGAATTCCGAATACGGGTACGAAGGGTCATCCAGAAGCGCTGGAAGGGCTGGAGGAAGGGGACAGTCTTCCCTTTTGGAAAGATAAGGCGCGGAATCCGGATATCTTGAAATAGCCAGATTCACGAGCTGAGGACTAAGTCGAAGTTGAATCTAAAGCTGAAGTTAGGGCTGGAGCCTGAGTTGGTCTTGATGTCCTAGAGTAGCGAAACCACAAGTGAGTGAAGGGGCGCTATCCGGAACCCACGGGGACAATCTGCTTCGATTGGGCCTTGCAGGCAGACAGGCTAACTTGTGGAGACGAAATGGAATCCTATAGAATTCTAATATAAGTGAGAATGGCGAGTCCCGAGGGTCTGCATGAGGCTGAGCTAAGAAGCTGGCTAAATCTATCATGGGGATGCCCGATTTGCGATTGAGCTAGCCGATAAGTATGATTTCTCCGGTCTGGCATGAGCCACTCCATTCCTACTTCCACTCAGAATGGTTACTGGACAAGAATAGGCCGGCCAAGAGAGAGGGAAGGGACTTCCGCGCGCCTCTAGCCTCTCCACCCGTAGCCCTAAAAAGCGTAGAGTAGGGAGAGCATAGTAGGCCGATTAATTTCCTCCTAGAGATATCACGAGGGCAAGAGATCTCAATGGAGATGGACTCGGGGAAGTAATAACTCCAACTTCCATCGAAGAGGGGGAAGCGACTAGACTCAGCCCACAATAACCAGATAAAGCGGAGGGACCCATCCAACTAGTTGGAGCCAATCAGTCCAGGGAAAAAACAACCAATGTAAGCAAAGCAAACGCATACCAAGTCCACTTGCCAAGGGAAGCCTAGCTTCACAGGCGAGACTTTTAACCATAAGTAAAAGAAACTGCTGAGTGAAATCTGTTGAAGCGCAGCTTTGCCATGCTACATAGCGATTTGGTTTGATTTCGTATGTCACATTGAACAGTCGCATACGATAACCTTGCATTCCTTTTCATTAAGGTGTTCCAATCCCCTGAATGAGGTTGATGACACAATATGAATTCAGTTGGATCTAGCTACCATTGTAGAAGCAGACTCAGAATCAGGTACGGAAGGAAGTGAAGGGGCTAGGCTTTCTCTCTTCTTTGGCTTGCCAATATGACAGAGATGGGCCCTTGAGCCGGGTATTGACTCGCCGGGTTTCAGGAGTTCATTTCTGTCTTATAGCTTGGTCAGAAATGAAGAGGATTAGGAATGACTTTCTTGCGGGTGCTATGGGATAGTTGGTGGGGGAGTTCCATCATCATCCCTTCATCAAGTCAGTCAGGTAGTTGAAAGAAAGCAAAGGGCCAGGGATTTGGCTCTTTTCGAGCTTGCCAGTCAGCACTTTAATAAATGGGGCTAATCCCGTGGATGCTGCTTACCTAGATGCATAAGATAGGTGAAATCCATGCAATTCGATGCTGGTGAAACTAGAATCTAATCTTGTAGAAAAGGAAGTGTCTGTTGTCTTTCCAACTCCTTTTGGGCAAGCAGCTTCACTCGGATCTTCTTTATTGTGCTTGTCGTGCTGGCTCCTTAACAACCTCTCCTTCCTCAACTGTTTGGTACACTCCTCTGGCTACTTGTACTGATAACGCTGGGACTAATTGAACTCAGGCTGATTTCTCCTCTTCTGACTGCCCGTACAACCATACCTTCTTTTCGTTGGGCAATGAAATTGGATTTTTCCCCGCTCGATTTGTTTCTTGTAGTCATCGCCGGACCGGAGCTCTTCCCCCTAAATCCTTTCTATTGCGGGTTTCGAGCTGCTCGCTACTATAGTGACAAAAAAAAGTCCAGTTGACGTAGCGTAGGTGGAAGAAGATCGGACTAAGTTCCCCTTCCGTGATAACTCCATTCTTGGGCTGGTGGGTTAGAAGCATTAGAAGATCTTCCCCATCCCTATTGGAATGAATGCTTGAATAGTCCTTTCCCTTTGGCCAAGCTAGTAAACTACCTCATTCTATCATTTCTTACTTGACTTTTTTGACTGTAGCGGTTACGGCTAGACTACTTTGCTCAGAGAACCAAGTCCTTGCTTCATTTTTGAATGCAGTTCGGGATCGAACGAGGTTTGGGAAAAGAAAGGCTATTTTCCGTTACGGGCTTATGGATCTAGTGGATCGTCCCAGTAAAGTGCTACAACTACTAACTACTTAGTTATCGTCACTGGCTGCAGATCTGGCTTGGCTCGATAGGCTATGGAATAAACGGATGGAGGCAGGCTTGCTTGACCCTAGCCCTAGCTTCTGAAACAAGAGAACGGACCGACTCTAACTAATCCACTCCTACAAACAGGAAGGGTAAAGGCAGACCTCGTCCTACTTTCACTCTACTCTTTCCGGTAGCTAGATTGCTCAGTAGGGACTACTAATGGACTATCACAAACGAAAGGATTGAAGACGCTCGACCAACGGGAGAGGTATAAAGTAAGTCGACTGATAAGGAGAGGAGTGAAGCTTACTTATAGTTAGACCCTCACGGCACACTTTTGACTTAAACCCTTCTCTAGTTCCAATGAAAGAGACCTAACGGAACACTGTCTATATCTCAATCTAAGACTCAATCCCTTTTTGATCTCATAAGTAAGCAAGCTACCTTGCTTTATATACGCTTTTTCTTCTCTTCTCTTATGAAATTATATCTCTAGTTACGTAAGCAAGCGTTACGCCCCTTACTCTATAATCAATAAGTAAGTAAGCAAGGTAACTCGAACGGAGAATAGGAACAAGAGGAACGAAGTAACTCGCCTATAAAGTGGGAGAGAAAGCTAAGGTCTCCGTAGCTCAATAGCAAGCTCTCGGCACTTACAACCTTATGAGGGGAGACCGCCCTTCTTTCTTCACTATCTGGCTATCGAGAAGATAAAATGTAGCTAAGCATAGAGCTAATCAACTTCAATGCAGGGGAGAAAGCTTCGAAAGTGTAGCGAACGTGGAAAAGCAGACTAAGTAGCTAAGGAAGTATCGTACTCCCAGGTAGACCAGATGGAGAAGGTGCATCGGTTAACGGGGTGATGGTGGTGATTTGAGCAAAGGAATGAGTTGCTGTTGACGAAGTTTCATTCTAAGCAACGAACGTACCTCTCCCTTCTTTTTCTTTTCTGGGGGTTGAAGAAGTTCTTTATTACAGATTTTAAAAAGTAACTCAATGCTCCGCTAATCACTCACGAGATGTCAGACAATGCCTTTTCTTTTATAAAGGACCATTTACGAGGTCCAGTATTGAAATCGAAAAGGAGAGGAAGAAGGACTAGACATTCGCGTAGAGGGGTTCCCGGTCTTCTTCACTTGAATAAGATTCAGTCTTTCTCGAGTAACTGATACTTTTAGTGGAGCGGAGGAAGCTAGAAAGTTGCTGTCCGAAAAAGCGATGGAAGAAGCTAGGATCGAGAAGCTTACCTTCTTCTTTACTTTCATCCCACTTGGCTTGGTGAAAGAATCTCATTCCTGGCTTGAGCTTGAGGATTTCATCTAAACTAAGAAAGCTCAGGATCAACAGACTCTCCTTGCTGGAGGGTCCCACCCCCCTTCTCATTCAAAGCCGGGCCATACGCTCCTATCTCATTCAGGGGTGAACATTTTAGTAAAAGGCTTGACCTTCATCTAGAGCGCTTGAAGGATGAAAAGAAAAAAGGCTCGGTCGGGAACGAACTCGGTAAAAATGACCAGTCAGTAGTTAAGCTGGCTTGGCTTACGCTTCCTTCCCTCGAGGACAAAGACCCTCTCCCTGACAGTAGGGGTAGCGCCATAGACCGTCTCTTTGGCTTAGAGTCGCTTCAACGGCTGAGCTGCTTAGGCTTGGTGTACCAGGAAAATGCATATTATAAATAGTGAAAGTGGCATCTTTCTTTCAGACGGCTTTACTTAGGATGGAGTCCTTGCTTAGCCGAGCTGGAAGCTATACTCTAGGCGGGCGGGGAATCCTCAGCTTTTTCTTCCGGGAATGAGCAAGACTTTGTGTTGTAAGGCCTTGCCTTTCTCGAAAGCTAAACCTAAAAGCGAATAAGTGCATATTCCTTTTTTTCTGGAATAGGTGAATCCCCTTCCCGAGTTGAGAACAGAGGACAATCCCACCCTAGTAGCTATTGGACTTTGATCCTTATCGACTTTGACCGAAAGAGCTATTCTTTTCCCGAGACTGGGAAGCGTAAGGCCGGAAAGATAGTCTTGTACGAGGTTCAGTTCAGGCATAGCTACTGGAAAAGAAGTCATGCCCCATTCTTATTGATGTAGATGGGCAATCACCAATGGCTGAAATGAGAAAGGGCTTCGCTATGAATCCGTAACGACGTACCGACTGGCTCCCCGATAGACTCGTAGATAGAATGGCCTTTTATCGACCCCTTTTGTTAAACCAGTTCCTGTACGTGTACGTTCCATTCATTCCAGTCAGTAAAGTAATCTGGTGGAAGGTTATCAGGAATGGAATCTGCAACACGGTGACAGAATCTTTCTCTCGAAATTTTATTCCTTCTTCATGTCCATCTTCGTTTCATATCATCGATGTATATCAAATTGATAGAGTTCATGTACAGCCGATTCTGTAATAGCGGCTACGAGTACTCAAGCTGCGGTAATGACTCCATCAACAGTCAAAGAAGAAGAAGCCGAAAGCACCAGTCTCCAAAAGCTAGCTGAAAGAGAAAAGAGTTAATAAAAGACATCGGAGGCCCATTGAGGAATGCCGGAAGTTCTCACTTATGAGAAAGATCATTTCAATACTGAAAGCTCGACTATAAAGGAGGGCTGGCAAGTGTGCATGAATGTGCTAGGCTCCTTGCCTTCCTTCCCCTATCATGCCAGCAGGAGCTGCTATTGAATCCGGGTTAGCCATAATACGACGAAACTGAAAGCAAAGAAAGCATTGGTTGAGCTTTTGAGTTGGCTTGAAATGTACACACAGGAGTATGAATTAGCTGTCTTAGGTCCAACGAGTAATCCACCTGAGTCCAGGATCTAAAGACGGTTTTATGACTATAAATTTTTCTTTATTGAGCCAATTGACCAAACCCTTTATCCCCGGCTTTAGTTGTCTCACTCTGGCGGAAGCGGGTTATCTTCCTTAACAACAAACCATAAATAACCCGTCATTATATAGTATTCACAAATCAATGAAGACTAAGGCAACAAAGGAAGCTAACCTCTGCTACCTTTTAACTACGGGATTTAGCAACTCTTCTTAGCCCTACTTGCTTAGCTCGGATGCTATAAACGAAATGGAATTTGTATGAATACCCCTGTTAGCTTATAAGGAGTAAGGAGCAACAAAGGGAATTAACAACATATTCTTTCCCCGCCTAACCCTCCTAATATAAGGTTATACCCTGAAAGTAGAGGTGGGATTGAAGTCAACAGGCTTAGCGCCTAACTACTAAAGTGAATAGCACATGCTTAGATAAACTCTGGATGCTACCCTTCCCTCTAGTAGTCTTTCTGTTGTGAGCTTTGCTTTGGGAAGAAAAGAGAGAGCTACGAAGGATGCTTAAAAAGCAGACTGACATGCGCTCATCTACAACAAATAGAAGAATGACGAATAAGATCCCAATAGGAGAAAGAGAGTGGTTAGGTGAGGTGCTTGAAACTTCGCCTGAGCTTACTGCGACTGCTGGGGCATTTAGGACAACTCGTTTACTGAGCACAACCCAGCTCGGGACAGTTAAGACAAGACGGTTGCCTCTCCGAGAAAGGGTCAAGAAGGCCCAGGACAGGACTTAGAGTAAAAACTGACTAATAAACAGACTTTATTCTAAAGAGAAATTGCAGTATAGCCCCTAAATTGGCACGGCACTTTCCTTACTCCCTAGCTACTTGAATACCTGTCAACGCTTTCGGGGTCTAAGCTTTCTCTACTTAACTTTGCAATCATCCCTCTCGAAAAGCCTTCGTCATTGGGCTTGGAAAATAGGAGTGAGGAAACCGCCCTTCCTTTCTTCCACGACTCTCGCTTGGGTTCTAACTTCAAACTTCATAGGAGTTCTGACCCATGTCTTCTTGACTTTTTGGTCTGGCCAATTCGAGTGATAAACGCGGCTTCCAAAGAGGTAGCCTTTGGTCTCGACTTGACTCTTTATGAAAATAGGGTTCTGATAGTCCTTTTGATGGGCTCTGGTCCCAAAGCAAACAAATAGCCCAGTATCTGAAATTTAGAGGACCTCACCGAAGCTTTAAGCTCCCTAACCTCCTTAGCAGGGCCGATAAATGTGGATTCTACGACTATGGGGCAACATATGATCGAAGCAAGCAGCTCAATTGAGGGGAAGAGAGCTGCGCGAGTACTTCTGGAGACGGCCGAAAGGTCCCGGGAGGAAATTGGGAATCAAGCTGTCGCTACAGTGCCAAAGGATAGAATCCCGGCTAAAAAAGCTATCTGGATTGCCGGCCTTTTGCTAACAGTGTCAAACCTTGCATATGGTGGCTCGTCGATGTCAAGACTCGTAATGGAATGAATAGTTTTACTAAGTTTCACGTCATATTTATTTTGTAACCGCCTCGCTATCCCACGAATTAGGGATCCGCCCATGAAAGAGAGAGAGCCATTACATTAGTTGTGTTCTGTTCGAATTATGTGCTAGGAATTTCCCTCCATAGGAATGGGAAGCGGGCTAGTCCCCGAAAATACCTTAATGTGGGGTTCATTCAGTTAAGACGCCTCCCGCTGTAATCAATCCTAAGTGACTCTCTTTCTTCTTTAGGTGTGTTGTTAGTGAGGATCCCATGGGGTCCAAACGGTTAAAGTGAAAAGTGGCTGTTGTTTGTGGCTGGCATTCCTGATGTTGGAATGGAGTAAAGGGCAACTGATTAGTAAGAAGTACAATAAACAGCTGCTTTTCCGCACGCATTCTTGATTGAATGTGTAGCTACCCCCTCTTCCCCTTAATTCCCGATCATCCCCCCGAAGGCCTCCTTCCAGCTCTAGTTCACCACCGGTAAGAGCTATATAGCACATCTTTTATTGCTCGGTCTTGTGGTCTTTTTTTAGCAGCTTATGTCACCTGCATTAAATCGGCTTTTCAGCTGTTTAATGTGTCGCTAAAGTACCAAACCCCAGATTCCCCGCTATTCACATTGGAATCAGTCTGAAAGGGCTTTTCGTGACGCTTGTTCAAATGCAATACAAAGAAAGAAGGTAGTTGACTTGCTTACTTATTAGAGTAAGGAAAGAAGAGCTTAGTGTGAAAGGCTAAGGGCTAATCCATGGCATGCGCCTAATCCGCTCTTACAGATAGAGATCTGCTCCTCAAGTGCGCTAATTGAATTGGAATTTCCGGGACTGTGCTTAGTAAGCTCTTTTAGTCATCTGTTTGCGGCGAATCCAAGAAGTAAAAAAGACAAGCAATACAGGGTCTTAAAGGAAGAGGTTGTTGCCCCGGTAGATAGAATAAGGTTGCAGTAAACCCTAGATTGAATTCAACTATTCAACGTTGATGTTGATCTATTTGCTCTTGTACGATTGGGTTTGTGGTCAGTATACCTATAGCTAATGAAGTCAGCTTGAAGGAAATCTAGTCAATCCGGATTGACTTAAGACTTTGAAGTAGGCGAATCAGCTTTTCAAGTCTTTAACCTTCTCTAAGTCAGCCTAACAAAGACAGGAAAGGCAGAAAGAGAGATCGGTAATTCAGCTTCGAACAGCATCTTTGGATGCCTAAAGTATTAGGACTGATGGTTCATTGTAGTAAAGACTATCCTTGCCAAGAGCTGGTTAGGATCAGAGCAATCTAAAGACCTCTGGGCATAGGCCCACTCTCGCAGATCTATGACGGTTCTGTCATCCTCTCTGTAAAAGTAATACCTTCTACAGATAAGGAATAACAGAATCCACCTTATCGATAAATCAATCTCCACACAAGTCCAAAATGAACGAATGTGGTTCTTGACGAAAGGCCCTCCAACGTCTTTCGACAATGTTCGTATCAATCAAAGGTCCGGTCCGTGAGAGAGGGGTCCAGACCTATGGCGGCGGTATAGCACCACTGAAGCTGCAGATAGCTAGAGAATCATCCATTAAATGGACTCGTCACAGCTAATCTATAACTTGAGTGGCACCAGCTCTATCTCAGACCGCTCTAAGTGCCCCTTCTTTCTAAGAGAAGTAGAGTGTGATCTAAAGCATCCGGTCAGGAAATAGCATAGATGAGCGAGGAACCTCTTTCCCGCTTATGAACTGCTGCTTGATATGGGGAGGCGTCTCCATCTCATCTCCCGACCAAAGCAATGACAACGGGAAGAAGGATTAAAAAGATCTCGTTTAGTAAGCCAAAAGAATTGTAAAAAATGGGCAGGCCTTCTTTAAGCAGCAAAACATAAATTATTTACGATAAGAGACGTTATTCGGGTTCGGAAGACTTGAGCAGTAGGTTTCGACTCGGTCAACTGTCTTGATGAAGATTGACTGACGACAAGAAATGACGTAAGTGATAGATAGAAAAGTTCAGTAGGAAAAGATTGACAGAAACCATTATCGATTGAGAAAGCGGCGGGCCCGTAGAACTCTCCAATCGTGCACCGAAATGGGGCCGGAGAGTCGGTCAACCTTAGATCGGCTAAGATCGAAAATACTCTGTCAGACGGAAAAGAGAGATATAGAAAGTGTGCAGCGAGAGATCTTTTTTCTTTTTTTTTGGTATGCCGCTCCGCGAGAAAGGAGCGAAAGAACCAAGTGGGTTGTGGTAATGTTAGAATTTGCACCTATTTGTATCTATTTAGTGATCAGTCTGCTAGTTTCTTTGATCCCACTCGGTGTTCCTTTTCCCTTTGCTTCCAATAGTTCGACCTATCCAGAAAAATTGTCGGCCTACGAATGTGGTTTCGATCCTTTCGGTGATGCCAGAAGTCGTTTCGATATACGATTTTATCTTGTTTCAATTTTATTTATTATTCCTGATCCGGAAGTAACCTTTTCCTTTCCTTGGGCAGTACCTCCCAACAAGATTGATCCGTTTGGATCTTGGTCTATGATGGCCTTTTTATTGATTTTGACGATTGGATCTCTCTATGAATGGAAAAGGGGTGCTTCGGATCGGGAGTAATCACTAGTGATAGGGCAAAAATAGGGAGGAAGGACAATATCTTTCATAGCAGCCAAGGATGAGTTCGATCCATTAGGTTCTTCGATTTGTTCGGAAAAGAAACGAGAGACAAGAAAAAATCTTTGATTACGATTAAAAGGAACAATCTCAAATAGACCAAGATCCAATTTCGGGTCATTTCTTGGTGAACATGATCTGCAATAATCTCTTCGATCCCTTCATTTATGTGCCAGAATAAAGAGAGATTTGGTAGGAAAGTGGAAGAGACTTTTTTATATATAATCATCAAAGGGAGTGGGAAAGCAGCAGTAATTCTTTGGAAAAGCCCGGTTCTCTTTGTCTTCGAGCTTTCATTCCTCAATCCACTGTTTCGTTCCTTCATATACCTCCCCACCAATAGATAGAGACAAATAGGAATAACCGAACCACGTCTACAAAATGCCAGTACCATGCAGCTGCTTCAAAGCCAACGTGATGCTCCTTGGTCAGATGACCAAGATATTGGCGAATACCACATATGATCAAGAAAAGAGTACCTATAATCACATGAAAACCATGAAAGCCAGTTGCTAAGAAAAAGGTAGAACCATAAATACTATCCGAAATAGTGAAGGGTGCTTGATAATATTCCATTCCTTGAAAGCCAGTGAATACTAGAGCCAGTGAAACGGTAGCTACTAAAGCGTAAACTGCTCGTTTTTCCTTCCCCGCGAGTATAGCATGATGAGCCCAAGTTACGGCAGCTCCGGATGAAAGGAGAATAGGGGTATTAAGAAAAGGGATTTCCCGAGGATCTAAAACCCCAATCCCTTTTGGGGGCCAAATACCTCCGATCTCTACCGTAGGTGCCAAAGAAGAATGAGAAGAAGCCCGAAAAAAAGCAAAAAGGAACATAACCTCCGATACGATGAACGGAATAGAACCATATCGAGGTCCTAATTGTACGACTTTTGTATGATGTCCTTCCAACGTGGATTCACGTAGAACATCGCGCCACCATACAAACATGGTATATAGGATAAATATGAGGCCCAAACTGAGAAGTGTTGCACCCCCTTGAAATGGGTGCATGTACATCACACCTCCTACGGTGGTTGCCAAAGCTCCGAGTGAACCCGAAATAGGCCATGGACTTGGATCTACCAAATGAAAAGAATGCCTCTGAGATTCAATCATAAACCACTTTGCCTCGGTTGTCTGTAAACCCCCCCTTCACCCCCACCCCCTAAAGTGGTAAAGAAGGGCTCTTTTGGGTCTAATTAGATTTCTATCTGACAGGACGGAAGGGATGGTTCTTTCATTGCATTGATAGAAGTCTAACTAGAAAAAGATCTCTCTATTACTTTGAGAAGAGAATCGTTGGTTTGACCGACGAACTACGTGGGAAAATGGACCTTCTTTCTTTGATTTTCAGCAAGCATTTTTTGAAAGTAACAATTCTATTCAGTTCGGTTTCGGGGTCGCGGATTAGTGCGTTCTGCGCCGCCGGCGGCCTAAAATCAAAGGCCTTTAGGGCTTACTTAGTGCTTGTGCTAAGGGAGTTGACTTGCTTACTTGTTAGAGTAAGGCATGAGTCAAAGAAAATGCAGTTAGTATCCTAATGCAAGACCCGTCAATAAGCTAAGGCTACGACATGAAGGAAGGCCAGAAGAACTACAGAACCACGCCCACCAGAGCTAAAGGAGACTTGCGGGAGGAAACCGAAAGATAGGTAATCCATATGGTGAAACATGAGAAAGACGGATTGCTTAAAACCGGAGGAAATCGAGTCCACCCACACAACGACCGACGGACTCGTGGTACTGAAAACCTCATTAGATGAGAAGGTAGTTGACTGGCAGACCCCTGAACGTACGTTAGCCAAAAGCCCCTATCAACTCAATCTGGAAAGGGAATAGACCGCCGTGAACTCCGGCGAAACACCCCGTACGGCCTGCGGGAGGTGAAGGTCGCTGGCTTGCCCGTGGGCCGTGGTATCTGACGGGACATTGGCCTCCCTCCCGCTACGGCTCGCTGTACGTTCCTTTAGCTATAGGCGTGTCCAATCCGAGAATAGTCCGTTCCACATAGTGCAAGGAAGCTCGGTGGGGTTTCATACGAGGGTCCTGCGTACTGTGCCATCGTCCAACCAGTACAGTACGGCCATTTCAAATCGCCCCGCGAAGACGGACGTTCAGAAAGGTTATCGACATTATCAATCGCTCTTTTTAGTGGGGAGGAATAGTGCAGGAAGGGAGCGAGACCAAGCCGAGCCACTAGGAGAGTAAGCCCTTCCTTCCCACGTGTCAAGCAAGTTGAATGAATAAAATGAATGCAGCCTCAACCAGAGAGATCAACCTGCTCCTTACTCTAACAAGTAAGCAAGTCAACTCCCTTGGCGAAGAACGTTCTTTGTTTTCGTTAAAAGCGGGCGTTCTCTCCTTTTTTATTTGAAAATTATTCCTTGGCCGTGTGGAACATGGATTAGCATTATGTCATTCCTACAAGTGATCCCCCATCCAGGATTTTTAGAAGTGCTATATGAGGACTTCGAGATCAAATAGAATATGTTTCTTTCCATTCCTCGTGAGCCACTTATTTCTCCGAAACAAGAGATCAAAGTTATTTTCCTCCTTTTTCCCAATAAGTCGACAGCCTTACACCATTGGGATACTTCGAATAAACTAGAGTACATATAGGATACACCGGTGCTAAAACCTTTTCTCAAGATATCTTCCAAACTCTTTGGGTCGTTGCTCCGGATGTTGTTCCCCCGGTTTGAAACCAGTTGGTTCCGTAGTTTTAGAATTCTGCTGATCCCAAGTACTCCATCTCCATCATTGCATATGGGAATATAGAAAGTAAAGAGGAAAAGGCATAACCAGAAGAATTGTGTGAAATAAGTGAATTTATCCAGTTGAGGCATGATGGATTGACAACAAAAAATGATTCCCTCCATAAATGATTCTATGGAGTCGTTTTGAAGTATAGAACACAGATGTTGGTTGTTGACCAACAGAAAGGGAAAAAGGTTCTTTTTCATTAAAGACAGCGGCCTATTTAGATAGAAATAAAGGACAAAGCGCTGTTCACGTTACAGCTACTGTGTTGACTGTAACTACACTACGATAATTTTCATCGAGCTCCCAAAAGCAATTCTAGCACAATAACCGAATAGGCGAAAAGAACCCCTTCTGATTCACTTGCAGCAAAGAGGGCATTCTCGGCATCAATGCTCCTGGCAATGGCAAGATCCGATATGTCAGTTGGATTCGTGAAAAGAGTCCTCCCTTCGGTCACCTCGCTGCACACTTTATATATATCTATCTATTTTCGGTCTTCATTATTGGCTACATGCTATAGGAGCTATGTGTACACCGCCGCGTCGAAACTCTCTTTCGAAAGTAGGATCACTGCCGGCTTGTTTTTGAGGGAGGGAAAGATCACTCCTAAAAGCAAGCTTTTCTCTTATATAGGATACCATTCGCCACGTGAAAACTGCTGCCAGATGCAGATTCAATCAATAACTGCGGTTACGAAGACAGCAACGGATATTTCAAACAGGGAGCACAAGAGCTCTTAGTCATCCAACAACGGTTACTGGAAAAAAAAAGAAAAAGACTAGAACAGGAACGTCATCAGTCCCAGAGCCTATGATTGCAAAGAGCACTTATTCATCAGAAAGACCGTATAGGCCGCCTTTATGTCCAGCTCAAATAAGAAAGCAGTGCATAGGAAACCGGGTATACCTTACTTATCAATCAACATAAAATACTAGCTAGCAAATACTAGAAAGAAAACTATGCTTAGACTTTCATAAGAGAAAAGATAAAGTTCTTATATTTAAGAGATTTCTAAAGACAAGCTTCAGTATGTATAAGATAGGAAGAAATAAACTCTTGGGGGAAGAGTTTCGATAGCTTCTTCGGGAAATACAGTAATTAGAACGTGCTATTTGCGGAAATACGTCGCAAAACATGCTTAAGAAATAAGAAATAGAAAACATCCTCTACGGAAAGAATACTAAAAGAGTGCTACTTAACAACTAATTATAACCAGATAGAATCAAGTTTGGATTCAATCCAGCCCTAGATCTCAAATCAAACTTGAAGGAGTTGGTCATCGTCCATTCAACTATAGAAGCGGAGCTAAACTAGTAGGGGTGGCCCCCAATAGTGGGTAACCTTGGACAACTCAACGACTATAGTTGAAAGGAGGTGGCGGGTTCAGAGTGTGAGTCTTTCTATCTCGACTAAATAGGTCGCTGTGAGACTGTATGCGCGATCATTGACCCGTATTATTTCCCCACTTGCGCTGATACGTTAGCGAGGTGAGCCCTACTAAACTAATCCAGTGAGTGCAACCTTTGATAAAAGGCGCTTTCTACCCGCATTCTTCTTGCGGATTTTCTTCTGTCTTACAGATGGCTTGAACAGGCTTTCTTATGACTTATAGACTCGGATCCAATCGCGCACCCACTTTGTCTAACATCCCATAAGAAAACTAAAGGAAAGACTGAGCGGGACTATGAGTTGGGTAATCGAGACCCTCTTGTGCTTTGCTGCCTATTTAAGACAGTCATGTTCACCTTGTTCACTGGCTCGCGGACTCCTTACCTTAGGGGATATGTCTCACTATACAAAGTACACGTAGTTCAGCAGCATAAAAGGAAACAACAGAGATGAGCACACATCTCGATCTCAGAAAGCCTCTCTTAATGGGCTTAGATTCCTCTACACCTTTCTCGCTTCAACTTAGGCGAGAGAAAGACCAGCCAAACGGGTTCCGGTCGTGAGTTAGCAATCAAAACCGACTGCCTGGGTACAGACCTGATTTTGTCCATGATTATTAAGGTAACCAGATAAGCTCCAGGTTAAGTTGTTGTTCCGCGGATAGAGGAGCTGCTTCGAGCATTGGTATGAAACCCGGAATATTTTATTTGAAATCGCGATGAGTTAAAGAAACCCACCCGGAATTCAGTCCATGATAGGATAGGGATAGAAGCTTGTGCATCTTTCTATTTTATGTTTGTTGATGGATCTATCAAAGTGGCATCGGAGATTCTTTCTTAATGGAAACTTGTATAGGCCCCTATGGCTCTCCTAAAACCCTTCATAAGGGATATGGCTATAATTAGAATATCTTGCTTTCCGCACCCGCTAGTGCACATACACTTTCGTTTACTTGGGCTCGTGAGGTGGTGGGAAATGGCCTGATCTATGCTTATGCTCTTGTCTAAGGAGTCCGCAGACTCTTATTAGACTGCTTGTGCCTATGTCTCGCGAAATCCATGATGTTAATCTCTTTTTCCGCTCGTGAGCAGAATTCGTGCTAGACTAGCTCTACTATAACTATATAAATATATTTATAAATTAAGTGGTAAACTATATCTTCCTCGAGCATTGAAATTTAGGCTTCACCTCTTCCCAGCCGGTTGCTCATCTCCGTTCTCCCTCTAAACTCTAAAGGAAGCCGATTCTACGCCGTAAAGGTAAAGGAAGCGGGTGCCCAATCACTAACCAGGGGATGGTCTTCATCAAGCCCCCTTTCTGTAATAACAGAAAAAGTATGCGCTTGCTAGGATCTAGACTTAGACAACAATCAGGAGAGAAGATAAAGTGGCTAAAGTTACTATCTCTCTACGTTTACCAACCCTCCCCTGCCCACTTGAGTTGAATTCAATTCAATAAATACCACCGCAACAAATGTTGATTCTATGATAGTACTTTATCTATCCACTTTCAAAGCCTGTCCATGGGATCCGACTCGTCTTCCCCCTGAACTATGCCTTAAAACGTGTTTGATTGGCCTCTGAGACCCCTTCTCTCGTGCTAGGAAGTGAGAGACCGTTGAGCTCAGAAAGTAGATTCTTTCCCTCATAAAGTGGATATTGATCGAGCTTGGGAAAGAGAACGGTTATTGATCAAATAGATTCTCTGGGATGAGCAGAAGTACGGGGGGTGCTTGAAGTGAAGGCTCGAGTCCAGGTGGGCTAGCTCTTTAGATGTTTTCTCCGGCACTAGCTTTTCATTGAGAATGTGACCGAAGATGATCTTGCCGAAGATTAGGTTCCACCGGGGGCATTAAAGGATGAGGACGGGGGCGCTGATTCCACGATTCTGGGCATTGGCATTGAAGAAGTAGCTCGTCTGGGAACACTGAAAAAATCTACCTATCAGTGGATCTACAAGGAGATCCGCCAGTGGAAGGACTGAAGACTAAGCCAATCTTAAGCAAAAAAGAATCAATATAAATGATGAGATTAAGTGCTCTTCTCTTTCTCGAGAGAGACCATAAAGGAAGCAAGTAAGGATCGAGTTGGGTAATCTTATGGTCAGCCCGAGTCTCCTATGATACTGAAAAGTAAGTCCCGTCTCAGGCTAAGCCGTGGCAAGGAAGCAATCCGCAAGAAGAGAGGGGTTCGGTCTCATTTGATCCATTGGCCGATTTCGATTTACTTGGCTCTGCTTCAGCGGATGTTGTACTTGGATCCGAGGTTAGGTGGTTACTATCAATTTGGACATGGTGGGATGGGCAAGCGAAACTCTAAATTATGATGAAACTAGAAATTATGATTGACCGGTTCTATTATGGATTCCAGTGGGTTCCACGAGCGAGTCTGACCAGTTCTACTCGCGGTTGCACCGAGTTCCACCACCGACTCAAGACTAGTTCCAATAGATATTATGACGAGGTGATGGATCGTGCATTTGTGGTGGCCTGATAAGCCCCATCTATAACTAGTCGTCTTGAATGAGAAGACTTTACCGATCGGTGGAAAAAAGCAAATAATAAAGATTTTAGGTACCTATTTGAAGAGCGGACCCAAGTCCATCACTTCGGGACGCAGAGTGGTACATCAAAAGGATGATTGGCAGAATGGAATTACACGGATAGTATCCTATCGAGATTCCTGTGCGTGCTCATCACCAATTGCGCTTTGGCCAAAACGAATTTTTCTACTCAAAGCAAGATGAGTTCCCGTTTGAAAAATCCTTTATCTATTAGGTACGTTGCCCTTCGGGCTCTCAAAGAGGAACCATCACTATCTTTTTGTCTGTCTAGCAGCTGCTATCCTACGGCGAAAATGTTAATTTGGTACTTTATTAGAATAGAAATAGAAAGATTTTTCTTTCCAATCTGTTCCATCCGGTTCATGTGAGAAAAGTGCTTGAATTAATATTACCTATGATGAATGAGTGCTCGATTAGTCACCCTTACTTTACGTTGTCACCAGGCTTTTCTTCACTTCCAGAAAAGATAAATTGAAAGAAGTAATGATGGGCCCTTTCTCTTTTGTTTCCTAACGGTTGATTGAGAAGCCGTAAGGGATACATTCCATTATTAGGGCACCAAAGGGAGGCCTCCTTCTTTGTCTGTTAGAATATCTACCTTCCTAACCAGTTCCGCCACCTGTATCTGTTTCTGAGCAAGGAAAGCTTTTACTTGTGCTTGTTCCATTCTCTAAGTCCAATGGTCAACAACGAAAGTTTACTCCAACGCCCATCTGTCGTCCAGCGGAACTCCACGGGCTCACCGACCGCGAGCGATGTGTGGTACGTCAGCGGCAAGAACAGGAAGGTTGGGTCATGAACTAAAAGATAGGGACATAGAAAAGGCTTCCTAGAGTGATCGACCTGAGCATTAAGATAGAGGAGCCTTCCTTCAGGGGAGATAGCGGAAAGCACCTATTAAAGACTCGATTAAAGGACTAATACAAGACTTATTCCAGACCTATCCCTTCGCATGCTTCTAAGGCTCCTCCCTTGCAGCTAACTAATGGCAGCCCCTTTCTTTCTCCTGTTTACCGTACTATTACTCTTCAACTAGAGGATTGGTTAGACCGATTGGACTGCTTTCCTTGGCTATAATAGCTAATAGGCTAGCTTCCTTGCTTGCATCCCTTTGATTGCTTAGTCTCTCCTCCTTGCTGCACTATTATGGTACATCGGTCTAATCCTCTGATCCCGTGACTTGCCTTTCATTTACTTGTCTTTACCTTTCATCTTTCTATCCTATGCAATCAATAAATAAGAATAGAGGAAGATTCTATGAATATCCCCATCCATAGTAAAGACTCTTCTCAAATACGCAGTTGCCAGATTACACTAAGCCATTTGAAGTACACACGGATGCGTCAGACTATGCCATAGGCGGTGTGCTAGTACAACAAGGTAACCCAGTAGCATATGAAAGCCGAAAGCTCAATGAGACCGAAAAGCGCGGTCCAAGAGAAGGAGATGACAGCAATAGTGCACTACTTGAGAACGTGGAGGCGGGTCACGATTTGTGGTCAAGACGGATAATGTGGCGGCGAGTGACTTCCTGACCCAGAAGAAACTCACGCCAAAACAGGGACGATGGCAAGCAAGACAAACTTGCCAAGTTTGATTGATATAGTGCTAGAGTATAAGCTTGGACGGACCAACCAGGTCGCGGATGCCTTCAGTAGGAAGACAGAGCTGGCGGCATTTAAGTGTGAGGCAGTGGTGAATTCCACTCTCGGCACAAATGTCTTTGACATTGCATTTGTTAGAAAGCGACGCAACATTTGCTTTGTCACTGGACAACCTCTTGGGTACTATTCCTCGTGGCCTTTGTTCGCGTTATCGCACCATATTCTGGTGTGGTACGCGGCAGAGCAGTGCTACCCCGGACGAGTGTTCACAGACTATGCTCTCCTCGGTGACGATATTGTCATCGCGGATACCATGGTTGCTGCGAAGTACTCTGAGCTTCTTGAGAGGCTCGGAGTGTCCATCTCGTTGTCGAAATCTTTGATTTCTTCAACGGGGGCTTGTGAGTTCGCGAAGCGCTTTCGTGTGAATAATATGACAATTGATGTGTAACCATTATCCATTCGGAAGTTAGCTTCTGTCCGATCACCAATTGGTTGGTTTAACTTTATGTTAACCACCATGCGACCGCTGCGTTTATCAAGACAGCTTCGCATAGCTGGTCTCGGATTTAAAGCGTGCTCACGTCCCCTGAGGTCGAAGCGGCATGGAAAGCGTAGCCGCCGACTCCTCATTATGAAGCTCTACGGGCTTTTGCCCGTAGGCTTATGGCTGTCTGTTGCTTTAGGTGTCGTGCTTCCTCCTCAGGTAATTGGTCGGGTGGTGGACCGGTTGAGGGATCATTTTATCCCTCGCGATCCTATCACCCCGCCAGATGAGGTCTTTCCGTATCCTGGTATGCGAGACTTCCAAGAGTGGTCTCTATATCAGGGATGGATGAGACAGTACCTGACGTACCTGAAGTGGTATTGCTCTGTGGCTCTTGCTCCAGATGTTAGCATTGATGCGTTTATCGATGCTCCAATATATATACGAACCTGGCACTCTCCTAAAGTGGATCTTTCCACTTTTCGGTTTGGTGTCATGTTTCGTGTGTATGATTGGGTCACCGAGCTCCTAATGGAGGACATTCGTGTCCTTCCAATTAGTGAGGACGTATCAAATGTGTCCATCCTTGGTAGCGGTTTGATCAACCGCGAACAACCGTGTAACTAGCCCGCGTCTCTTATCCTTTCATCCAGAATCCAGCAGCAGAGATGGTTAATGAAAGTAGGCCCACTGATAGAGGGCTGGCCGAAGCCTCCCATGGGATTGTGATCTATGAAGGCAGACTCAAGCAGAATCCGAAGACGACTCTAGCCCGCTTAAAGCTTTTTTCATTCGCTTTTCTCGGGTTCCGGTTCTAGGGTTCGAGAGAGAATTCCTACTATAAGGAAGGGAAGACGGTAATCCAATCAGTAGACTGCTGCTTTCCGTACTATCGGTTGTTCACATTCAAGCATTCGTTCCCCACGTTCGAGCTAGTCGAATCCGTACTTATTTTTATATCGCGAGTGCCCCAACTCGGAGAAGGGGTTCATTCAACACATCTCAGAGTACTAAGAGGAGTTTCACTCCTGATCTAGCTCTTCCGTCATTTCCTCGTTTGCATAATCCCCCAGGTAATGCAAAGCTTTCTGATGGCATAAGTACTGAACATAGAACCCTGGCAGACAGCGCTCCGTCAGTTTGATTCGCGCATCATAATGCTAATTGATAACATTGAATAACGGTGGCGGAACTTCGTCAAGCCGAATTTGGTTGTACAGACACAATGTCCTTTGAATGATATCATGAGAGCCCCAACAGAGGGGAACTTGGTTGGTTCCACTATAACTATAGGATTTTCTTTGTAGCTATGGAGCCTACGAAACCGGGTTTTGAAGCTTACCTGATTCTCTCCTCCTTGGACTTCAACCCGATTTGGAAGGCAAAAGTTACGAGACCCGTCTTTGTTTAGGCAAAAAAGTATGAGATCGCGGCTTCGGCCGAGAAACCCATCCTAATGCTGTCTTCTTCTCCCTAGAAAACTCATTTTTCTTCATTCTGTTGTGCAAGATGCGATCGAGGTTGCGGGAGAAAGTTCTTACCCTAAAATGTTGGCTCTCTGTGCTTATTTACCAAGTTACTCAAGACAGAATAGAAGGATCTTTTGCCAATCACTACTACTCCTGTCTTGCTCTGGAACGCCGGAATTGAAACATAGAAGCCCCGATGATCCACGGCATATGCATCTGATTCTGGTGAAGCTACAAGCCTCTTTATAGATAGGGTCAGGCCTCCAACCAAGTCTAAGTGCTCCTCTCTGTTCCTATTCTCTTTCCCTGAGGAGCCTCAGAGTGAGGGTGAGGGCTTAGTCCAGATTCTGCAGTGGTTTTGCTTTGCCAACTTGATTCTATTCCAATCTTGTCCCTTCCTATCTATGGCTATGGTATGGGTCTTCTTTTGCCTCTTCTATTATCTTGGGATGGGAAAAAAAACCTGATTATGGGTCAGGGCAGCAAGACCCGAGGAAACTACAAGATACCTCGATTGAAAACGGAAACAGTTCCACGGCGGGAGGGAGAGGTTTCTATATTGATTCAGATCCGTTCTATACCGCAGACGCTTAAGGCCGGGAAAAGGAAAGATCTTGACTTGATTTGCCGACAACTACTCTATAGTTACGTCGGGTTCTCCTATGCTACCAATTTGCCCAGCCCAAAAGGAGACGGGACAAAAAGGCACCATTTGCTTAAGCGAAAGCATCAACCTATTAGTAGAACACTTCTGATTGAGTGGCAAACCAGGAAAGAATCTTATATCTAAAGCAGGCTTTCCTGGGATTTCCAGAATACCAGGCTTTGACTTCTGTGGCTACCAACCTCCTCCTATAATATAATAGAAGCAAACTTATATAATAAATTTCAATCAATCATCACATTATGTAGAGCAAAGCGAAGAGTACAAATGGGAAACATTCTCTAAGAAAGTGCGCTACTTAACTTAAGAGCCTGGTGAAGCAAGCATAGAAGATGAACCCCGCTTACTCATTCTAAGGAACGAGCCTCTTGAGCCCTAGCTGATTCCTAACCCTACTAACTCTTTCAGGACTTAGAATCTGTATCGCTATGCCCTTGATCTACCAAAAGGAAAACCTCAACTTGAGAATCAGTCGTCCCTTTTAAGGCTAAGACAGGAGCTATACTTCTACTTTTATTCAAGGCAAGAACCCTACTTACCGATCAAGAAAGCAACACAAGTCCCTCTTCAGCATTCTAATGATCCTCTATCTTTTAGCCCCCCTTGGTTGGTCGAAGGCAGGAACCCCACTTAAGAGATCCTGATCGTCGACTAAGGCAACATCCTTTTCTGGCTCTTCTGAACTAGCCTAGCCCTGTCGAGAAAGCCAACCTTACTCATTCACAAGAGAAGGAGCCTTGAATTGAATCCTATGGCCAGCTTCTTCCTGTGCTTACAATTAGATAGAGCAAAAGGCGAGGTCTAGTCCTTCGTCTCATTACAGGGAAGGATAGAACCTCTGTCGGCATAACTGTCGACTGGGAACGAATGCTTAGCTCTGAGGAAAACCCTCCCCTTTCTGTTACCGAAGATGGTCTTTGGCATAGGTCTTGCGTAGATAAGGAATTGGCTAGTCTATCTTTAGATTGCAACCGAGGTCTAACTCAATCAAGTTCAAATATAGTAGGACAGAACCCTTAGCTGCTAGCAAGGAAGAAGACCTGAGAGTATAAAAAAAGAGAAAAGTATAGACTGCTAGTCCTTTCTTTCTGTTTTCAAGTTTGAAATAAGAAACCCGGTGTTAAGCTCTCGTAGAAGACCAGGGGAGATCACACTCTTGTTCAAAGGAGAATGGCCGCCCAAACAAAGGTGGGAAATGAAGGAGAAGCGAGTTCCTTTTGGGTAGAAAGAAACATAAAGTGAAGTCGCCTCTGCATAAAGAAGTTCACTCGTGTGAAAGGGAAGAGGGGTAGGACTAGAAAGAGTCTCTTGTTGCCACTTTATCTTTGAACGATTCCTTTGAACGACTGTGCTTAGCTGCATTTAGGGGCTCTTTCGCGTCCAAGGCAGGCTCTAGATCAGTATATCTCTATCGGAAAGAGTGAACCACTAACTGTGTGGAAAATGGAGTAGGAGAGCCTTCCTAGGATCTGTTTTAATTGTGGCAAAGGCAAAGGGTGTGCCTGGTAGACTTATGCAGACCTTGCCTTGTTCGTCAGTATGAGCTTATGCTTAAGCTGCACGACATGAAAGAGCAACCTGGACAGTATATTCTCCACTTATATTCTTAGTTGTCCTATCTTTGTTTTTTGGGATTATTCCGCTCATGCTAAGAAGTTTCTTGACTCTCGCTCTCACTGATGATTTTGAGCCTGCTCGAGCCTATTTACTCCCTCGCAGCCCCTTGCCTACACTGTATAGTGCTGTTACAGAACTAATCTCTTCAGAGACTTAACTTGGAACTGTGAAATTACAATGAACTTCATTAGTAAGGACAACTTCTTCTAGACCTTATTCTGGCTCATCTAATTCCTGTTACTGAAAGAAGCCTGGGAATGGAATTCGAGACTGTCCCACTCGGCCTCCTCGCAAGAACACACCTAAAGGTAGTCAAACTCAGTCTCAACCTCAAAGTCCTTCCAAGGCTACTGCTACTAATAAGGATTCTTTTGAGTTAGTTAAAAGCCCTTCTCCTGTCCTCATCTGGGAATCACTCATCCACAGCTTTGTCTCTCACATCAGGAAGAATGGAATGAAGGGGAAACCCCACTAGACAGAATAAGATGAAGGTCAGCATGATGAAATCAAAACATATTTGCATCTTCACGACTTTGAGTGAAGCTCTGAGCCAGCAAAAAGGATGTTAGTGGTCAAATATCTCAGAGTTTGAAACTGACACACTATAAACATAAAAAACTCAATCTTTTTATTGCTTTGCTTGGCATCGGTCTATCGTTGTCCCCATGGCACCGCTAGATAAGAGGTTCGAATCTAAATCATGACAGTAGCGGAAGAAGACACCAAAAGGAAATTCCAAGGATCAAAGGCACTCGGGGCAGGCAACTAACCCCTCCGAGGACGGTCGGGCGATTAAAGAATGCAACTCCTGGGCTTCCGGGGCAAGGACTACTATGTCCACTCAAAAGCTCTCATTCTCGGCCAAGTCCGAAAGCAATGCATGAAAAGGCTCACGAAGGCTTTCCCCGATGCACAGACGAGAGCAACTCCCCAATTTGGATTGAATTGTCAATGTCTTTAGTAATTTAATCATTCAAGCCCTTTCTTTTCTTCCAAAATAGAGAAAACCCCGTACCCCGATCTAGGCTTCCAAACTACTATTCCCGGGTACACATATCGTAA
>CM039439.1:21645645-21710645 GCA_022379115.2 Bauhinia variegata
GTAGGATAGGTTTGGAACCCTATACAAGGTGCTGCTTGCTGCTCGCCCCTATCTCTAAAGGGGCTTATGCACTCCACTCGCTGCCTACTCTACTCGTTACCACTAAACGACGAAGCCAAGAGCGGAAGGAGGGACTTGAACCCTCAACCTCAGCCTTGGCAAGGCTATGCTCTACCATTAAGCTATTTCCGCCAGCTACGGTAGTGGCGAAGCACTACTGAGCAATTCACGTATCACTTGATACGGACGACTTCTGTTTTTCCGCCGGACCACACTCTTAACCTCCGATCGAGCTACGAGCACGAGTAGGTAGGCGGCTAGGGGGGAGGGGCCGGGGCTGCCTTTTCAATCAATCTCCGGCCGCTCAGTGCCGCTATTGGTGCGAGTTGTAAGGAGTCTTGGTCTCGAGTCGAGCTGGGGCGTCATTTCATTCTCGTAACGGGCACCGCAAGACCAGACAAGTTACTCCCTCGCCTCGCAGCGGTGGCATCTGTCTTTTAAGTTAAGTCATTTCCTAAGACGGCTCCTCTTATTCTAAGATAATCCAAGCAGCAGCTCCACGAGTCCGCTCGGAACCAGTCGATTCCTGAGCCATTCGTTCTCCCCTCTCGGTTGGCGTTTGCCAGCCACTAGAGCAAGTAAGAGAACCTACAGTGAATGAACTTAAAGAACCGCATGACCGGATTTCTTTCCTTGCTTCTGATCCCTAATCGAAGATGCCCAGAATCTGTTCATGCTAAGCCCGGGTAGGACGCATCTAACAGCTACTCACGAGATGGCAAAGCAAAGGTAAGAAAGGCAATTGGCCTACTCGAGACATTGAATAGTGTCAGTTTATGTTATGAGCTCCTTCTCAAGCAGCAAGAGGGCATTATAACAAAGCAAAGAGAACGGCGCATTCGAGAACATCTGTGCGGGGATATCTAAACTATTGGATTCACCGCATAGAGAGCAGTTCCTTCTCTTGCATTTGAACCCTCGGACCCGGATAAGCAGCTAACAGGGGATTCTAGCACACCTTCTGATTCAATTGCAAAGAGCGCTAGGCACCGAAAGCTTCAGTCAACACAGTCCTATCTATTTGATGTGCCGTCGGATTGTGAAAGACATGACATGCCTACATTAGTAACTAGCAACCTTCACTATGCGAAATGGAAGGGCTAGCAAGACAGTCAAGCAGTAAAGCAAGAAAGCAAGGAAAGAAAGCCGAAACCGTCACTCCGCTCTGCTACTCATACGTGCCAAAGCCAAAGATACCTGCTTCCCTTAGCCTCACAACTCATACAGAGGGAGGGGAAAGAGACTCATGCTACTTACCAATACCTAGTGTGTTTGCGGATAGATGGCCCATTACCCTTTAGAGGCAAGCCCATACCGGAGCGAAGAAAGAAGCATACCGGGCCTACTAAGTGAAGAATCATACCGAACAAACCAAGCCTG
Source organism: Bauhinia variegata (assembly GCA_022379115.2). NCBI lineage: Eukaryota > Viridiplantae > Streptophyta > Magnoliopsida > Fabales > Fabaceae > Bauhinia > Bauhinia variegata. Next base: position 21,647,086 of record CM039439.1, read on the forward strand.
TCGAATCGAGTTCATCGACTGAGCCTGACCGTAGCGTCTCATCTCGAACTACCGAACCAAAGGGGCTGAGCCGATGCCAACTCCTTTTGTCTCCCTCAAGCATTGAAAGAGGACGGAAAGTCAGCCTAGAAAGGGAAGACTTCCTTCCGTCTTATACTCTCAAGTCTGCTACCCTCAACTCCTATCAAGGCGGGGCGAGACTGTCAACTACTATCAAGGTAGGGAGGGTAATGCTACTACCAATACCAGGTACCGGGTGAATCATATCGAGCGAAGAACCCTACCTTGCTGTCGTATCGAAGCGATCGGGGAAAGAAGCTTACCCGTGCTATTCCTGCGGAAAAGCATTTTCGCACCTTTCCTTTACTACGATAGATGACCCACTACTGGAACTATGCTATTACTGGGTGGGACTACTCTACTACTGGGAGATACTATTTTATTGACTTCTGACTGACTTACTGATCCAGAGAGAGCAAAGACTGACGGTGAGGCTTCTTTCATAAGGTGGGCATCCCTTCCTCTCCCTTTGGTCGAGTATCTTCGTTCCTTAGGGGCGAATGGACAAAAGAGGGACTGGGAGGGACGGGGAATCAAGGTCTTCCTATTTATTCAATCACAGATTTCGAGAGAGAAGGTGCGGGGCAAGACCCACTATCTGATCTGAGCAGCTTAAGCCCACCTACCTACTTTCTTTCGAACGGAGTCAACGAAAGCTTCTATTTCAACGCATGTCCAGGCGGGAAGGAACGATGAACGAACGAAGCAGATATAGTAGGAAACTCCATCAGTGCTTCTGAAGAGGCGAGGAGTGGATTCCCCATCCGGACCGATTCTTCCTACGCTAGAGCCCGCCGGCTCCCTGTAGACGGTCCCAATAGAAAAAAGACGAGCTGCTAAGCTAACATGGAACGAGTCTCTCTTCCCGCTGGTCGCCTTAGTTCGGAGTTTTGAGAGGCGAAACCAAACCGCCTTACATCTATACAGCCTCGCTTCCAACGAAAGGAATTCTGGTCTTTGCTCCTGATATTCCGAAATTGAGGATCAAGCTTTCGTGTGTCACTGATTTAGGGTTTCTCTTTATTGTCTGTAGCAGCGCGGTTGGATTCTGCTCGTTCGCGGGGGTCTCCCTTTATGGATGGAGGGTATAGCCCTAATCCTTGGTCCGGTTTTGCTGTTGAGGGTAACGAAAAGCTAAGCTCTAGGTTGGTTGGTGGGCGATCGGAATTTCACGAAAGCTGCTCGTAGAACCGACAAAGCAGCATCAAACGTGGGTGGAAAAGCATAGCCAAGCACCTGAGCGGATGAAGTTCTGTTCCTGAAAAAGAACCAAACGATAAAGGAAAAAGGTCCGCTAGTATACGCTATTAGGGCGCGGAGCTCGTTCTATACAACCATTGTCTTTGCGAAGGTTCGAACGGAATGTCGGGAAGTTCGTTCCTTAGCCTAGAAACTCACCTTTAACTACTAAAAGATCCGCTAATCAGTCTTTGAGCAGTAGTCATCAGATCTTGTCGGTCGACGCCCGCTCTCGAGTTGTCCTTGTGTGGAGCTCGACCCTAAAAGTTAACTGAGCAATTGCAAATCATGACATTCCGGAAGCTTCTCTACCGCGCCTTTGCCGCGGGGCGGGAGTAAAGTGGAATTATTCAACTTAGCGCTCGTGCGGAGTCTAGTTTATCGTGTAAATGGGGAGAAGGGGCCCCACTCGTAGGTACGCACGGAACTGCTTACTACCCGAAGGCGGAGGCAAGCCTCTTTCTAGCACTCTTCCTTCATGCCTCATTTCGGCATAGCTGTCTACAAACTGAACAGGATATCGAGATTACTCTATCCGCATGCCTACCCCTACCTTCTATCAACAGCAGTTTACATACTAAAACCAAAGGCGTCAACTCAAAGTAGGAACCGCTCCTGCACATCCGAAGCGAGTGATTTTTGAAACCCGCCCCCGCCTACTTTAACTACTAAAAGAAAAGAAGAAAGTGTTTGAGTGCATGATATAGCGCTGGCAATAGTGCTTCGTTTGAGTGCTGCTTTAGTGAAGGCAATTTAGCCTGTTCGCGGCCACTACAATTTTTCGGTAGTCGGGCAGCAAGCGCCGGTCCTAGCCTGGCAGCAGCCCTTTTATCATCCTTTCTGGGACCATTCCGAAGTGCCCGAGAAGGTCGAGTAACTCTAATTGCGAAGTTCGTTCTCGATTAGTCATGTGCGGAGGGAGAGAACGGTGCAATTGCCTCAGACCAAGTCTCATCCCCTACTCCAAGTGGCTTCACACTCTGTTCGTTCCTCTCCAACCAGTCGAGTTACTTCATACCTTCTACTTGACCAGCTTTTTCGTATTTTAAAAACCAGCCTTCTATAGGCCAAATTCAGATTAGTCTTTATGCCTATAAAGAATGACTGGTAAGCGTAAATCAACCTATCGTATCGATGAGTATCTCTGTTTTATACTTTTTTCGCCCGAAAAAGGTAAACGTTTTTGATCTTTCAATTATCGTAGGGTGATGTTCGAAATCGCTCTTGTGGGGGAGCGCTTAAACAATATGCTGCCGGCAGAGACTGGGTTCCCCGGAATGAGGCCCCGAGGGGGGAGAAGGGAAGGCTTTCCTATTAATGATGGAAGGCTTGCTAACCGGAAGGCATGGCATAGTGACGAGAGCAGGGAATCTATGATTGACCTGCCTTAGCTTGTGTTCCTCTTTCAGGTGAGGATGCAGGCGCTTTCGCTTTCGGGTTCGGTGGCGGTGACGGAAGTAACAAGGTATCGCATACCAAAAGGGCCGGTGTAGAACTAGTACCAGCAGCTATTCCTTTAACTTGGCGAGCAGCATTCATTCCCTTGCTACCAATTAAATGAAAGCTCGCTCCTCGGGTCAAGCCACTGCCCTAGCTGGCTTGGTTTGGCCCCTGGCTCTGCTCTCGCCGCTCGGCTGTTGAATGTCTATCTGGATGAGCTAGACCGTGCCTTCGAAGCTCGTTTTTCCTTCGATATGCGCGTTACGTATTCGAGGCCGATTGGTCAGTCGAAAGAATTTATAATTTTCACTTTTCTTTTCAGGATCTCTTAATAGAGGCGGGATTGGTCGGGGAATCCTTTTCTTTGCCTTAGATAGGCACGGTTTTCTTCAAATCAATGTCCAAGGTCACTTTATTCTAAGAGATTTAGCTCCGGGCATCAGGGAACTCTAGATTGAAGGCATCAAAAACAATCATAAGTCTTCTCGGGTGGAAATCATCGATTCTAAGTGCTAATAAGACAGTGCCCCTCCCCTTCAATCAGTAGGGCAAGTCAATTGGACCTTCCCTACTGGAGGATCCCGTAAGCAATAGATTCCTTCGAGGGCCGGTGCGGGATCATCATTTTGTTTCTGGGTGGTGCGATGGCCACTTGCCCTGCTTGTTCTTTTTGGGTATTAGGGCGTCGGCATTACACACAGTTAAGCACATTTTCTAAGCATCTCCGCTACTTAATAGAATCAAGAAGAGAAGAGAGCTCCCCAGATAGGATTCGAACCTAAGAACGGTCGGGCAGAAACCGACCATACTACCACCAAGATACTGGGGCGGGACAATAGAAAAAACCAATTCCAGGGGGAAAACGCAACACGGGGCGCAAACTACCGTCGAAGGAGACCAAAAAGGTATATACTATCGGTATAGAGGATAAACGTATATGGGTATATAACATAAACATAGAATATGAATTAGGCTTTTTTAAGAAATTTAAGAAAAGGCACTTTTCACTTTCTTACTTTCTGCTTTTGTTCTGGTTTCCTTGCTTCTGGTTTTGCTTTCCTCCGAGAAATTGAATCTTCGTTATCCCACTCGTGTTGTAGGGCCTTTTCTTCGGAGGATCCTATAGGTCCTAGTCTCAATTCCTACCCTTGCTCTTCTTTCTTTTCGTTATCGATGGCCTTGCTAAATCTTTGTATCATTCGATCGATGGAATTTCCCCCCTTTTTTTTCGAATTCGCTCGATTCGGAAGTAGTAAAGTCAGATTTTTAACCCCAACTTCAAAGTCAAAGGAACGGGCATTTTCGGGGACTAGCCTCCTTCCCATTAGTCAAGCAATCGATATCACCTCACCAAAGGAAACGATGATGCTACTGAATACCAAGCCAATCTAGAAATGCTAATACATATGCTTAGTCGCAGCACTTGTAAAAAGAACAAATAGAAAATTCGTACTCCGCCGCGGTAAAACTGAACTACTTTCTACTTCACGCTACCCAATCCGAACTCATGAGTGCCGGATCCTAAAAATTCTTCGACGAGACCCTAGGTTTTCCATATTGGTTTACGCCCAAAAAGACAAGAAACCACCTTCCTGGGTTTAAGAATATGCAATTGCACTCCTTCATCCATAAAGGAATTCTGTAGAAATACTAGATCTTCTTCTGTAATTCCAGTTCCGATTGGAACAAGCATTTGATGATAGAATCGCGCGAAGGTCCAGTCCGGAAACTTAGAAACGAAATTTCTGTCTATCTCATCCAAAAAATAGTAAAATAAAACCGGACGAAGAAATCGGACGGGCGGTATTCTTTCGTCGGCCCGGTTTATCCCTTTCTTGTCCAGTATCGGCGAATGCAGAAAGCTATTGACTAGATTTAGTATGAACTGATCATCGATAAGAGGCTTGATTTTGTCCAGAAGCCGCTCTCTACAAAGAATCTTAATTAATTTTGATAAATCTATAAAAAATAGGACCTGCAGATTAGACCAATTTGTTATCTCAGCCAAAAAGTGGATGGCTTGCTTATCTGTACGGAAGGCGAATGATTGTTCAAGAAAGACATTTTTTTTTAAATACGTATTTTCTGAGTGTATTAGCAAGCGAGATCAGAACGAGTTCATCTTCTAGTTTGAGACAAAGATAGAAATCCCTAAGACCATAAACGTCTTTTATACTTTCGAACCGATAAAAGCAGAGACTGTCCATCTTAAATTAAACGGAAAGCCATTAATCTCTGATTTGACCCGAGAAAGTTTATACGAACCAGTCAGAACAGCGTTTTCCATTCTTAAGAGATCTACCCTCTGGTAGATCAAATCATATTTTTGGACCGGAAAAGACATTGTATTAAATCAGAAGTATAACATCTATTGAAGATACGGCATTCGAAGGAAGAATATAGGAATATAGGTACTTCGAAGTTAACACGGCAGTATGTAGGCCCTGCCTGGCTTTTGTTTTAAACCCATTCCTTGGCTCATGAAAAAATGTGTCATGTCTTCTCTCATGACCCGCTTATAATACATTTATATGATTAAATTCATATCAACTTAAAACTGAAACTAAAAAACTCTACTCATAGGTTCGTAGAGTAGAATTGAAGGTGTACTTCAGGTGTACTATTCTCATCCCTATAGTGTGACAAGAGGAACAATCGAAAAAAGCCGGACCAGTAGGGTATCTCTTTGAATCCTTAATATGGTGACACCCCCGATTGTACCAATTGTACCAACCTACATATGTCTCTCCTCCATCAATCGGTACTAGTTATTGTCATTTTGATTCCTTGACTTGATTTGTCCGATGAGAAATGCGAAACGAAAGAAGGATCCTCCTGCTGGGAATTAGATCCTAATCCTTCTTTGTCCCCCCCCCCTTCACAGAGATGAATTGATCGATTCATCGGATCCTAGGTCGGGACTGACGGGGCTCGAACCCGCAGCTTCCGCCTTGACAGGGCGGTGCTCTGACCGATTGAACTACAATCCCAGGAAAATTAGGTGTACAGCCTAAAAATTCTTATTTTTTTTTCTCATTGGCGAACCATTTAGTTTCGCCGTGTTGTAACAGAGACACGAATGATATACTAAATTATTAGAATAATATATATATGCAGTAAACTCATAGTGGGCTAATTCATGAATTGAATCAAATGGTTTAACTAAGCGGTAGAGTCACGCTCTTTAAACGCCCTAAGAAATAGGCGTAAGTCATCGCCGATAAATAAAGGGCTTATATATTTTCCACGAAACTCCTGTCTTACTTAGTCTTCATTTTTCAGCAGAGAATATATAAAAAGGTAACCGCCGGGCGAGTAGTTTTTTATATTAGTTTTTAAGTTGAATGTTCATTCTGATGATAAGTAGTCGATTAGGAGAACTGCTACGTCACTACAGGGTATACTCTTCCTTTCCTCATCTTTCATTATTCATATATTTTTTATGTCCTAGGACATATTTCTTTTAGATACCCATTATGAATCGCCCGCCAAAGTCTTCCTACTTCTCCAATGTTCCCCGAAGAGAAATCAATCAAAGTGGACCTGAATTGAATCATGACTATATAAGCTATTCTTATATTAAGATTCGATATAGATGAAATCGTGGAAGCGGACCTTTGATTTCCTTGGACCACGTAAGGTAAGAATTCGTCGTCCGATTGAATCTTCTTGTTCCTGAATGCTTCATAGGAATCCATCGCTATTCCTTTCTTCCACCGAGAAAGGTTCATTCCGAGTCACAAGAGCCATTTTTTTTTGAATGCATTTTTCTTTTCGTTATGGTAATGCAATGCAAGAGGTCTCGGAAATCAGGTTGTTTCTGATGATGAAAAGAGCTTTTTTTATGTTATGTGAAATTGAAGAAAACCCGATATTTAAAGGTCGGTAATGTTAGAAGACGACTGTCGGTATCTGATGGTAAGTAAGATACCTACGGTCGGTATATCTTTGAAAGCTCAGACGGAGAGAATAAACGGACTCCTCGAGGGCTACTTAAGGCACTTTAGTGCAAACCAGAAGGACTGGAGCTGTTGGATGTTGCTCAGTGCTGCTATAAATTACAAAAAGCTCTGCGTCGAACTTCAGCCCCTTCGAGTTGGCCACGGGGCAACAGCCTCTGACGCCCCACACCATTGCGGCAGGAGGGGGCTTGCCCATCAGCCTACTTTGCCAAGACGTGGCAGGAGCGCAACGACCTAGCCCAAACCTACTTAAACAACCTAAATAAAGGCTTGGCCCGGTCTGAAGGAAGAAGAAAGTAGACCTTGTAGAGAAGCGGATAGGAGAGGTAGCCTATAGACTCAAGCGATCAGCTCGGTGAAAACTCACCCCGTATTCCATGTGAGTCAGTTGACTTCGATTAGACCAGACCGACCCAGAGAGGAACGTGCCCACGAGGGCACCACCAGATGTTGTAGATGAACTTACTAAAGAAGAAAAAGAGTATATCATAGCTGACCGCAGCACCATGGGCTAGCCCATACACCCACTGCACGAGTAGAATACTACTTAGTCAAGTAGAAGGGCCAACCTGAGAGCGAGGCAAGCTGGGAACGGGCTGAAACTTACCTTACGATTGATTCGAAGACCAAGTCAGAGACTACTGGACGTCTCGCAGAGCGACTCTCAACGAGGACGTTGAGACTTTTCGAAAAAAAAAATGTTTTTTTGGGGGCTTAATCCGCCTTTACTAAAGATCAAGGAGTACACTTGTATTCCGGGGAAAGAAAGGTTTTTTTTTCAAATCCAACTGATTAGATCCTTAGCGCAAGCGCTAAGTAAGCCCTAAAGTCTACTCCCTTAGCACAAGTACTAAGCAAGGAAACTCCCTGTAGGTCGATTCAATTACATCGAACCTCGGGTTATAGTTAAAATAAATCTATCAAAATGGGTAGAAGCACAAACAAAAGGAGAGAGGAAAAGTAGAAAAAGGGGGGAGGAGACTAGCCTCAATACTTCCCCCTGGACGAGAGGTGCACCTAACCCACCTACCCACTCATCAATCACGGTGTTCAGCTGACTTGCACTGATAGACCCCTATTGTATTGGAATTAGGCGCCCATCTTTTTACTGTTGTCAACTAATCTCTTCAATGTTCGATTCTACTCTATGTTAGAACATTTCTGTGAATGCTATTCTGATCTAAGTGGTCTTATTCTGTGTCCCGTGCTAGGAAGCATTATTCCTCTTTTCATTCCAAATTCAAGAATACGACCGATACGATTGATTGGTCTGTGTGCCTCTCTTATTACTTTTTTGTATTCCCCTGTTCCTCGGATACAATTCGATCCTTCTACGGCCAAATCTCAATTTGTGGAAAGCCTTCGATGGCTTCCTTATGAAAACATCAATTTTGATTTGGGTATAGACGGTATCTCTTTATTCTTCGTGATATTGACCACATTTCTGATCCCTATTTGCATTTTAGTAGGTTGGTCTGGTATGAGAAGTTATGGGAAAGAGTATATTACAGCATCTCTAATTCGTGAATTTCTAATGATCGCCGTGTTCCGCATGCTGGATCCTCTACTATTCTATGTTCTTCCCGAAAGCGTGCTAATCCCTATGTTGTGCGGAGCTGAGCATCTTCTATTCGCTGGGATAAAGCTTTTCCTCTGCAGGGGCCTTGTGCAGGAAACCCCCTACGGGCGGTCGTCCGTCGTCGTAAAGTAGTCCCCGCGAAGCTTTCGGGAAGAGGGGTAGTCTTGTGCGTAAGCATAGCATTTCTGGTCGAACCCGCCCAACCCAACTAAGACGAACCGAACCTGACAGACACATCTTTTTCCTTTTGGGAGGGTACTCCGACTAGGGGGTACCTCGTAGGACCTCGACCCGCCTACTCGGGTCTTGTATGGATATGCAGGAAGGGGTGCTCCTAGGTGTGTGTAGGGGTTGTGTTTGTTCGCGAGAATGGATTCCTCGTCAAGTCAGTTTGGGGGGTGTGGACACACTTGCGCGAATTCGGGTAACGGCTACAAGGGAGAAATCGAAAGGAAACTGTACCCAACCAGGGATGGACGTAAACTCGTAAGCTACCGAGGATAGGGATAATCGTCCAGGTCTTATTGTGAAACAAAAAAGCCGCCCCGCCACAGCAGGCGGGTTGGTTCCTCTCTGTCGTCGCCGGGGAGCTCTTGGTGAGGAGACCTTAGGATAAGTTGCTAAAACAAACGGGAGGGGAGGATCGACCCGTTCAGTAGAATTCCGAAGAAAGACTGTTGGCAGCAGGTGGAGACATTTCTTTGGCCCCCTTAAAAAGGAAATGCGGGCGCTCGGTAGAGGGTTCGAGAATAGGGTAGGGTCCTGCTTCCCAACGAGCCCATTTTTTTATTTGGAAGACGGGCGGTTCGAAAGGCACGGTTTTCAGTATGTCTCCAGATAGGGCCCCCCACTAGTCCGGCTAGCTAGTGAGCGGTTCTTTCGGGCGAGAAGCGGGCCGGGCCCTACGGGCGGGCATCTCCCGCAACGCAAGCTGCATTGTTCGCCACCACCCGAGAAGCAAAAGATTCGAGAGTCCAGGCTTAAAATACATGCATAGATAGTGGTCTAATGACAAGGGCCGACGACGGAAGCTCGGGACGGAGCCGTATGATGCGGAAGTCTCACGTACGGTTCCCTGAGAAGGGAGTGGCTACCTACTGGAGCTTCGACCAACCACCACCGGTCAATTCCGCTTTGGGGCCACCCCTTACTCTACCATTATTATAGGGGTATGGGGTTCGAGACAAAGAAAGATCAAGGCAGCATATCAGTTTTTCCTTTATACTTTACTTGGATCTGTTTTTATGCTATTAGCTATTCTGTTGATTCTTCTCCAAACAGGGACCACCGATTTACAAATATCATTAACCACAGAATTTAGTGAGCGGCGCCAAATCTTTCTATGGATTGCTTCTTTCGCCTCTTTCGCCGTCAAAGTGCCTATGGTACCAGTTCATATTTGGTTACCCGAAGCTCATGTAGAGGCACCTACGGCAGGATCCGTCATCTTGGCAGGAATTCCTTTAAAATTGGGAACCCACGGGTTTTTAAGATTTTCAATACCCATGTTTCCCGAAGCGACACTTTGTTCCACTCCTTTCATTTATACTCCAAGCGCGATTGCTATAATATATACTTCCTTGACCACTTCAAGACAGATCGATCTTAAGAAGATCATTGCTTACTCCTCAGTAGCCCATATGAATCTGGTGACTATTGGTATGTTTAGTCGGGCGGCGGCCGTTAGGTCACCTATTTTTAGTTATGGACACACAAGGCCAAAACATGTGTGCCGGGCGTGCGACCCATCAACCTACTAGCAATGGGGGAGAAAACATAGCATGTCGCAACAAAAGCTTGATTCAAGGCGTCAGCAAAACATTGCCGTCTGTTCCAAAAACAAAAGCCCCTTAGCGCCCCGGGACGGGAGTGGGGGACACCCTACGCGCAGGCAACAGCAGCACCGGCTCTACGAAGTCAGAATCGAATCTTTCTGTTGGCTTTCCCGTGAATAAGAATTCAAGGGCTAGAAGCTCTAGCTTCGCCTGCTTCTTATTATGGTGGCTATGTTGGCGTGGCGGAAATGAACGAAAAGCGAGATGAACGTGCTATTTTCAAATCGATTGATAGATAGCCTGATCCGTTCTGATAGATCGAAAGAGTAGGAATGATAGAGAGGGAATCCATCAATAATAAGGGGAAATCTCCTATTTCTATCTATTGATAAGACAACTATCTATTCTTGATCCATCAGAAAGAAATCGATATGTATCTGATGGAGTCTACATCGTACGTAGAGCGCCCAAGCGCTTTTTGGGCCAGCTCAGTTCTCTTATCCATCGGTCCAATGCACTGGGCTCATCTCATGGAGGGAAAAGCCAAAATGTAGTTGTGTTGTTCGCCGCCTCGACGCATTCCCTTCTCTCCCCGGCATCGTCCCACACAGAAAGAAAGAGCGCAGAGCCCCGGCCCGACCTGTAGGTCCGCTAACGTAAAGCGAGGAGTTGAGCCTGAACTGGCGAACCGAAGTCACTTTCGGAACCATACTTCCTACAGCTAACACGTGTCCAGTCCAGCGGGAACGCGCAGCGCAAACGAACGTAAGCTGCTATACCGAATCCCCCGCTGGCCATCGGGGACCGAGTGGTAAGGCCATGATCTGCAGGGGAACGGATCACTCATTCTTCCATTGGGGACAGGTGCACGAACGACAACTCCAAACGTCACACATCCGTCGCCTACCTACCGTTTAGGTGGCACCAGCGAGATCCAGCTAAGGTAAGGAACTTCGTGTCGCGGCTGCTCCACTCCGCCGCGGTCTCATGAACTGAACTTCGTTGCCTTCCCGCGCGCGAAGCGAATGGGCGCTGTGCTGTGGGTCAGTTTCGGGGCGGGGGGCGAAGAGAGACCAGAAGAATGATTCATTTGGATCGACGAGCTTTTTCAGCCCCAAAACTAAGAATCAATGGAATGTCTGTCTATCCATGAACATCTATTCTATCTGTATATCTAGGGGATCTCTCTATACATATAAAATGGTTTTATGGCATGATATGATCGCCTAGCCGTAGCCGCATATCCGCTGCGCTCAATATGCGGGATTTCTGTTGGATCAGATCTTTCGCTTTGACGGAAGCTTTTTTGGACCTAGCGAAAAGGACTTTCAGCCTTCGCGCAAGCAAGCGCGAGAGAAGCAAGCAAAGTAGAAGCTTTGCCAGAAGCAAGACGAGGAAGCAGAGCTGTCGTATAAGCCCCCCGACCTAAAAAACTAAAATACAACAGTCGCGACCTACTTTGATTCAAAAGAAAGGCGAAGGGTTTGGCAACAAGCAAGCGGCTTTCTATCATAGTTGCAAGGGTTCCAAACCTTAACTACTTAAGTTAAGTACCAAAGGCTGCTTTCGGTTGGTTTCATAAATAAATAAGGGGGCTGTTCACTACAAGCTATCAGCGCTGTCTTAGATTGAACGGCAATAAGATAAGTCGACGTTCAATCTCTAAGGCGGGTTTCCGCTGAGAACGGAATAGTGTTCGTGTCCAAAGGTGAACAACGCCCTAGCTTCTAGAGTTCGCTGCTTTTCCCAGGCCGGAGAAGGGCTTATACTGCTCGCCTTTGTTTGATATGTTCATTCACAGTACCAATACAAACTAAAACTACACCAAAGTGGAAAGGCCCCTATAGAAGCTAGAAGTAGCCTCTAGTAGTCTAGTAGTCGGCCTAACCAAAGCGTCACGACAACAGAAAATAAATGACCCTTATGAATGGAATCTTAAGTAGGGGGCTTAGCCCGCCCGCCTACCAATCAAAGAGGCTGAGAGTAAGCGTAAGCTCACCCGTAAGCTCTTCGAGCTTCCCTTCATTCGCTTCGCGGGAGCCGCACAACACATAGCTGGAAGTCAGAGGGCCCATACTACCTGCCTAACCCCTCGCTCCGAGGGACCGTAGATCGGAAAACGCCTTATAAACCACCCCATTCATCTAAAAGAGAGGGGAAGGGGCCTATGTATTTGCATGACTCCTGCAGATTTTACCCTATCTACACCCGGAGCCAATCCCCTATCGGTCCTGCCACCACGCCGCAGAACGGGAGCTCGTGTGGAACCTTTTCTTTCTGGCGTAACAGCGGTGGAACGTAACAAAATATTACGGTCGCGTAACATAAGGGCCGGAGGTACGGTAAACTCGGCCAAAATATGACACCCGAAGGGCCCGGCGCGCACAATCCTATCCTATCCGAGTCCGAGTTTACCCCTTGCACTTCGGACAGCCGTCCGTAGCATCATAAGGAGGACCCCCCTTTCGAGGTAAAAAAATGGTACGGTACATAGGAGGCCGGTCTTTCTCAACGTGGTGTATAGCACGAAAAACCTTTCGATACAAGATAGGGCCGTTCACATGAAAGAAGATAATCGATCCTTTCTTCTCTTCTTTCTCTTTCTCGAGGGGGAACATTCGGGCGCATTTAGAAAAATCCTCCACTGCATCCAGGATCACAAGTGGAACGCTAAGCAGGGGGGGGAGGGGAAGGGCTTGGGCCTACCTATCCCGATAGGACCTCATAAAGGAACGGGAGCTGTTGAGAGGTTCCATATTGCCGAGCCGAAGGGCAGCACTTCTGTACGTGATCGTAGTATGTCACGTCGTCTCGTCCCCGCTGCATTGAAGAGTACCTATGCACTATTTCCGGTTCACTGATAAGGAAGATAGAGTTGGGGTGGGGGTCTACGATGTGATACTTAAAGTATGACCCGGGGAGATACATGCTAACTATGGGTAGAAAGCAGGAACCTTTATGTAAATAATTTCGGGGGGTTACAGATCTCTTATACTACCATCGATCGACAGAGCGGAACGACCAGAAAAAAAAAGTGAAGTTAGAAAGCCGTATGATAGGCGGTAACTATCTTGTACGGTTCGGGGGGTAATCGGCGTACTCCGATCAGTGGGGGGGAATCTTTGGCTCTATCGAACATACAGGGAATTGGAGGTAGCATTCCACCGATGTTAAGTCATGGACTGGTTCCTTCAGCCCTTTTTCTATGTGTTGGTGTTCTATATGACCGACATAAGACTCGACTTGTTAGATATTACGGAGGTTCAGTGAGCACCATGCCGAATCTCTCTACCATTTCCTTCTCTTCCACTTTGGCCAATATGAGTTCACCTGGTACTAGCAGCTTTATCGGGGAATTTCCCATCTCAGTAGGAGCTTTCCAAAGAAATAGCTTAGTAGCCACATTAGCAGCGCTTGGGATGATTTTAGGCGCGGCGTATTCCCTTTGGCTATATAATCGTGTGGTTTCTGGAAATTTAAAACCCGATTTCCTCCATAAATTCTCCGATCCAAATGGCAGAGAAGTTTCCATATTTATACCTTTTATTGTTGGAGGGGCGACCGTCCGTTGAACTACCAAAGAAAAAAGGGTAAACCAAATGTGATCATGACATTGTAGGTGCTTGCGATGGGGCGGATGCGACTTCCCTCAGTTGGTTTGGGTGGCATAGCCCGTTGCAGAAGTCCCCCCCTTTTTGATCCATTTCTTTAGTCTTTAGGGATTTACTTTACTAATAAAATAAGGCTCGCGCAGGGGCGCTCACATTTTTTGGCTGAGCCGTATCTTGCTGGGTGGGACCGAGAGAAAGAAAGGACGGGGGGCAACCATGCATGGTACTTCTCGACCGTGTCTCCGAGGGACAGTTGAACGAGCGACTCATGAATGCTGCCGGGTTGGACGAGCCAATAACTCGAACGCGTTCGGTCTGTTTTTTGAGCAAGAATCACAGCGTTACCTTACCTTCACCATGATACGGACTCCAAGTTCTTATGGCAGAGCGCGAGGAGATTTATCATCAATATGATGATGGGAATGGAAACCAGAAGCACGACCGGGGTCCAAGATAATAAAACCATCAGTAACAGTAACGTAAGCATGAGACTTTTTGGTAGTACCGGTGAACCAGATGGCCGCGGCGATGGAATCTGGGACGGAGGACTCGTAGTATCTCTCTAGATCTGGCAAAAGCGAAAGACCCCCTAACGTAATTCGAATGGGGGCTGACCTGACCGCTGAGCCCACTCTGGCCTCGCAGGGCGGGCCCCTGTGGTTTCGAGCTGGAGCTGCCATAGCTTATGGCTAGAGCAATGGGAGGGGGCCCCGCGGAGCTTTATTAAAAGCAAGGACCACTACGGGAGGTCAAACCAAGGACCTATGGAAGTCGGGGCTCGTCCCCGGTCAATATTGGATCAAACAATAGAGGGCCGTAGCACTGACCTCTTTTTTTTTTTTATTGATTCAATACAATAGGGGAAAAGATCGTACAGTTCCCTACCGAGACAACAGAAACTCTCAACGGATCCTCCGCGCGCTGGGCATACCTCTTCTGTGCGTCTTTCTCGTGGCGGGAACAGAACAACAGGGAAAGACCCGGCCGACCTGCCGCTCGAGGGCGAGCTTTATTTAAGAGAGAATGGGGAGTGAATCGAAAGGCTTCCGTTTTCGTTCTTGGTTTTGGGGGGCTTTCGGACTCCTCTCGATCTTATTCGTAGTTGGGAAGGGGGAAGGAGTCTAAATCAATGGACATTAATGAACCATCATTGATGGACGTTGCACATGACACGATCAATTCGACTCAAGGTCCGGCGCTAATAGAAGTTGCTGACTCTCCTAGTAGCGAAGGAAAAAGGCAGGGCTTTTTTCGTAGTAATAGTGGGCGGGTCTCATGAGATCTATGCCGGCCGTCGGAATCAAATGAAGGGGTCGAAGGACCATTCGATTCATTAAGGGGCATAGATCTAGGCCTATTTGTTTGGTCAATCACCAAAGGCGGGGGGGCCGGGCCTGAATTCAGACCAGACCAGACTCTTCTTTATTTGAGCTGCTCCCACGCACGCAGACCGGAAGATCTCAGTTGTCCTGGACTGGACAAGTACGTAGAGATCTTCGTGGGACCGGGGAGGGAGTCTCAATCGATCTTTTCTAGGATTCCTTATCACGCCACGCACGGAGATCTTTCCATTGATAGATAAGAGGGCTCCCCCCTTGAACAAACTCTTAAAGGTTTACTACCTGCCTCTACGGAAGAGGTTTACTTTGTACCGCCCGGAGGTCATATAGATCGAAACCCGGAGCGATAAGAACGAAAGCCCTACCCACAGCTACAACTACTGGCGCTTCAAAAGGCTTAGATTCTAAGGGCGCTACCGCTTCTTCTTCCTCTCCCTTTGGTCGAGTATCTTTAAACCTCTCCCTTACTCTAACAAGTAAGCAAGGAAACTCCCTTAGCACAAGTACTAAGCAAGGAAACTCCCTGTAGGTCGAGCACTTCGTTCCTTTTTTTAGGTCGTGTAATAGGGAGGTGTAAGCCTCGAAAGCCTTTAGTACTTCGGTAGGGCGAGCAGGAGCAGCCCTTAAACCAAAAAAAGGGTTTGGAACTCTTCCCGTATTTCTGCATTTCATTCTCTATTCGGCCCGCCTCAAACAAAATGAGAAAAAAGGAGAGGACTATTGATTCGAAGTCACTACGAAAGGGTCGGTCAATAGCATAGCTCTTTCTTTCCCCGGTCTCCTTTCGAAGGAAAGGCCTTCGCATTCCTAATCCGGTAGGGGGCCGGACGGCTTTGTTTGCCCCAGCTTGGCGAATCGCATCCCCGCGCAACGACATTCTTTGTGCGCCCCTTACCGTTCTCGCTCAGTCTTTGCAACGGCTGGGGAGGCAGTCGTAGAAGCGAAGCCTATCGCCACGCCGACCATCAAATACGAGATTGGGCCCCTTCTCAAAGATTTGATGGAATGGCCCAGCCCGCCCAAGAGCGCTTATGTCATATGGGAACTCATGGCTGGAAACAATCCTTATGGTTTTGATATCCGGTAGGAATAAAAAGAATCAAAGTCCAGGTTGGTTGGTGAGCCTAGTGATAGGAGACTATCTAGCTTGGTTCGGAGAGCACTTGTTGGGTTAAAGATTTTTTTGTTGCTTAATGTTACGGCCTAAATGCTGAACTATTGACCCTACTTGTTCGGATGGGTGTTCACCCCAAAGTGTTCCCGGACTGCATGCATACATCCGTAAGTAACTTAGTGCAACATGGCAAATTTCATTGAGAGGAATCAGCAAAGAAAAGAAAAACGGGTCAACATCTTAATGTGTATTTTTGAGAAAATGTCCTCGGGCTGAGGAGTGTCCACATAAGTTCGTTGAGGTGTCTACACAGGAATAAAAACCTATTTTATATTCTGTCGAGAGTTCGGATTGCTCCACCTAAGTAGAACGAAAAGGAGGAAAGCGAAGCTTCTGGCTCCCCCCTTGAAGCTTCGCTTCCGGTAGCTTGCTTACTCTCCTAGTTAGAAGAAGGCTCCTTGGCGAATTCTTTAGATCTGGGTAGAGTCTCGCTCAGTAAAGAGAGTTGTAGATTCGTAAGATCATGATAAAGTCCCCTTTACTTGATATTCTATTAGTAAAGCGCTAGCGAGTCCCAAGGTTCGTTCATTAGTAAGTTGTCGAAAGGTATTTCGTAGCCCTTTCATTTTATTTAATAGAATGGGCAAGTACTTTTTCTATTAGCGGTGATAGCCTGTTTAGATAAATTAAGATAGGTAAAGTGAAAGACTCTTTCGGGTGTAAGACCTAGCCTTGTGAGTAGAAAGAGAAAACCACTTCTTTTCCGGGAAGCGCTAGTTAAAGTGAAGGAAGTTAGGGTGCGACACAACGAGAATGTCTTGTTCTAGGCGCTTGGGCGAGTAGCGGTAAGTGAAGTAAGTTAAGGAAATCAAAAAGTGCAACAAGTGGTTGATTGACAAACTATTCTGGTAAGCACAGGTTCTTATTGGTTCCTAAAGCTCTGGACCTCGAAGCCCCTATCACGTAAGGCGTTTGATCAGGCGCCTACTCCTCGAACTTCCATTTCAATGTGTCTTTCCGGTATGCCTTTTCCCGGTAAGAAGTAATTGGAAAGTAGATAGGGAAATCTAGGGTTCAATGTCCCCTATGTTGAAGAAAGGTTTGGAACCCGGTCTTTCATAGATAAGGGTCTAGTCTCACTCCTTCTATCGAGGGGTTTTCCCTCTCTTTTCATTTAGCTTTCTGCTTCAAGTTCGCCAGCGATGGAAATCTTTCTCGACTCACAGATAAGGGATGTATGATTTCCGAACCTTAACAAAAAGGATTGAGCTCCGCCTAACCGGGGCTAGGCTAGTTTCAGTGTTTGGTTCCTGGGATGGGAGTCACAAGGCTTTAAAGAAGGCCGAGGAGCGGGGTTGAACGAGATTCGCTTTGGTTTTTATGCTTTGACCTTGCTCATATATCAAGGCTGAGTCTAACTCCTTATGTCTCGGAAAGACAGATGTGCTTTCTGATACACTGGACTAAGGTGACTAACCCACAGGACCAGAGATGAGACAGAGACTGAGACAACGATTTGTCGAAGACACTGTGCCCGAATCAAGGAAAGCAACTGTGCCTGAGAAGAAAGAGATATTGATTTTTAACAGCCTTAAAGAGATAGGGGTGCCGCAAGCCTAGGTCGCCAAGCCTAAGCCCCCTGACAGAGAGTATGGATCACTATGTCTCAAAAATGCGTCTTGCTTAGGTTGAAGCAAATGCCAGTATAGTTGCTGTTCTTATGCCGCTATTAGTAGATCAAACGCTCTTCTTTCTCTGATCTTTCGGAGTAGATCTTTCCTTAGTCGAGTCAGATCCGCACCGCAGGTTAATCTCTCGTTTTTTGGAGCTTTACTTTACTAATAAGGGCTCGCTGCCCCTATATGCTTCAAGCTCGTATCTTTGCATCTTGCCTTTAGGTTTTTTCGAGTTGCATGCTGATGAGCTCTTTCCCTCGGGTTCTGTGACTCGAGTAACAAACAGGAGCTCTACGCTAGAGCACAAAAGAACGGCATCTCTCTATCGGATTGCCTTACCCCGACGGTATTTGTATCGGTATCTCGTTCTGATAGACTTGCTTGCGCATCTTGTCTTTGGTTTGATACACTTATAGTCTAGTGGCAAGATCAATGTCTTTTATTGGCTTCTCTGTTCCTGGAACAATAAATCCTCTTTTCCGTCTCTGTCTTTTTAAAATAAAGACCTATTTCTGTCTTCTCGGGCAGTGGATTTGCCAACTCTATTGCTCTTATATCGGTCTTCCTTCCTCTCCTTATCAGTCGAGTACCTTCGTTCCTCTTCATTTCATCTTGCTTTTTACCTTTGGTTTGTTTCTTCTATTTCCCCCTGTGCTTCCGCCTCGAGATCGTGCCTTTTTTACTCGACTCGCTCCCTGCTCAAAAAAGAATATCTTATTCCGCAACTCGGGTCGATATGTTTGGGAGTCATGGTCACATCATGAATTTTTCTACCTGTCGCGCTCGCGTCATTCGCTGGCCAGTCGGGAGGATAGTACATTCCAACTCACATGCTTCCCAAACCAAGACTCGGGGGCAACAGCGCGACTGCTAAATCGACTGGATCTGGATCATCCGGAACTACAGCTAAATCTCTGACTATGGCGACTAGGACTCTCTTTGGATCACGATTTCAAAATGCCTGGATCGCTCTTCCGGGCCGGGTCGAGCCTTTCAATAGTGCATCGTATGTAGTAGTAGCGAGCAGTTCCTTCCCGGATCGAGAAGCTTGAGCAAGAAATTCCCCCATACAGATAGAGGCGCCTATAGCCTTGCCTCTGGCTTTGCCCCCTTATCTACTACGGGTGAATCTCTTCGATCCGGAGTTTCACTATCCCTAAAAAAAGGCTTTGCTGCCCGCCACTGGGCCGACTTAAATGCAATAGGTCCCTCTCTATCCGGGTCCTCACCCTCAACCGGAACTCCTGCGGGTTAGAGAGATGGAGCTACTGAAGCTGCTCCCTCTGCTTCTGGAACTGTAAAAGGGTTGGGGGGCAATCACTTTTTAGATCATGGCTTGTAATCCTGGAGCCTTTCCCTTGACAACCGAGCTTGCCTAAGGACGGCGTAGAAGAGAAAAAGTCTAGGATTGAGATCTGAGCAGGAATTTTTCCCAGGTGAGTGGCTACGTTTTAGGGTGGTAATTATTTGCTTGGTCGAGCAGCTGCCCTTGGCAAGGAAGGAAAGGTGTTCCATAGCATCTGGGGCCGAGGCCCTGTTCTGCTTACTACAATTAGTGTAGCACCTTTATTTTCAGGGCTTACTTAGGAGAGTACCGCTGCTATTGTTTGAGTATAATCCTGGTATCTTTCTACAATCGTCTTTGTAGCTCCTGTTGCTTTCGTTCCTCTCCCTTTGGTCGAGCTACTACGTTCCTCTGTGCTGTTGGTTTTACCCTGCCTGGTAACGGGTCCTTGAATATTCTCAGGTTCCGATTGTCGAAAAAAAAACCAGCTAAGTGATTTTGTCCTTCCTCCATCTCGAGTGGAAAACCTATCGAGGCAGGAGAATGCATTTTTTAGCTTTACACCGGCCGCTTCGGGAGGTGCAATTGCACCACCTTAACGCGAAGTAAGGGTCATCAAGGACAGGTGAATGGATTAACGTTCCTAAAAGGACAGGAAAGGTAGTTTACTTGCTTACTTGTTAGAGTAAGGCCTTATTCACAGGAAACTTTGGAGAGGGTCGACCAGTCCATTTATCATCCCACCACTCACCCAAGCAAGCTCAGGAGTTCAGGTGCTACAGATTAGCTGCTTGAAGCCCGATCGTCAGTCACTTCCACCGAAGAGATATTGTTTTTGTCCTTCTCGGGTTCCAGTCCAACCTTCTGCTGCTGCCCCCTTCCTCTCCTTATCAGTCGAGCCACTTCATACCTCTACTTAATTTAAGACTTTCTGGTCCAGGCCCTCAGGCTTACACAAGTCTAATTCTTCCGCTACCGATATTGGATCTGAGCCTTCCTTGAAAGAATCGCAAACAAAGAGTCAATTGCTTAGCTTATCGAGAAGAGGAGATAGTATGAAATTTAAATTTCAATGTGACTCCGGTATTCACCATCCGATGCATGACTAATGTCAACTGAAATGGAAGGATTTTCTTAATGGCTGCTTATCATATTCTTAGTCCACTACAGACTTGGAAGCTTGGTCTTCCCTTCTCACCCAATGGAGAGGAGATAGGTATGCGTCAGAAAGAAAGAGTATAGAGTTGAATCACATTGTGAAAGACCATTTCGAGAGGCATAGACGTCACAATGAGACCGGGATCTCATAGGCCGACTAACGGCTAGCTGAACCAGTTTCAAGGACTGGATTCCTCCTGGGGTTGGGATAAGTTGAATCAGTTCTATTTTCATTTCACTACTTCGAATTCGGGGATCTAAAAGAGTCTAGAGTAGGTCCAGATTCCTCCTTACCACTCTTCCGCTACTGGGATGAACTCTGCGTCGCAAATCGGTTGCAGCTTTAGTTTAGCTACAATAGTCGCTAATCCGCTATTGACAATGATGGCATACTTCACTAAATCAGTCTAAACGATGCTTGTTGCGGCGAATCCGCTTTTCAAGTAAATAGAGCACGCAAGAAGCTGTCCAGAGTAGAGTTAGGGGAAGGCGAGGTCAGTCCAGTTACAGGTTACAGGTAAGCTCATGAATGCCTTAGCTAAACTTGAGTTAATACCTCTTGAAAGCTTTCAAGGGAGTTCAGTTAGCCCTTTTCCTTGGGAATGAGCTGGATTTAGTTGCTTGTACTGGGGATTGGCTTAGCAGGAAGATTGGATATGATTCTACTCGAGGAAATCTGTTCTTACTTTATAGTGAATAGTGAAGATGGACTTACTAAGCGCCTAAGCGCAATGAAAAGACTGGGATTGACGGATTTGGCATGCCTAGCTTTATGGTAAATCGAATAGATAGAGTAGATACTGAATCTCATTCCTTATGAATTGCATGGTTCATTCCAATTCCAGTCTTTAGTCAGTCAAGGCATTCGGAAAGCAGGAGATCGATCCGCTCTTACGGATCCGCTGCTAGCCTTCTTGGAAGCTAGAAAGAAAGCTACCCTTCCCCCCTGTAGCTATCTAAGGTTTGCCTGTAACCTTGCTTTACCTCCTTGCTCTCTATCGGCTAAAGCATGAAGGAGCTGTTACAGAATAAGGTCTTACCGAATCAGCTGTTACAACCTATTCTCCGCATGCCATGTCTGTGCTTTACTGCCTTACTTGACTCTATAAAGCATTTTCCTGATTCTAGCGAAAGTTCCCCGAGGGAATGATAGGAGAGAAAGCTCATCTCATTACTTAGGTTGAGTTAATAGCACTTTTCAGGGATCGAAGTCAAAGGATGGGAGCAAGTTCAGTGAACCGAGGGTCAGAACAGATGGGTCTTATTGGTTGGCATGGCTTGAAGGGAACTAACCTGTACCGATAGCAAGGGGAACTCAAACTCGATTTAGCTTTCTACCACTGGCTTCTCCTATCTGAAAAAGGAAACTCCTAATCTAATAAGATAATACGCTATCAGATAATAACCTTCCTCAAAGGACAGATCTGGGGCACTCTCCAATACCCTATCATGTCCCGAACTAGCCTTCCTTGACGGAGACAAAGATAGAGATAGCTTTCTTGCCCTATCCCGAGCTAGCCTAGAACCCTAAAACCCACTTGCCTATTTGGCTCGTAGAGAAAGCCTATTCTAGGATGCTGCCATATACGAGATTCCCAGCCATTTAGGACATACACATATAGCGAAGGAATCCAACCCCTCCTGTTACACAGGCTACAAGGGAACTCTCAACGGGCAATAAAAGAGGAAAAAACTTCAAGTAGATCGATCCAAACTCACAATGGAACTAGCTCGCAAAGAAGGAGCAGGAATGTCACTGGCTTGGCTAAAAAAAGGGGAAGCCCACCAGTTATTTCTTATGGAGGGTTCGTTCCTCTATCTCAATAGAGAGGGATTCATAAAAGCAGTAGCAAAATAGGCTTAGGCTTGGGGCGAGAGAGGACCCTACATCGGTGTAAACGATTGAGTTGGATCTATGAGCTTACTCATACTAAGAAATGAAAACTTTCCCTAAGTACGAGGATGGATTAGATTCTTGAAGTCTCCCTTCTGAATATCGTAAGAAAGTAGCCGAATTGGAGTACCTTTAAAAAATAAACTTTCTAAGCCAGAGAACTAAGACAAGAGAAAGATCGGATTCTAAATAAGCCCTTTCTCTCCATCTCAGAAGGAGAGCCTTAACGCCCTTGGCTACGAAAGAAGGCGCCTCTCCTCTCCTTTCAGTCGAGTTACTTCATACCTTGAACCAGAGCTAATTAGATCTTCCCCTTTCTCTGGGTACACAGAAGACCAACTAAAAGTACCACGACCGAAAGTAAACAACAATGAAATTCGGTAAAAATAGTAGAAGGCCATCAACCACCTATGTAATGGGTGAAGCAACCTCTCCATAAGTGGCTGGCGACAGTTTTGTCTCAGATACCTATGGATGGCACTTTCAACCAAACCGGTCGTTTGGACCGCCTGGTTGGCAACCGAACGGTTTTCTCCGTGGATTTGAAATCGGCTACTGATAGGTGGCCGTATCTCTTCCAACATGCTCTTTTAGATGCATGTTTCGGGCTAACGTTTGCGACAGGTCTTTCTCACCTGCTGTCAGGGCACCCATTCTATGTTCCGTGGGTAAGAACCCCGGATAGTCTGGTTAGCTTCTGTACAGGGCAACCGTTAGGATATCTCTCCTCTTGGCCTCTCTTTGTACTCTCCCATCATGTTTACATATGGGCATGTGCAGAGAAAGTGTATCCGTCAGCTTACTTTGATCGCTATGCGATCCTCGGTGACGATGTTGTCATCGCCTGTGGCTCAGACCTATCTGGAAGGACTCCGTCGTTTTGATATACCAGTGTCTGTTCAGAAGACATTGGTTTCAAACAATGGATCCTTTGAGTTTGCGAAACGGTTTTATACTTGTCAAGGGAAAGTGAATCTTTCTCCTGTTTCCGTCTCAGGCTTACTTAACGCTCATCATCCTTATGGATTAATGAGTATTAGTCTGACCTACCCAATAAAGCGGTTCTCCACTTTATTGAGGATTGGCGGGTTCCGCAAATCTCTCATATCCTCCTTTAGGAAATCTCCAAACAAGCGGATTTCCAAGTTATGGAGGATGTTCCAGAAGCATGATCTACCATTAGAATTATGGTTAGGTCATGGGGGTCCTCTCAACCCCTACTTACTTGGTCATATTTTTGACTTCGTAAGGTCGGAAATTGCTCCCAAAGATTTGCACCCGATTCCTGACGAGTCTGCCATTTACGTTTAGCCTTCAACGCCATCTCCAAAGTGATTGACGAAAGCCCCGGAAAAGGTTAAGAAAGCTGGGAATTCCCGCTTAAACCCCGAGAGTTGAACCCATAGCCTTGCTTCTAAGACCTGCGACCCCTTTCTTTTCTTTTTCTTCGCCGTTTTAGGAATGCTCTTGAAAGTCACGCTTCGGTTATCTTTGAATTAGAGACTCACGGGATCTTGTTAAATGGAGGAAAGGAGCATCCATCTCATCTTTTGAGCGAGTAGACTGATCTACTCACCATTTAAGAACCAAACAAACCAAGGGCGTTGACTAGTGCACATGTGTGTGCTTGCATAGCTGCTCTGACTCTTGACCTAACATCCTCCCCTCCCCAACCATAATAAAGGAAAAAGGGTCATTTATAATGGAGGGAGTTTCACGATCCGACCAACAACTCGCGCTGAAGAGATGGATATTGGCTCTTTTTCGCTAGCAGGGATATTCGCTCTTGTCTTTGAGTAGCTAGCTCTGCTTTCTGCTTTCTCCTTAGCCTCAGCCCCTCTAGAAGGGCTTTTCTCGCTTGTCAGTTATAAGGACAGGACAGTAGTCGCCAGTGACTAAGAGTATCGAACAGACAGAAGACCTGCTTATTTCTCCGCGGATTCTTTGGCTCCCTTTCCTAACCTCGCAATGAACGAAATGAGACGTTTGCTTGCTTCACCGCCAACAAACAGGCCCACTAGGGTGCTCTCTTGGATTGGGGGAGGCCTATACATCCACTTTCATAGCTACGCTGGCATTGCATAGCAGGTGTGTTACTGGAATAGCTGCTGTCTTACTTTGTATTGTCTCTTAGCAACACCTTATCAAGTAGTTTTTAAGCTTAACCTTGGCGACTTCTTTCCTCGATGATGCCTTTCCTGTCCCTGGTCTCATATCCTACAAATCTTTCATCAGTACCAGGAAGCTCAACCGGAACACTCGTTCCTTGAAGGTTTCTTCCCCTTTTCCTTTCTGGTAATTACTGCTCAAGATGACCTTTGCAACCAAATGGTCCTTGCACTTCACAGTAATGTGTAGTGCCTTTACATGCACGGTACCTTCCGGATCTATTTCGTCATCAGTAAAGGTGATCTAGTTCGTGGGGCTTACCAGATTTCCAAACTTCTCGGTTGACACATCATGAGCCACATGGGCTTCATTTAATTTAAGACTTTAGCTAGTGCCCTTCTATGCGGTTCGGAACGCAACTGGGATCAGCGACGCCTTTCAAACTGAACATGTATACATAAATAAGGATAATTAATGGTTGTTGACTATGATCAGTTTCCGCTTCCAGTCTACCACAGCATTCATCATACCAGCCGGCGGGGTGGTGTTTACTCTAGAATATGCACGAGAATTAGGCAGCTTGCCCATTCGAGGTATTGCCCAAAAGGGGATCACAACGAAAAGCTCCAAAAAGTTCACCACAGTACCTGTTTTTGAATTAGCTAGACGACAGAGTCACGCTTGTCTTTTAAAGTATTTATCAAATATCATCATCGAGATGCAATGATGCAACATAAAGGATGGAGGGCGGTTGGGTGGGGTGTAGTTAGGCATGATTTTTCTGAGCCTATTAGCTATGACTTTTGTTTTCACCTTGTATGCCACGTTACACAGGCTAATGGGTCTGAACTGGCCAAAAGATTGGAGTGCGCTAACTTTCGGGATTAGGACGATGAAGGTATGGTTGAGACTCTCCTCCAACGATGCTGTTGTGAAGGCTTTTTTTTTTTTCACTATTGACAAAAAATATCCTTACACTATTTCCCAGCACTTCTGGTAGAAGATAGGCTTAAAACCGTCCGTCCTAGGTCCGAACCAGGCGCACCATTCAGCCTCATCATCATAAGCTCGGATAATGGCTCGCTCCATGTACATCCTTGGGAGATAGGTTTGCTCATTGGGTGAGAATCCTAAAGTGTTCACAGATCCACATATGCAGAAGTAGGGGGCTACCTATGATCTTGGCACCATGGCCAGCGGCTAAGGCATCCAATCCATCGATAGTATCTGCTAACACGATCATTATTGGGTTGTGTCCATCTCTCAATTGGTTAATCACATGTACTAAGCGGACGTCGCCCATGAGAAGGTTGCTGCAAATAAGATAGCGAGCTACTAGGCACAATGCAAGAGCGTTTTGGCTTTGGCGAGAAGAGGTTTCATGACCAGGGAACTTAAATAGATTCAAAACCTGTGGGAGGTGGATGTGATCGCCAAAGATCATGGTTCTGGCAGCCTTTTCTTCAATCAGTAAGCAATCGGCCAAGTCCTTAACATATCCGCGTCGAATGACTGGCACAACTTGTTACTGGTGGGTAAGGCGAACAGGACACAAAACTCAGCAAAAGTAGGGGAAAGCTCTTTCTTTTCTGTTTTCACAAATCCTGTGAACGAATATGCTTCTTTCGGGTGCAGATGAATAGGAGCTCTTAGCAAGATCGCCTGCTCCTGGACTTCTTTACTTTCTTCTTTCTTTTCTTCGTCCGTCCGAGGGACAAGTGAAGTGAGAATGACTTTCAATAGATCGAGTGCACCTCAGTAAAAACATGAGGGGGATGCATTGTCTCAGTGAGCTTATGAGTTGGAAGGGCCTTCCACGTAGGCTCCCACTTCAACCCTTGATGAAGGGGTATCCGTGACACCCAAGGCATGTATCTTTGGGAGATATCAGGTAAGACTACCTTAATATCAGACATCAAAGACAACACGGAATCCAAGTCCAAGACTGGAGTGATAATGCTAGAGAACGTATCCTTACTTACCTTCTTGGCAAGGCAAACAACCTTTGCCAAGGTTCCGAAGGAAAGATAGATCTGAACTAACACATCACTATAATCATCCCTCTTGTATTGTATATAAGTTTTCGATGAAAAGAGGGGATTATCCTCGGATACCCTGAGCGTGTCAGAAAGATGGGTACGGAAAGTGAGTCATGGTTAAATTCTCCACCATAAGCCCTCTGAAGCGAGGATGCACACTGCTTTAAATAGAAAGCGCAATGCAACATACCCGAACGTCGGGCCATCCTCATTACCGTACGAGCAAACAGGTAAGCTCCAATACATAACTCCTTAGTCAGACCGTCAGTGGCTATCAAGATCACTTTGTTAAGCAGTGACCTTAATAACCGAGAGTCTTCTTAAACTCTCTGCCACCTGATCGGTGCAACACGAAGCAGTGACTGGAATAGGGTATGCATGGGTTGTCGGATTATCCGCACCAGTTTGATCTACTAAAGGGTGCGACGACAGTGGGTTACTGCCACCAGCACGCCTCGTTCAATACGGGCCCGCTTTGCAGCCCAGTCAAAGACTCGAGTACACAAACCAGGACTCACCTTGATGTCCAAACTCATGGATGGACATTGGGTGGCACCTCTTGTGACTACCAAAGGAATTATGTAGAGAGACATCAACCTGCCTACAGAGCTGACGTTAGGTAAATAAATCCCACTGAATCGACCTTCCGGGAACTAAAAAAAAAGGAATCCTTTTCGTCATTAATTAGAATTCCGTCAAGATAAGATCTTCTTTTTTTCCCTTTATGGCTGCGATCTTCTTAAACAGGATTGAAATGAAATAGGCTATTCCCCTGCCCCCAATCCCGAATAATCAGGTATCGACATCGTTTGGTAAAGTCCCGAGAGATCAACCACCTAAAACGCGATTGAATCTAATATATGCAACTCGAAAGGCGACCGTCTTCTTATTCCGAATTCCTACTCCTAGAGCCCTTGATTGCAAACACAGGAAAGATCAAAGTAGCGGATATTCCAACAACAGCTCCTTCTCTCTTCGCTTCGATGCCTTCTTCAAGCTGAACGCCCTCACAGCTCCAAGAGCGGATAAAGGGCAAACAGCTTCTGAGGGAATTTCCCTGGCTAGTCTATAAGTCCCTGCCCTGCTTTGGCTCTCTCTTTCCATTCTTTTCTTATAATCTCAGATGTCCATTCAACAAGAGTTATTTTGGACAGCCCTGCTAACTCGTATTCGTCTTTTCAGACAAGAGCTCCTAGGCAAGGAGGGACTTTTGCTTCTGTCTGTGCAAAACCTATTTGCCCAATCCTTGACATACTTATACTGGGTGTCCGGACTAGAGAAAAGGTCGGATATAGAGAGAGTGAACGCGAGGCACGGCAAAAAGTAAAGGAAACCGGGGATTTTGTCCATTTCTTCGAGAACAGTAAGAGCTTCCCCGACAAGGACTGATAATGAAGCCTCTTCGCCGACAATGCTAGTTCGATTGGATGCGCTATTTCGACGAGCCCCTTAAGGGAAAGCCCTTATTTGCCCTGAACCTCTTTAAACAACTGCAATGATCACCATTTATGCCGCAGCATCTATAGAAAAAAAAGAGCCTTTATGCGGGTTAAAAAGGCATTTCAAAAGACTTGCATCTGATTCAATAGCAGGGGATTCCATAAGAGCAGATTCGTGCAAAAGAGCTAACATCCGATTTGTGAACAGACCCGGCTTGGGACAGGCTTGCTTGCTTTCAAGAGTTTAACCGGAATGAAAGCTCCTTGCTTCCCTTGCTACGGCTATTCAAAGCTCTATACCCTGTCTTCTAGAAAGGGGAAGTCTGCTTTGCTCCATCTTCTATTGCTCTAAGACCAGGGAGCCGATTGAATGATTCTTCTTTTGTTCACAGCTAAGAGTGCGGATTCGTTCAAGGCGCTAGGCACCCCTTAATTAAAGGCTACGCCCCTTCTTACTAGCTTAGAGTAAGCCAAAAAACCTTATCTTCCCGGATTTGAAAGTTCAGCCCTACCCTATAGTATAATATCTTTTCCCTATCTAAGCTATATCAACATAGCCAACTAGAAAACTCATGCGCTTGTCAATTAATTCTTGGTGTAATACTCACTCGTAAATGATTGGTGTCAGAATTTTTTACTTTTCAGGTGTGATCAGTCTCATCCGTGTAAGAATTAGGAATTCCTCTTCCAACTCGTCCCGGAATGGGCGTTATGGCAAAGAACAAGAAGAAAACAAAAGGAGGAATTTGTCCAATAGTAACAAATGGTGCCTCCACAGGTTGACATCCGATCCAACCTAGTAGTAAGCGATCCGCCAAAAGCAACCAAAATATTCCTTGGTGAATAGGGCGAAAACTTGAACTACGCACATACATACTTTTAAAAAAAGGTAAAGCCAACAGACATATAAAAACTGGTGCTATTGCGGCTACACCTCCCGATTTGTCAGGTATACTACGAAGAATGGCATGGATCGGTAGGAAATACCATTCCGGCACAATATGAGGCGGGGTGGGCATCGGATTAGCAGGTATATAATTGTCGGGATGCCCCAAAACATTAGGAGCATAAAAAATCCAAATGGAAAAAAAGATAGCAAAAGCTACCCAACCTACTAGATCCTTTACATAAAAATAAGGGTAAAAAGAAATTTTATCCATCTCTGAATGTACACCCAATGGATTATTTGATCCATATTGATGCAATGCGGCCAGATGAAGAAGACTGGCGCCTACTAAAATAAAGGGGAGTAAATGATGAAGACTAAAAAAACGATTTAAGGTGGCATTGTCCACGGAGAAACCACCCCAAAGCCAAGTCACTATGGTATCTCCTACTACAGGTATGGCGCTAGCTAAGCTTGTAATTACTGTAGCTCCCCAAAAGCTCATCTGACCCCAAGGTGGTACGTATCCTGTAAAAGCTGTCACAATCATTAATAGGAAGATTACAACTCCGAGACACCAAACAAATTCCCTAGGACTGCTATAACTCGCATGATATAGACCACGAAAAATATGAAGGTGAACCACAATGAGAAACATACTTGCCCCATTAGCATGCATATAACGGAGCAACCAGCCCCCTTCAACATCTCTCATAACGTGTTCTACGCTGTTGAAAGCTAGATCCACATGAGGTGTGTAATGCATAGCTAAAAAAACGCCAGTCACTATCTGAATGACTAAACAAATACCAGCTAATGGACCGAAGCCCCACCAATAACTAAGATTGCTCGGGGTTGGATAATCTATCAAATGCTGATTAAGTGTGGAGGATATAGGTTGTTTAAGAAGAGAGAATCGTTGGTTCCTTATAGTCATTTCTCTTTCCTATCGTGACAACTTGTTCCCCCACCTTTTTAGTACGTGAAAGATGTCCTGCTCTTTTCACTGTCTTACTTTGGCCCATCTCTCGAAAAAACCCAAACCGTCAAGCCAAGCCCAGGGAGCAGCTTCACCTTCTCTCCCCCCCCCGTTAAAAGGGTGATCTCAATTCCGATTTCTTAAGAGGTTTCACTCTTTTTAAAAAGAGTCTTGAAGAAGCGATGGCATCGCAAATCCTTTTATATGGCTTGCTCCGGTGGGTCGCAAATTGAACTTCTTTTACATAATTTTTGTATGTATTCACAGACATAAGTTTCCCGTGTGGGTAGAACAAAAAGCCTCGAATCTGGTTCCGCTTGCTCAGATCATTAAGTTCATCCCGGGAATACCCGTCGGAGAGCAGAGCCTTCTCAATGGCTTTGTCTATAATCAGTTGATTGTCTAAAAGGACATTTCTATCCCTTTCAGACAACTCCGCAAAATGAACCCCCGCGCGATCATTTAGTTCGTCGCGACGAGTGTTGTCATCCAGTAAAGGATGGTAAACGTCAGGGTCAGGGGCAAGAGGCTCTGCTGCGGCGGTGGGGTCTGGTGCGTGGTTCACACTGGAATCGTACTGTGGTACGCGCGAAGAGCTTCCAGCCTCCCCTCCTATAACCTCATACGAGATATAAGGAAATTCCGGATTAGCCGGACCAGCCTGCTCCCCGACTGGATTAGCAGCTTCCTGCATAACAGGAAGAGCGGGAGGCATAGCTTGTTCCCCCGGAAGCGGTTGATTGACCGATGGGGTACTTCTACTACGCCCGGAACTGGCCGAATCATCCTCCAAATCGGAAGTATAGGTAAACAAATCCGATTCGGCAGCTCCGTGAGGCATCATGTAATTTGCCATGGATAGCCCTCAAGAGAGAAAGAATCACCAAGGCGAGACTCCCCGGGCAGCCCATTTGAATCAAAAATGAAGTGAGGGTGCGCTGCCCCAGAGAGAAGCCCACCTTTTGTATTAAAAAAAAGAAAACGTCGAGTGCTTGTGGAAAATAAATATACAAAATACCTACTAAGGTAGAAACAAACAGAAACAAATTTTTGTATCCCTGAAAAAGGGGAAAGTTTCGTGTAGTTTGTGATTTGATGTAACTGTTAAGAATGTTTCTCAGATCCATTCTCATACTAATGACGAGTAAGATCAAAGAAACTAGCAGACTGATCACTAAATAGATACAAATAGGTGCAAATTCTAACATTACCACAACCCACTTGGTTCTTTCGCTCCTTTCTCGCGGAGCGGCATACCAAAAAAAAAGAAAAAAGATCTCTCGCTGCACACTTTCTATATCTCTCTTTTCCGTCTGACAAAGCATTTTCGATCTTAGCGAACGAGGGCTCTACCAACGATTGACAAGCATTTGGTACTAACTTTCCTCCTCCATTTTTAGTAACAAAATAAAACAGAAATAGAACATTTTCCCAGCCCAATCAAAGCCTTTTTTAATTCCGTTGACCGTCAGGATTGAAAAATTTGTCTTACTTTGTTGGGACCGCTTCTCTGTAGATCCATAAGCAATTTTTCTAAGAAAGCAATTTCTTCCAGGTCCCGTTTCGCCACGGGAACCCCCTGCCCGTGGGCCCTTCCCCCTACGGGCTCCTCCGCCTGTTTGTCGAACTCCTCGTCCATGAAGTCGTCCAAGACTTCATGCGGGTTGTATGGGGCTTCGTCGGCCAATCCTGGATTTTGAGCGAGCACGAGGTTAAACAGACGGAAACACTCGTGCTTTAACTCTCGAATCCGGAGGTCCCTGTTCTCAAACTCGAGCAACTGGCTATACTCCCTCTGAGAGGAAGCATGGTCCAGCTCTTGTTTTATTTGATTCCAATACTCCCCCTTTGCCTTAGTCTTTGACCTCGGAAAGGGTCAATTTCGATTTCGGCATCTGGTCCGCGGGAATGCCTGAGCATGGGACAAGCCTAGATCAACCCTTCCTTCATTCCCGTTGTAGAGATTGATTATCTGAGAGAGGCGCTACTGGCTTCTATTCAGGGCGGAGGAAACCAGTCGGTACATGGCTCTTTTTTCCGCCGTATAGCCAGGATGCGCTTCACAGCTATCACTGATGAAGAGAAAGAATTTCCAGCCTACCATAACAGGCACTTTATGTAACTGCCTACGTCAATGGAAGGGAATTCAGCCGAGCCCTCCTTGAGGGCGACGCCTCAATCAACATTATTCCCATTTCTGTTTTCAAAGCAGCAGGAATTCCTGAACACCGCCTTGGTTGAACTCCCTCCAGTCTAACTGGAATTGGTGCTAGTAATTTTTTTATTTTATTGGCTTACCATAGACTGCGTTTTGGACTGTTTGTGCAATTAAAATGAAAGAAGGATTCAAGGTCTTCTATTGAATTGAGCTTGAGGGAATTGGTGGATTCACTTTCGATAGGCCTACATCTCGCCTTACACTACCGGAACTTATACGTACCGCTCACAGCAATGAAAAGCTTCTGTCCAACTCAAAAAAGTTTAACTCCAACCATTCTCCTTATGGAAACCGTTTGCCACCGGGATCAGCTTCCACGACACCGTCAGAGGGTTCACCCATCAATCTAACACAGTCTTCGAAAGGATAAGCCGACCACTGCTCGCTAGACACTTTCGAAGCCCTTGCGGAATGCAATCAACGAATAAGGGTTGACGAAGTGGGAATTCAAGGGAGAAACGATTGAAGAGAGATTTGGGTTTTGTTCATGAAAAATGGACTTCCGGGGCAGAAAAAGTGCTTCAAATGATTGCTTGGGAATTCCCAAGCATGGGTCTTTGCTCTATCCTGCAGTTTCAGCTTCGACACCAGCGGCTACTTAAGCCTTCGCTCCTCCCCGATTGGCTTTCGCTCCTGTTCAAGGTCAGGCTTTGGGACAGAGATTTCTCTTTTTTCGCTGTTCTAGAGGAGTGTTAGTAGGCATCTTTCATAAGCTGTTCTTGCTAACGTCCTTAAAGGGGAGAGAAGTCGCCCAAGGGATAAAGAATAAAATAAGAAAGTAAAGACAGAACCAGTAGCCGGAGCATAAAACTGAATTAGTGTGGTTCGCTTTCCCTTGTGACTAGGGTAGCATGGTTAAGTTAATGTAGCCTATGGCTTCGGTGGTAGCTAGGCGGCTTGGTGCTTGTGTTTTAGTTGTAGTAGGCAGTAGGAGAGGAGGAAGCCTATCGAAGGAACTGACGGGGGAAGGCATTCTCCTGCGCTCCTGGATGCACCATTGAAGTATATCTCCCATGGGAACAGAACTGTAGCATATAAAACTTCTTCATCAGGTAGATCAGCTGGTTAGAGCAAAGAACTGTCATCTGAGGCTGGGTGAGCTTCCAAGAAATCAGCCAACGCTTGTCCTTTGCCTTACAACATTAGGGCAACATCATGGACCATTTGGATAACCTTACTGATAACCTCTTGGTACTTATCCTTTAAGAAAGGTTCGAGAGCAAATACTTGAGCGGATCTGCGCTTCTGTTCACATCGGATATGCGCTCTCCAGTTTCAAGTCTTAGCAACCGATATGCGACTCCTAAACAGTCAATAGGAACAGCGGATTAGCTACAGCTCTAATGAAAGCTTATTAGGATTCTCGAAAGAAAGTAGCTAGGGATGAGACTTTTAATAGTTAGCCACTCAGGACAGAGATTCGGCTTAGTGAAAAGAGAACTAAAGAGAACGGGTTCAACCAACCGTTGCTTGCCTCGCTCTGGACCAAGGTGCGTAGCCTTTTAACACTCTCTTTCTGGCTTAGCCTACCGGGAAAATGCTTCTTTATCCTTTGCTGATTTACCTCTCTTCATTTAGCACAGGTACTCTTTCTACTTATGAATAAGACTTTAGACTAGATTTTTTACCTTTTGCCAGGCATACTACTAATCGATTCTTTGGCCCTTGTGCCTGTCAGCGGGTCACAAAAGGGTCACGTATATAACGTATAACGTGGGGGGTTCCTTTCTTCTTTGACCGGTGAGATTTGACCTGGTTTTTCACAAGCAGCAAGATGGGACCTTTCCTTTCATTCCCTTCCCCGGAGCTGCCTTCTCAAGCAAGATAGAATCCGCATAAGACAGTGAGACTAGAGCTTGACCTGCCCGATATCCATGAATCCTCTCTTTCAAGATGAACGGCCTAGTCCGCGAGATCCAAAACTTCGCCATTGCTGCTAGCTATAGCCATGGCAAATCGGTATGATCCACTAAGTTGCCTTGACTTTGTTTTCTTGCTAAACCTAAGCCCTTTTTGAGGTGAGGTTTTAGTTCTAGTTCCTCTTGCTATCGGTCTAGGCCATCCGAATGTAGAATTGCGATTCTGGGTGTACCATTGAGTAGTGCAAGGCATAAGTGAAATTCAATTTGGACAAGCAAGCCAACAAGCGAGTGCAGTAAGCTAACCTACCTCTCCCCGGTCGATTTTAGGCATACTTTTATTAGCAGTCAATTAGTGAGCACTCGGTCCATCAGTTGAAAGCGAACAATAAGGGAGAGTGCAATAGGAGTACTATGCTTTATTCCCGGGCAAGTCTCTTAGTGAGCTCTCCGGGCCAGTTTCATTGCTAAGCCCATAAGCCCCAAAAGCGAGTGAAAACAAGAAAAAGGAATGATTTTTTTTGAATGTCCGTCTATCTGAGAACGAGAGATACAACATTTCGCTGAGCAGCACTCTTTCAAATTGGGCAAGCTCTTTGATTTCGTACAAAGCGGCGAGAAGAAGACAAACAGAGGGAGGAAGGTTGACTAACCTGTCTATTGCCTTCCCTTTCTACTTCTAGACTGGTTCGTCGGCGGGACAGCGAGCCAAGATCCGATTCGTCAATCGACGAATCCATGCCACGTAATCTGGCAAAGGAGAAAGAGACGATGGCAACGCACTTCATACAAGAGGGAGGGGGTCCGAACAGCCTTGTACGTACGCCGCCCACGCGAAGAAGTTCTTTTCTTCTTTAATTCCAAAAAGTCAAGCGGCGAACAAATCTTATGTGTTTTTCCCAGAGAGAAATGTCTTTCCACTAGACCAAGTCCGCTGCGAGCCGAGTGAACTACATTACTCAACCGAGCCGAGGCACTATTCACCAAGTTTAACTTACTTTTGACTATCTTTTCAAAGCCAAACACCCCTTCTCCTATACCTGGCTGCTTCTCGCTCACCAAAGCGTACTTCGTTTCCCGGGACGAACGGCTCCTTCTTTCTTCCGGTAAGAAAGCGGTTTTTTCCCTCAGGTTCTTCCCTGACCTTAGATGGAAAAAGAAATGCTTAAGGAAAAGGCGCCCTAGAAGCTGACGCGTCAGTCCTCTCTTATTGCCCTTATTTGAACCGGCGTAAGGAGGTTCAGTCAAGTATAGTATAGTGCGGCTTATGGTTCTAGTAGCACAAAATATAAAAACTATACTATGCTAGTTCACTCTAGAAGACCTAGTCTGATTATAGTAAGTAGTATAGATTAGTTAGATTCGTAGAACAGAAGAAGAGCTTTTACTTTTAAATTCTATTAGTAAAGCGTTAGCACCCCTATAGAGTAAGGCTCTCTTCTGGATAGCTGCGAAGCCTTCAATGTTGGTATGGATACTTTGTTTGCTTCCCGTTCGCTAAACAACCCCCTATTGCAACACTTAACTATGCTTCAAGGGGGCGAACTCCACCCATTTTTGAGCTATTGAATTAGGCGATCCGAAAATGAAAATCAATCTCTTTCTCACTCCCCTTTATCAGAAAAGGAGGCTTGGCTCTGAAATGGTGATAAGGCAAGCTCTATGTATCTTAGGTAGAAGTAGACCTCGAGCTCTGTGGCTTTAAGGGATAGGGCAGGTTTGGAACCCAGACCAGGAAGGGAACTATATCCTTAATCCGGGCCAGACTATCACACACGAGACTCGCCTGGGCTCTCATCGAGACCAAGTCACTTCTCTCTCCTTAACGTCTGGTACCATTGCCTCGCCGCTCTTATACTACTCCTTACCTCACCCCCTTGTCACTTAAAGAGCGAAGTCGCTGAAGCGAGTCTAAAGGCCAAAGAGTGATCTTTGAACGCTACTACGCATCCTTATTAATAGGTATAGTGTAAGGTAGGTTTGGGTATAGCAGGACTTGAACCTGCGACCATTAGGTTAAAAGCCCAATGCTCTACCAACTGAGCTATACACCCCCAAAAAAAAATAAATAATATATATAGTAGTAAATAAAGATTGGTGCAGAAAAGAAAAGAGGGTTCTTCTCCTCATCATATTAAAGGGGCGCGGCTCTGTATGAGGCTCGTACTGCGGAGCAAGCGAAGAAAACGTAAGGGCGCGCGTTAGCTAGGCCGTTTTCTTGCAGGAGTGCTAACGCGCCCCTTATTGAAAACTCAAGGAAAGCCTTGATCAATATGAGAAACATGCGCTCAAGCACCCAACCTAGTGGGCTTGGGCTCGAAAGCCGGCCTTACTCAACAAGCGCACCTTTATTAGTAAGGTTGCTTGTTTCCACTCATTGAAGATTCTATCTACAAAAAGAAGGTCAACGGGGGATACTCAAGTTGCTCTCACTGACACCATCTACGAGAAGGTGAGGTCGTCTTTCTTTCCGGCCGCCATACGGTTCGCCTTAAAGCCTTAAAGGCGGAGAAAGGGAGGAGCAGTTATCTATGTAATTACGGTCTTTGTTGGCCTCGGTCGAGCACTCTATTTTCTTTGCTTTGTCCAATTCCGTCTTACCAAACAAGACTGACTTCTGACCAACCCGCGAAGGGTTGTGAAGTTGGACCAGGTACGAAGAATGAATCTATATCTGTGTACGGTACGGAAGTTGCTGGCCGGCGGCC
This sequence comes from Bauhinia variegata, assembly GCA_022379115.2. NCBI lineage: Eukaryota > Viridiplantae > Streptophyta > Magnoliopsida > Fabales > Fabaceae > Bauhinia > Bauhinia variegata. The sequence goes on from CM039439.1 coordinate 21,683,456, forward strand.
GCTCAACTGTTCGAGCGCAATACAGTGGTGGTTGGTTCCGATTCGACAAGGGTAGAATGCCTGGTCGAAGGTCCAGTACAGTAGGTAGCAGGCGTGTTCGTTTTGGCTCCCGAGCGAGAACGATAAATAGGCGCTGCACCATTCTTGCTGCTACGTACGTTGACCTTGACTTGACAGATTCATCCAATGGAACCCACACTCAAAGGAGGACCACAAGCTCGGGGCTCGACGAAACATAAAATATCAGCATTAAGAAACTTCTTGGGGTTAGCAGTGAAAGAAAGAGCCCGGCATTCATTTCTTCATTCATATTCATAGCTTAGTCTACTAAAAAAAAAGAGGGACCGGCCTCATCGTGGTAATTATCGGACATCTCTGATCGTTCACCTCTAATGTGACACGTTCCCTCCCAGTTATATGATCAACGGGATCAGTCGGCTAGAGAGCGGGGCTATTCTTCTTCCGGGGAGGCAAAGTAGTCTCCTCTACTGATCGAACCCTCACTCAGTTCGGGGGTCTTCGTCAACATGTTATGAGGCTCCAGTCTTCGGCGGGTCACCATTACTTGACTTAGAAAGGCGAACATCTAGGCAAGGGAAAGCGCAGTGCGCCTGGTGCAAATGGCTTTCTTTTTTCATGATATACCAATCAGAATGGAGGACCCTACGTACATGATTGATAGAAGAACTACTTAGGGGGGGGTCGGTCAACTTGATGCGGGAGAGGCATGAGTGCAGTTCGATCTTGTGGTGTATTCGTTTGTAGTGAGTAGGGCCTCTTTCTCGTTGATCAGTTCGCCTCCGCTCTATTGAAAGGTCTCCATTCCTACGGCGGTTTTGTCAACGAACGCGCCTCGGGCCGGATTGACTAACCTAACCCTTAAGGGGGCCTTGCCATAGTTGGGTGCTCTGCTTTAGTGTGATTGACGAAGGCTAGGCTAGTAATACCAAAGAAATGAAAAGAGATCGGGGTCGATAGTTGGCAAGGAACTTGATCCCCCCCCCAAAAAAAAGGGGGGGCAGCTGCGGTCGAACTCGAATTCTGGAAATAAAATAAGTCGGGGCCCTTTTTTTTACCAAGTCTACCGGATAGAAAGAAGATGATAGAGGGCCAACTATCGTTGCGTTGCACAAGACGGTGCCGTCTCACTTCGAGTTCCTTCCTTCGTAGTCAAATCTGATGATACGCTTTGGCGATGTTACCTACCAAATAAAAGGCCTGCTAGGTGATCGAAATCGCTCAGGTCAGTGAGGACTCACTCACTCACCTACTCCTTATCTATCTAAGAGTTTTTCTATCTACTGAATTCAAAAGGCGACCCACCGCGCCGGGCTATAAGATAAGATACAGCTGTTGTACTACTTGACTGGTAAGAAAAAGCTTACGTAAAAACTGGAAGACTCTTGTATGTACGGTAACCTTCTCTTCTGCTACTGGTGGACTGTTGCACAGAAAGGCCAACAGAAGCAACGTTTCTTGGCGCGCTTTTCAAGCGCTTAGCTTCTGGGCGGCAAGGCCATAAAGTAAGTTCAGTTGGAAGCCTAAGCCAAGAAGGTACGAACGAAGTGACGGGCCCCTTTAGAGATAGGGTAGGGGGGCGGCTTTCTCGTGGTAGTAATTTCGCCTTTTCTTTTTATCTTAGCGTGCACAGTTTGCTTGCATGCCGCTTTAGGCACATCTCTCTTTCTTAGTTTCACGCTGGCCTAATGAATGAAAGTCAGTCTTTTAGTAAGCGTATATAAGCAGCTGTTTAGTGTATAAGCAATTTTTTAGTGGCCGCACCGAAAGGTACGTACGGTGGAGGTTGGTTGAAGATGATGTTACGCGGCGTTCAGAACCAGCCTTGAAGTGAATGAATTAGAAAGAACGAAGAAGTAAGGAAATGAGACGACTCTTTCTTGAACTATATCATAAACAGATCTTCCCCTCCACCCCAATCACGAGTTTTTCTCCATTCCTCTCGTATATCGTCGTAACGCCCTTAATACTAGGTTTTGAAAAAGACTTTTCATGTCATTCCCATTTAGGTCCGATTCGGATCCCTCCGTTGTTTCCTTTTCCTCCCGCACCTTTTCCTCGAAATGAGAAAGAAGATGGTACACTCGAATTGTATTATTTAAGTGCTTATTGCTTGCCAAAGATCCTACTTCTACAATTGGTAGGTCACCGGGTTATTCAAATAAGTTGTGTTTTCTGTGGTTTTCCCATGTTACAACTTCCGTACCAATTCGGTCGATCCGGAATGGATCGGTTAAACATTCCATTAGGGAGCCTGGTCTTGACTCTTCTGTGTGGTATTCATTCTCGTTTGGCTCTTGGAATCACATCCAGCAGTGGTTGGAACAGCTCGCAGAATCCAACCACTTCACCTACTTCATTGCCCCCAACCGTTTCTCGTACCTCTATTGAAACAGAATGGTTTCATGTTCTTTCATCGATTGGTTATTCCTCTCCGTTCGTATCTCTTTTTCCAATTTCGGTCTCGATTAGTTTACAAGATTGAATGGCCATTCCTCACGATTGCTCCTTGTGATGCAGCGGAACCATGGCAATTAGGGTTGAAGGGGGACGAAATCCTTCAACAACTCTTGACTTCCTCTCCTTCTCCACTTCCCCTTTTCATTTTTTGAATTTTTTTTTTATCTTATCTAGAGACGATTTATCATTGAGTCTAGCTAACTCTAAGCCCATATAAATCTTGAAGAGTTTGCTTTCTTAAGGCAGGTTCTCTTCCGGCTTCGGGAAATGAGAGGTCGATCGTATAGTAAGATCCCACGTGTTGCTTGCTTCAGTGAGCATTTCGGGTTCAACGAGTGTGGTATCAGCTCTTGGGCTTGGCTAACTTAATTTGATATGTTCCGCGCTCGGAGGTGCGGTACCCTCTTCCGCCTTTTTGGCAACATAAACCGTAGAAGGATATACCTGTGCTCGTTGACTAAGACGAAGCCTCTTTTATTGGCCAAGTCGTAAACTCTAAACCCGTTGTTCTGATGTCCAGATCCGGACACTAAAGTGCTGATCCCGGGACTACTTCTTGATCCAATTCATTTATTCTATCACCCGTTGGAGTGCATCGAAAAGAGATTCTTGGTATTGGTTTTGTGCCATGATTGGTGAGATTTTGCATTGATAATTTTGTCTATGGTAGGTGCGCCCTCTGTTTTTGATCTCATTCGTATTCCATTTGGACTTATCTATAAGCAGGAAGAACTACATTGGGCTTGATTCTGGCTCAGTTAAGCTGAAAAAGAATATGTAGGCAAGCCCCCCTTTCGACCGAAGTGGGGCCCCAGCCCAACAGGTGTCGAAGCATGAAGTGAATCTGAAGTAAGCATGGCTTTGTTTGCGTGCCTCTGGAACTATGAAATCCTCTGCTGGGCATGTTCCCGAGACTATACTAGTGAAAGAAGTTCCGAGCTTTTGTTTTTCTAGTGGACTGGAGCAGATCTTTATATTATTCTATTAAATATATGAAAAGGGGAAAGGGCTTTTTTTTTTAGAGAGAGAGGCTGGAAGTATCTCAGAGTGAGCGTAAGCTTTGCCATAGGAGTAGATCAGCGGAGTTTATGATCAAAAAGAAAAGGCTAACCGGATCACTTCACTTGGTTGACAGGTTAGCTTTCCAAGTTCTAGGTTACTCACTCCCGTTCTATCGGGATGAACTAGCGATATGAGAGTTATCCCGTCCCTCGGTTTACTTCGGGCAAGTAGACTGACTGATATGAGATTGAGCGAGGAAATGCCAAAGCCAAGCTTACTTAATTGAATCTTTGAGTTTGAAAGCACAGTGGAATCTGTCCCAGCTAACTAGTTGAATTACCGAAGAGAACCTTAAAGGAAACAGCCTATCAAGGCAGGACTGGAGGGGATGAGCTTGATTACGCACCTGGCTTCCTCTTAGTTACTTCAAGCGCTGATGAACGATCTTCCTTATTTTAGGATGCAACTCGGATTCTTCCTTCACTCTTGACGGCTTAGCCGTGGAAGTCTAAGAGCGAGTACCTCTCATTCCTCTAAAAGCAAACTCCCTTAACCCCTTGGCTTTTTTGGAACGTCACACGTAGGAAGCACTTCGGCTACCTTATCGCAAGGGTTTCGACGAAAAAAAGCATCCCCACTAAATCAAGAGTTTAGATGCCCGAAGATCTAAGAAGGTTGAATCAGGAATAAGTGGGTGATCTCTTGAAGAAGGGCCTAATTAGGCCAAGTAAGAGTCCATGGTCCAGCGCTGAAAAATACGTCAATAACAGAAATGAGCAAGAAAGGGGGAATGCCAAGGTTAGTGATCAACTATAAACCCCTTTCAGAGGCCCTCCAGTGGATTAGGTATCCCGTACCTAATCGACAAACACTTTTTCGTTCGTAAGCACTGAGCGAGCCGCCTTGTCTACGAAGCTTCGCTGCTCCGCCTGCAGCAGTTCCTTATTCTTTCATTCTTGAATAGGGGAGGCCTTATCATATCAATCAATCTTCAGTCACATTCCATCCCCAAGCACTTCATAACTTGCTCTGGTAAGATCGGCTCATTAACAAAATTGACTCATTTCACTGGATCAGCTACGACCGTTGCTAGGTTAGGGACAGCTCCGAAGAATGGAAGGAAGACGGATCCGTTTCTTTAAACAGCTGTCCAGACTTCCTCGGCTGCTCTTCCTCGATCGATGCGGAACCTATTCCTTCCTTATTCATTATAAGAGAATCAACGGCTTGCTTGCCGGCGCAGCTAAGGCAAGGCTAAGCGGGGCTAGGTTAAAAGCTTTTTTCTAGGGCTTTAGCCGTAAAATTTCTTTCTTTCTCTGGGCCGGGCTAACGCTAACGATAAGAGATTCCCGGATAGGTCTACAGAAAGATATCCTTTTTTCTTTCCCTGTATGTATGTGGGGCTATCCTGGTGGGCTGGATAGATATCTTTTCTCTTTCCTATAGTATAGGGGGAGGAAGACTTTTGAATAGGCTTTTTTCCTCTTGAAAGAGCTAGTGAGTTCCGGTCGGTTTGAGTGCTCTTGGATGGGGTTCTCTGCTATCCAGAGGAGGGCTAGGGGTTTCCAATTCTAAGCTAAGCTCCTGCCATGGTTTTTGGAGAACAAAGCTAAACCGGCGTGCTAAGAGCAGCTTATTGAAGTGCTAGTTTCGATCTAGCTCCAGTGGGAGTTGCTCAACCATTTCCAGATGAGTTCGTTTTCTGCTTGTCTCTCTCAATGTGTGTCTGCGAAGGCAAAGGCAAGGGGAGTTATCCGAGTAATAAAGGAGTAAGCCAGCCAGTCCTTCTCTTTCCTTGCGAGCCAATCTTTGCCCTCTTTTTTGCTAAACCAGTTCCAGTCTTTTCACCTTCTGTCTTTGCTGTAGATCCAGGCGCCAGCAAGGAGATCACATCTTTCTAACAGACGAGGTAAACAAGAATCTATTCGCGGGGAGTGACATATAAAAGAGGAAATGAAAGCGACGTGTGTAGCTGACCAATTACAAGGTCTCAAACGGTCTAACTGTCGTAATCAACCGGTCGAAATTTAGCAAAAGCCGCGGACTTCTCCAAGGACTCATTCCATACTGGGAAGAATCTCACGACATCTATTTCGGCCTTCATTCCACGAATCTAAAACATGCCTTTCTCACCAGTAGCAAGTCTGCCATGATATCGTGATGCAGAAGAAAAAGGTGGGGAGCAGCGGTCGTAACTCTACCAAGAAGGGTGGGTACTCGAGGGAAATAAACCCTCAAAAAAAGCTCCCAAGGTGCGATTGATTGAGCGCAGGGCTACTAGGACTTGGGTCTCTTTCTTGGGCGGGGCATCAAGTACATGTATCTTTACCGATTAACCAATTTCTAAATGCTGGAGTAGATCCTAAAGAGATCCCACTTCCTCATGAATTTCTTTTGAATCGGGATCTTTTGGCTCAACTTTATCCCAGGGGGGGCAACCCCCTTTTTCACCTTGAATTGGTCAAAATACGCGGAATTTCTTACTTTTCGTGGAGGATTAGATCCAGTAACTGGTGGTCTCTGGCTGACCGATATTGCACACCATCATTTAGCTATTGCAATTCTTTTTCTGATAGCAGGTCACATGTATAGGACCAACTGGGGTATTGGTCATGGTATAAAAGAGATTTTAGAGGCCCATAAAGGTCCATTTACAGGCCAGGGCCATAAAGGCCTATATGAGATCCTAACAACGTCATGGCATGCTCAATTATCTATTAACCTAGCTATGTTAGGCTCTTTAACCATTGTTGTAGCTCACCATATGTATTCTATGCCTCCTTATCCATATCTAGCTACTGACTATGGTACACAACTGTAATTGTTCACACATCACATGTGGATTGGTGGATTTGGTTATCGAACCTTTAGTCAATTCCCTCATAGGAAGTATAGCAAACTCGGTAAGCTGCTTTCTATGTTCTCCAAGCGCTCTATGCCGTTAGAAATATGGCTAGGGCGTGGTAGACCCCTCGACCCATACCTTAGGGGGTCTTAGTGGCCGGAAAGAACGAAACCGCTCGATATTAAGTTATTTCCAGATCTTAAGATGGACGGTCTGGAATACTTATATGAGTGGACTGTTCTGCGGGCTTGGGTTAAACAGTGGCTAGCTTATGTCCGTTGGTATTGGCTTACGGCCTGGTCACCCGACGTAACCATCCAAGATTTCTTCGAAGCTCCGGTTGTGAACCGGTCCTGGAAGGTCAAAAAAACTGACCGGTTCGATTTGGTCTTCTATGGCAGGTCTATGACTGGCTTGCTGAGAAAGGTCTTTAGTACAAGGTACCAATCCTTGATTCAGGTTCCGGACTTCCGTTATGGGCCTGTACTTGCTGGGTGGAACCTCTGGAAAATACTTTTTGGTATCATATGTTGGGCTTAACCAACCTGCAGCTGGTCGAGGTTTCGTGTGTCCGGGGATCAATAGACTCTTTGGTGCACCCGACCCATCGATGACAACCGTAAGATGGCTCGGTTGGGTTCCGTAGGCTCAAAGCCCATAAGCTTGATTCTCGACTTCATGGGATAAAAAAAAGAAGGGGTGGCCTTTCCCCTCTCATCTCCACATTTGCTCTTTAAGCTTAAGCCGTGTCTGTCTTGCTCTGCTGAGCTCACACGCTAACGCAGCTAAGCCCAATTGAATATAGTTTTCTTTTTACTACTTATTCAATTCAAGTTAAATAATTACAGCACGAATGGGGAATCTTCTTCTTCCTTCAAGGTTATGGAATTATATGCCGGTTCTAAAGGTTAGTTTGATTCCTGGTTCAAGGAAGCGCTTTCAGCTGTTCCAGTTTAGAGCTCTTGGTCTGATAGTAAGCGGTTAGTTTTCCGCTCTTCCATTATTATTATATAAGAGTGCCCAATACAAGCACTAGCAGAACCAAAAGAGAACCTGAGATAAGGAATGGGATAAACGAGTACACTGACTAGATTCTTTCGCCTTTCAGGTCTTTATCGCCTCTTGCCGGGCGTCTAGGAATACATAGATTATTGGTAAGCCATAAGGGTTTGAAGACGCCCGCCCTATTCTAGTTGCGTCGCAGGAGAGGAAAGCCCTCAGGCTGAATGCCCGAGTAGGGGAATGCACTTCTAGCTTGATTAGCGAGAAAAGCCCTATATATTCTATTAGTCAAGAGCGATAGAGATTGTTAGAGAGGGACAGCCCCGGGAAAGAAAGGAACGGAGAGCAATAGACTGGAGGAGTTCTACCCGGGCAAACTGATAATAGAAAGGGGCTTCTCAAGAGCTGCAGCTAGAACTCGACTTCCATCTTAGCTTAGCGCATGGAAGGGCACGGAGATGAGAATAAGTTTCGGAAGGTGCCTGAGTTTGTTCTCTTTTCCGGTGAGGAGAAGAAGTCGACTATTGAGCATATAGCTCGGTTCTCGGTCCAGTGCGGGGAAGCTAGGTCCAAGGACTATCTAAAGTGGAGGCTGTTTGCCAACTCTCTTACTAAATTGGACTTCCCCTGGTATATGAACCTCCCTACAAACTCTATTAAGAGTTGGTACGATCTGGAAAGCAAGTTCCATGAGCAAGTGAAAGTGGCGGTTGAGATGCGGAGATTCACCTCCTTTTACTCGGATGAGGTAATCAATAAGCAGGCATTCCTTCTATTCATCGGATTGAGTTCATTATGAAGAGGATTGAGCGCCTTACTACTAATCTGATTCTTCTGCTGGCTACCTTTCTTAGAAAACTCTTATTCCTTAACTTGCAAAGACCTACTTAATTCGTTCCTCTCCCGTTGGTCGAGCATCTTCAAACCTCTTGCTTTTTCAACCGGGGAAATTGAAAGTTGTCTGATTTTCATGGGCGTATATGAAGGGAAATTGACTTGCAAGCAAAAATACCGAGAAAACGTGAAGAATTGCCATTTTATGACCTTTGTAAGACCCCGGTCTCGTGGGAAAAAAAAAATAGGGCTATAAGTAGGCTTGCTATTGCTTGCTATACGAGCTGTTTGCCCTTACTTATACGTACGGCTTGCTTGGCTTTCCTATCGCTCTAGGGTTGAAGACTCCTTTTATGTATGCAATTATGAATTCCACAGAACTTTCTCGATTCCAACGCAACTTATCCCTTTGGAGCTGACGTAACAAACTACGCGAGCCTCCCGACGAAGCCAACATAAATCCTATCCGAATCAAAAAAATATTAGGCAGTTTCATTATGGTGGTATACCAGCCGCCTGTTCTGGAACTTCCAGTTCCAATCGAAGCATATAGATCCGTAAATGGATTTGTATGTATAGCCACTTCAGTCGTGCTCGTTGTTTCTCGAAAGTATCTTTTTTCTGGGAACATGGTCAACAAAAAATTATTATGTTCGCGATTCTTCATCCACCGATGCAGAAAATGCTCCAGTTTTCCATTATCATATGAGGCCGGAAAGTTTATTGGCAACAGGTCGGCACGAAGTGATTCATCATGCTCAAACATGAGGCGATCGTTCGTTAGGGACGGTTTATAGATCATCAAATTCCCACAAATGGAATGAGAAGTGGGTCCATGTAAATGATCGAGACCTCGCAAACAACAACGCTCCTTCCCCATATGGAGTTCGGAACCCAAAGGCAATCGTTGAGTGAACTGTATCTTCTTTGTGTTAGTTGACCTAAGCCGCACCATTACTGCTGGGGTGGGGCTCGGCCTCCGAACCGTACGTGGGACGAGTTTCTGCCTCATACAGCTCGGGCCGAAGACCGGGGGAAGTTTAGGAGAGATGGGGAGACCTTGCAGCTGCCGGTCGGGGCGGGGATAAGCTTGTGAAGAAGCAAATCCCCCCCAAAAAAAACCGATCTATAGCGCTAGCGCTTCGCGTTCTTTCTATTTCATCCCATTTTATTTCGGGATAGGCGGCTAATACTAATCTAATAAGTGAAGTAGTCGTCGTCTGACCAATTGGCTCGGACACCAGACCGCTCGTGCCCGCCCATTCTGTCTCGCCCTAAATGGAATGGCTCTCTTAGTTACGCTGCGCCCCGGTTCGAGTCCCCACGTCCGCTCTTCTCCGCCCGCAACCCAAGAAGTTGGCTTTTCCAACACAACATTAGGGCCGTCCCCTTCATTCTATGCCGACCCCGGCCCGGGGCTGGCTTTTTGGGAAGCCCGTTCCCACCGCGCTCACGGCCCGGCTGGCCTTCCAGCGGTAGTGGGAATTCTCCCGTTCCCTGGTCAAAGACTTGGTTGGATGCGGGATCTACTCCACGAGGAGCGGTACGGACGTAGATGATATCATCACGACCTCTCTTTTCGTACCGCTAGGGATGCTTAACGCCACTTCGCCAACTGGCGTTACGTGCGCTTTCGTGTCTCTCAGTGTGGTCAGCACTGGGTGTTTCCGAGCAGCGAGGCTTACACCCATTCGCATTAGTTCATCCAAAGTTCCTTACCCTTATGCACGAATTATTGAATAAGCCATCTTCCTATCAAGGTTAAGGAGTCAACTGAGCATCTCAGCGGCGGGATTGAATACCCGGATCGAATCAGAGTTCACGCCGCCCGCCCTGAACAAATAGGAGGCGTGGGCCACAGGTCGCACATAAGCCGCCGGGTCGCACGACAGAAGAACACCCAACATAAATATGCACACTCCTCCATGTGAAATATTCATATTCATTGGAGCTTTTTGGTAGTAGTCGTGACCAACAGCCATCCGCTGTCGGCTCGTTGGTAAGGCGAGAGCTTCAAGCCCGATTTCAGGTGGCACACCCCCCACACAAGCACCACCCGACGAAGGGGGGACGGGGAAAGCTACAGGCCCAAAACCTTCGACCCTTCTTTCTAAATGGGGGTGCCCGGAGCACCTCATCTTGTCATTTCGTCGTTGCTCATTCCCGTTAGGGTTAGGCCGAAGTGTTTGGCGTTTCCTTCTCCGCGCCCGCTCACGCTTTGCTGACCTATCGCGTGGTAAAGAGAAGAGAGTACGAAAGAATAGTAAACAGAGCACACCGCAGAAAGATTCTAAATATGAGAAGTCCCCCTTGGATTCGAGAAGAAGGAAATGAAGAACGGGAACGAAACGAAATGAGGCGTTTCTAGCTCTAGTTTCGGATGAGCTTCTCCCAATTATGTCTGGTAATAGAATAGGGCGGCTTGCTCTGACCAAGACTCCACTTTTTGCTCCGTCCATGGAGCGTATGAATTTCCTGGAATGTAGATAGACCAAAAGAGGGAATGAAGGGATAAAAGTAGGAATTATAGTACCATTGGAAGACGGGGCACCTGTGGGAACATCTCTACTGATGAACCATTTCAATAGTAAGGGTGCTGCCGTGCCACGAGGCACGACCATAGAAGTAATGAAAAAGAAAAAGTTATGTAGTTGGACCATCTGCTCTATCCGTTCGAGTTTCGCTTCTCTAGAGAAGATGAGACGCTAAAAATGAAAGTGTTCGCAACGCATACCGAAAGGATACCAATGAAGCCGACCATTAATGACTAGTTCGAACACCAGGAGCGGTCTGATCAAATAAGGGACCTTTCCGCTCTTAGAAACATAAAACAAAAGCAAACTCTCATAGTTCGGAGCCCAGCTCCAACTACTTCTTCGTAAGTAAGGTAAGGACGTTGTATAAATAAGGGTACTCTCACCACTCTCTCTGGCTAATTAGGCTTATTAAATAAAGCCTTCTCGGTTCCGGGTTTTATTCAATTAATAAGGGGATTCTCAGGTCCTATCGAACCTAGAAAGATGGACTTACCAGGTTCTTTCACTCCAAGCCTGACCCTACCCTACCATCCGAACTTGTTGAATCAGCATCGTAATCAGCAGCTGGAATTGAATGAATCAGTGGTGGGTCTATTCCCGTGACTCGAATTCGCGCTCTATTCTCGCGTACGTAGCCTTGATGTCTCTCTCGGTCTTTTCTATACTGTACTACGCTCTTCTCGGTGACGCGATCTTGTCATTGGGAAAAGTCTCTCTCCCTTAAGAAGAGAGTGGGTCGCTGATCTGGGAGTCAGTGTCTCGATGCCGAAGCCACGATGTCACTCTTTTATATGATAGAACCACCTAAAGCAGGGGCTGCTTCCATTCCATCTAGCTCTGGAGGCATCGACCTCCACTTTCTACATAAAGGAGATTAGATTCCCCCCCGAGGGTGACTTCACTACCTGGATCCTTATCTCTTTCACTCGTTCTGGCAGCTAGTTTAATGGCACCGGAATCTCATCTAGTCTAGATCGATTCCCTAAGAGCTTCTTCTCTAGCAGGCGATTTAGCCCATTTTATCTTTCCTGGTAATAAGTAAGGCAAAGCCTTTCCCTATCACGACCGCCTTCCTTTATTCGGAATGAATTCGTCTCAAAAGAATTTTGGGCTACGCTTCTTGCGCCTACGGGTGAGAGAAGCAATCCTCCTTCTAGGTCGTCTAAGGCACTAAAGATCTATTTCTTTCATACCACCAGGAAGCCCAGCTACTTTCTTTATCGGTGACTAAACTAAGAAAAGAAAACTTTCGCTAGCAATTCTTTTTCACAGCTTCAGTAATAGCCTATCTTTTCTCTAGCCTGGAGCCGGCACTCCTAAAGCAGTTAACCAGATGTGGGATCTTTCCCAATATCCTCTACGCCTACTTCTCTTCCGAATCCAAGACTTGGTTCAAACTTTCAAGCAGTCAATCAAGCAGCACTGACCGCTATTCCATAGATAGCATAGAGCTCTTACACAGCGCCTAATAGGCTAGCTTCACTAGAAAGGCTTGATTTCCCCGTCCTTTGTCTTCTAGGCGTCGGAGGAAGGGAATCGAATGACATTCCTAAGGGCTCTCTGCCTTTTAAGGTTTCTTTCTCCTTGGCGGGGGTCGGCGGCTTAAGTCTTTGCCTGGTATGACAGTTTACTTTTCTTCACTGACAGAATTTCTTAAAAAAAAGGGCGACCTTCCCTTCAATTCCATTTTGCAGGCCCACTCCTGTCCACTGGCTGGTCGTTCGCGGAACACTTGCAAGATTACCCTCCACTCATGGTAAACATACCGAACTTCACTTGCTCCACAGTCAACCATTGGTTTTGCGAGATAATAGGGAGCCAGAGATCATTCTTGTCGTTCTCAGGTTCTTATCAAGGGGTTGCCGGGGGACTTGCCCCCTAGTTGGCTACCTTCTATTATTGAGAGCCGGATAGTAGTCGATAGCCAGCTTCTTCTGTTTACCATGTTCGTACTTCCGCTGAGAATGGCTACTGGGCAAAACCAACATGATCGATTTCGAGCATCGCTCTACGGTAATTTCTTGATTGCCATTGCCCTCCCATAGAGCGTTTAAGGCTAAAAGTTTGAATGCGCGAGTTAGCAATTTTTCTTTTTTTGGAAAGGGCACTCAAAGACTGGTCCGATGGACTCTCGTCGGGAAAGTAGGCACAAAAGCGAGATGAGCGGACAGAGAAGCCAGGAGTTCCCACTATCGAATCAAATAGGAAAGAGGTCAGCTCTCCCTACGAGTCATCAGCTAAGTTCTTCTCCTGTTAAGGCTAAGGCCGGGTTCAGGCGATAGGACGAACGGAAAAGGCATTCTGCCGACAAAGAAAGAAAGCAAAACAAAAGTAGAAAGGAAAGAAAAAGGATCGAGACAGGAACCTTACTCTCTTAGCATAGGCTTGAAGCGCTACAATCCTTCTTAGCGTAGAAAACCTCATGTCCTATAGGAAGTGGAAGTCAGAAATCCATTCCAGCTCTCATCCTAGGTTAGCATTTTATGAAATAGTAATAGTCTCAAGAATCAGTCTTAGAGGTAAGGGAGTTAGAAAGATGGTAAGGGGACAAAGGCAGAGAAGGAGATATGGGACTTTGACGGGTTTGAAGGAATTAGCTAACTAAACCAATAAGATATCTTGCTAAACCCGGAGAACATTAGTAAGCGAGGAATCGAAAAAAAGGAAAGATCTCCAACCATCCAAGAAGTTCCTTGCTTGCCTTACTAACCGGAAAGTAAGCACTATTCCCACTAACCGCCCAACACCAACCAGTTAAAGAATGAATTGCCAATCTCTCATACGCAATATATTGCTTGAACCGAAGAGAGTGGAAAGCCCAACTATCGAGAGCACGCACCACCGGCCTTATCTTACTTACTTATGTATATCTTTATATACAATACCACCTGACTTCCTACTACGAAAGGATTTAGTAGCAGCCCCCCATGACTCCACTTCTTAGTAATCCCTCGCAGAAGATGCTTAGTAAAGTAATAAAGCTTTCCTTTTTATGATATGAAGCATGGAATCTTCTTTTTATTTTAGCCCTAAGTGAGACAGAATATCGGATTTACCACTTAAGTACCAAAGGCCTAAGAGGTAAGTAGGCTAGGTAGAGAGTCTCTGTATATGGGCCAGTCACTCCTATCCCTCTATCAGTATTCTATTCGCCTATTGGCGTATATCCTATAGCTGGCAAGTTAGGCGGTTACGAATTCAATTTATAAATAAAAGGGCATTCGATTCGAGTCGAGTCAACTATACGATAGTGAAGTTCCTTGCTCGCGGAGCGGTATACCGAAAAAAGACATAAACACGTGCAACCATCCAGTTTGACTTTCAAGGATATCTCCGTCCGAGACATCAATGGATAGGAGTGAGGTTGACAGTCTAAATGTCAAATACGAGTCCCAAAAGTAATTAGCGACTAATATCATCTACCAGACTGTTGCCTCATTGGACGTAAGAACTGACAGGCAATCCTTACGCAGAAGGGTGGAAAACCTTATCACCATCTAAATCTCGTAGATATAGGACCCATTAAATAGAATTTGAATATGCTGGCCGACACCCACTCTCAACTTTTCGTTTTACCGGGTTTCTTGGTAGTTATTCGGAATCCGACCCGTAGTAGGTAGGTGGGCCAGAAGCCAACCACAGCGAAGAGGGCCTCTCAGCCCTAAGTTAACAAAGAATGACTATCCCTTTTAAGAACACGTATTAGCCCAGCCGAAGAAAAAAACCTCAATTGCGTGCGCCAATAAAGAATCCAAGCGGGCTCAACGAGAAGAGACCCCCCTACCACTCTCTCTCATATATTCAGTGAAAACCTACATAACGAGGGCCCATCTGTTATGAGGTGGCAAGCATCTTTTTCGACCCGGGGAACAAATTTGAGTAGGATATTTAGGGCTATAAGTAGGCCGTTTGCTATAAGGGCTGCTCGCCTTTATACAGCTTGACAAGTGCGAGCTACCCTACCGTAGAGAGATCAGGCAACACCTAGTTTAGGGGTAATCCCTAGCCTGTAGAATAAGACCACTCGCCTGCGGATCTTTCGGTATCTTACCTTGCCTCATGGTTGATTGTGCACTCCCGCACATGATGTCTCTCTTAGTGCTTAGGCAGATCATATTGGGCAGGTTGTCCGGATCCCCGAAAGTGGGCGCTCCACCACTGTTTTTGCTATTTTTAGGCCCGGAAAGCCAATAAAAAGCCTACGGGTTTCCCAGAGAAAGAAAAGAGATTCCCTAAGGGCTGAAGGTGAAGGGCTTGACCCGCTATAGATCTAGCAGAGGGGAAAACTAGAATATGAATATTTCGCAGGTCTTTTTGGAGGCCTTGGCCTCTCCTCTCAATAAATAGGCTTTTTTCCTTTCGCTTCATCATAAGCTGTCACTGAAGAGGCTGATGCCGCCAATCGGCTTTTCCTGAATGTTTACATTTTTGGGTTCACGAGTGAAGTTCCTCACGGGTGTGTTGTGAGGAATATTTTTCTTCCTCTTTGCTTTAGGGAAGGGTTTGTTTTGTTTGATCTTGGTGTAATAGACCCGGCTGCTATCTCTATAGGTGCATTGGCGACCGTCTTTTTCTTCGCTTTCCACTTTGGAACTCCGGTTCTCACCTTCTCTTCTTCTTTCACGAGCGAGATAAAAGCAGTTTCCTTTTCCTTGAGTTGCTTGTTCGAAGTTCAATACTTTTATGTATTTTAAGTAGTAAGTTTACAGGACTGAGTTTGCTTTCTTTCTTTGTATCGAGGGTATGTGTATGCGGTTGTAGGACATGTTCTTTATTGTTAGAGGTTTCCTTCTCTTATTGTATTTTTCTTGTATGGCGGGACTGGTTCTTCTTTTGTAAAACCATTTTCCTATCCTTTATTGTTATAAGGAGAATGTGTCAGCGGCGAAAAGGAAAAAGCTTGATTTCCGCCCCTGCTTTTTATCATTGAAAGCCTTGGCAGCTTTCCATTCTTTCGATTCCTTCTGTCTTCCTCCCTTTCATTTCAGCTGGTGGAATAGACCCTAAGGTCACCCCTGATCATGATGTGGGGACTTAAGTCCGTCTTTCTTTTTGTTTTTGTGCCTGTTGTTTTCTTATAGCCAGGGAATGTGCTTGCCGCAGGTGTAGGACCATAAAAAATCGTAATCTCCTATACTCGGATTAAGGGATTCACTTCAATTGCAAAAGTGGTCTAGACTAGTCTAGCGGTCTATTACCGCTTTCCATTAGCAGTCTCAGTTTTCCAGTAGTCCAATCTGTCCATTACGTAAACATTTGAAAAGGATTCTAATCTTTCTATCCGTCCTAGCCGTTCTATCATTGGAAGTCTTATCAAGCGAAGGGACATTGCTTACAACTCAAAAGGACGGGATGTTAATATGTTAGGCTAAGGCACCTCTCATCACAGCACGTCGAAAGCATGCCATCAAATTCATTATTTAAAGCCTTAGAGCAGTAGCACGCACAGGGATAGAAAACCTTCTGATCCCAAGGAATGCGCGTCTGGTGGTATCGTATATAAGAGAAAGGTTGCATTTAGGCTCTCCATAACTAGAAGAGAAGAAAGGTCCACAGAAGGTTGGGAAGTAGTACGCCTGGTGAACCAGGTTCTACCACTGCAGGGCCCAATCATCGGTTGCCATTCTCCAATTACTACAGTCGTCCAAGGGACAGGATCCCAGGCTTTTGAAATGGGGATTTGGTCTGTGTCACTAGGGCTGAAGGATGTGCAGTTGCGCATCTAGTAGCAAAGGGGGTGTCGCAGAAGCACCGTCTGGGTTCTGTCGTGCCGGAAAGGAGGTTGCAATTTATGGCCCCTTTATAGCTCCTCATTTCTTTCCATAGTTGTCCTTCCGGTGTCTAGCATCTTCCGCTCCTAGTCATCCCACCGACTCCGGATATCTAAGTCACTTCCTCAGTAGCTTGGGCTTTACTATGAGCTGTAGTCTTTTTGATGACTTCTTTCTACGGGACTGCTTTTTGGTCCTTTTAAGGGAGCCATAAGGTGAGGACGCTCGTGTAGGCTCCACTTTACTTCCATTAGACTGGATTCACAGAGGCTTTGGTGTGCCAGAATAGACATGGATTGAACCTTTCTTTTCTATAATGAACACTTAAAATCTATCTCCATTTTTTCTTTTCTTGTAGTACGAGTGGAGAGGAAAAGACTGACTAGGGAGACCTAGGCTAAGGAAAGTTTCAAGGCATTTCTTCGGGGAAACCTTTCAAAGGTCAATTGGAAGCTTTCAGTGTTCAATTCAATTCAAGTTGGAAAGTTCCAAGAATTCACTTAGCCCCTGAATAAGCTTCTTTCTCTTTTGATTTGATAATTAATTGTTATTATTAAAAAAAAAGAAGACTATTCCATTCGGGAGGAATTTCTCCTTTATCTGCCAGCCGATTAGGTAAAGAAAAGCTTGTTCGAATCGAGTCAGTGTTCATAAAAGAAAGGACAGTCATTTCACCGCACGCAAAGGCTGTTACAGATAGCTAGATTGCTTCTTTGACAAGCCAGATGGGTGATTCTACCTCAAAAGAGAAAAGACAGATGTTAGGCTTGAAAAGAAAGTCAGAATCCTACCTCTTGGATGGATCGTCAAGCTGACTGCTATCTCATGGATCCCCTTGGGAGGGAAGGATCGACAAGCGCACTTGCCTATAGGAGATTAGACTATCCATTGTCTGCTAGATAGAATTCCCTTGCATCGGAAGACGCCCTCTGATTACGTTAAATATTTGAAAGTCGAATTACGCTCTTTAGCAATTCATGCTAACTTAGTGCAACATGAAAAAATTCATTGATAGAGGCATCTTTATATGAAGATGTTATCCCAATAGTCAATATATCGGTAACGAAGGCTTGCTATTGAGCGACGGAGATGCTTACGAAAGTACTTCCGATAGCTTCGCTACGCCGCCGCTTGAATAGGTTGAGGATAAGAGCTAGCTAAAGCCCTAACTTCTTAGCACCCAAAATGATATACAAGATAGGCAGACGAGCTCATGATACCGACCTATTCTCCTTACCCTCTTGGTTTGAAAATCAGGGAATTAGTAACACCTTCCACCTCGTCTTGGTGGGATGTCATCTCGATCTCTCCCTCTATCTTATGTCTATTATGACGTGTCAAAGGCAACTCAGCAGAAGAGGGCTTCGCTACTACTTTATTTTATTTGATCTCTAAGTTAGCATTACCTAGCTCTAAGACTAGTAGGGCTATGAAAAGCATCTGTGCTGTACTGACTTACTGGTGTATTGCTAGTGGACAAAACAGGCAGCAGGCCGAGAACGAAATTCCAGCTGCCTGTTTTTTTTTGTGAGTCCCGGTGGACTTCAAGAGCTCCCAGAATTGACTACTCAAGCCAACTCGTTTTCAAGCTTTTACTTTACATCAGGGTAAAGAGCGGCGGGATAGGGATAGGCATTAGGGGATTGGAGAGTGCCCAACCATCTAGTTTCTCCACTATTAAGTCGAGCTACTTCGTTCTTCTCCCTTGTACCAGTATTCGTACCTGTAGTTGAATTACCCCCAGGCCCTTTATTTATATATGGTTAAGGTCGTAATGTAAAAACGCCTACAGACCCTTGGGATCTGAACCCTAGGGGCTTAGCTTTCCAACGCAAGAGAACTTGCTGCTTGCGAGTGCTTCCTCTTTTGAGGAGAATTTTGTTAGTAGATCTTGCGGAAAGAAGTCAATCTATATTGGCTGTAAGGGACTCCCAAGAGCTGGCAGGGAAGCCAGAAAGTTTGAAAAATGCCTGGAAGGGAAACTGGCAACTATTATGGCCTATCCAACTACATGGAAGCTTTATACCACCGGCTCGCCTGTCTCCCCGTGCACTTCCACTCCTGGGGTTTTTCCCAGTTCTGGAGATAAAGACTTAATAGGCTAGGCTGACTCAAGTAAATACTCGCTGCTACTAGAAAGATTACCCTCTGTTACGGGAATGCCTACTCAATCAGGGCGAAGGGGATAAAGTCAAACTGCTGTAACTGCTGCTCCAATTTCAACAGGTACTCTAGATGATTAGAAGGACTCCAATTGGATGGGATTGGATTAGGATTGGCTAGAACCGAACTCTCAATGGCTTACGGGGAAGAAGATCTATTTCTTTTATTTCTTTCTTTAGAAGCTGAGGCGTGAACAAGAGCTGAAACACGTTCAAGCTCAAAGCTACTTTTCTTTAATACTCTATTCTCTTTCTTTATACTCTAAAGTGACTGGCTTTCCCGGGCTTCTTCCTTCTAATAGGATTGGCGGAAAAGCAGCAGATATTGATACTAATAGCAAAGAAGGCCAAGCCGGGTGCCTTTAGTAATCGAAAGGGTATCGCAGCTAGCTCGTATGACTTTGAGAGGAATGAGTAAGAACGAGAGGGTTCCCTACGTTCAGGCTCGACCAATCCAACAGGGAGCTCGACTAGATGTATTTGGAGAGAAATGAAACTTAGCGTACCACTTCGAGTTGGCTTTTGCTCTTCTCTTTTCAGGTGAACAATCAATTGCTTCACCAGGAGCAGCTAGAATGCCTGAAGCGGGAGGATCTTTCTAATTGAGATCGAGAGTCCAGTTTTCAGTGACTTCAAGTGAATGCGCTTTGGGCCTTTAGGAAGCGATTGAACGAAGCAGTCGAAATGCTTTGGATGCACATGAGGGAGCAAAGCCATAGGAAAGAAGGCAACTCTCTTGACAGAGGGGCATAGCGGGTACTCTAACCATAAGGAGAAGGCGTTAAGGAAGGTAGAGCCCGCTTTAAATAAGTGAAAAATAGGCCTTTAGCCTCGACTCTTTCAACCGGCAAGCAAGTTCCACGGCTAGAGAGGTGAGAAGGTAGCTCATTTTACCAGTTCCGTGGGGGAAAGACGAGCAAAGCGATCGGTTTCGAGGAGCCCTACTTTCGAACCTCTCCTGGGGGCAATGATAAATCACCTAAGACCGCTAATGTCCCATCTAATTCAAGAACAAGCCCTTCTCAATGTCTTCCACTCGCCCAGTGGATCCAGGAGGCAAGGGGAATCCGTTGATTGAATCCATTCTTGATGCTGTGCCGCTAACAAGGCCTACCTATTCTCCCAATGCTACCCGGCTTTTTAGGGGCGTGGCATTCAATCCTATCCAGCATAGGCGGGTAGAGTTCACTCATCCGGTAGCGAGGGGAAGATGAACAATGATGCTATATCTGCTCACCTTTCCGCTATCTGCCTTGTTGTGATAGGTGGCTGTTAAGCCCACCAACCAATCTTTCTTTCTATCTCGAATTCTTGATCTTTGGTGTCAGTGGAGCAAAGGAAGCGGGGGACGAACTCCTCTATCTACCCTAACAATGGGTTGGATCTATTGAACGAGATCCTGGAGAGAGGGCTGGGAGGTATGAGTTGATCGGATGCAGGGAAGCCCAGGCAATCCGTTCCTATCAATCATTCGTCAGGAACAAGAAAGGGTACTTTGCCAATGACTCCAGTTACAGATGCATTTCTAATTAAAGAAGTTAACGTTAGAAAGCTTAGGAAAGGCAGCAGGGTAATAGAAGCACTAGGTCAAAGGGAAAAGTCCTATCGGTTCTCCCGCGCTAATGAGCTAACGACAGGGCTGATGGCGCCTTCATCCTTAGTATAAGGTCTTCCGTGAATGGAAGAGGACTGAGAAGAGAGGGTAACTCGCTCTTGTCAAGTAAGCTGCCGAAGAGGGAGTGGAAAAGGGCTTCGCTCCTATGGTCTTCCTCCGGCCATGACTTTTGATTGTGGCCCGGAGGCACAATTTCGCCTTTGAAAGCCTCATGACAACTATTTTATATAAGGTAAGCTTTTTCTTTTGGTCCCTATGGCTGGTAAGGGTAGCATCGACTATGTTCATGAGCCAGTCCTTTCCTTGGTATCACTGTCACAACCTATTCAAAGAGCGTTTATCCTGCAACATCTGTAAAAGAAAGAACCGCTGTCCAGCAAAAGGAGTCCAGGCCCGTTTCATCGTCTTTGAGACCCGGAAATGCTCTTCTTAACTGGACTAGGACAGCTGGAAGAGGAGTGGATGCTGGAACTGGTTCAAGGGCTAGGAGTGAAAGCTAGGCTGTCTAAGATGTGAGCTCAGCTCTGAGACTTGCGCCTTTCTCGCTAATAAAACCTCTTCGACCAATCCCAACATTAGAACTCTGAGTTGTGGAACTACGACATATGTCCCTCCCGCTTATTCCCTAATAATGGTTTTCGGAGGGAAAGGAATAAGAGTCAAAACTGAGGCTAAATACCGCTCGGCAAAGACTATGACGGAAAGGTTTGGGTATTGGGGTTGGGGGATAAGCCCGAATATGATCGACCAAAAAGCCAAGGTTCGGAGATTCCTCGCCAAGGTCTGAAGATGCTAAGGGATCTGAAAATGCTATTAAATAGGGAAAGGGGGTAAGCCGGAGGATGAAGCTTTTAAGTTATTCCAGTCTAATAGCATTTATCTATGCCCTTTCCATTGTAAGCTAAGAAAGTAGACATGCCGGAAAGAAACCTAATCGCTACAGGTGAGCATTTCCAGCCAGCTATGCAGCTGTTCTGGTGGAAGGTTTTTTTTCAGTATTGTAGTTCAGAATAGACCTTCTTAGATTATGTACCCAGGGGTGGTAATGAGAAATTGGAACACCTACTACGGACGGCTTTGAATAGTAACTATATATAAGTGTTGGCGGGGTATTCATGCCATAGCGTATCGGTTCGTCTTGCCGGCCTTACGAACCTATTATTCTTTCCCACCGACACTTCTCTTCTGGCTTTATTTCAGGCTTCAAGCCGGGCCTATGCTATGTCAAGTGTAGTTAGGTCCTCTCACTAGCTAAACTCTCAAACCGATACGGAAACATCGGATTCTTCATGAATGTCATCTATCCCTCTCGGTGTCGTCGGGTTTACTTGAAGACTTGCTGAGGAGCTTAGTGCAAGGGAGACCGAGCAAGTGGGAATAAGTTCTTCCAACTGAAGACTTTGCCTATAAAAACGATGTGAATCGGCCTATGTTAAGTAAGGAGGGAAGTAACTATTCGAAGTGGTGTATGCTAAGAGGACTAACAAGAAGGGGGAAGCGCTGCGATCAAAGCTTTGGTTTAGGGCCCACTTGGTTTGGTTTAAACGAAAGAAGAGATCTTTCTAGCGATTCAGTTCCTAGAGGGTTCCAAACCTAGCCTTCCAATATGAGAGCGAGACAAGCAAGCCTGAACCCATCCAATGAAGGCAATCAATGGATTGCTACGATCAATATCCGAACAACACCTTTACTTTGAATCTAGATGAGGGGGTCAGCTCTTTATGAATTTATAAAAAGGCTTTGTCTTCCAAATGGAATCTACTAATTATACTCATTTTTCCATCAACCGTTTCCTCTTTAGACTACTTTCTTCTTCTCTTAGAAAAAACCATAAAATCTTGCCTTATCCCCATTCCATGATTTACTGCCATTTCCCTTTCCTCACTCAATGAAAGACCTTAGGTCCAATGTTTACCAGGCATTGCTGGCTCAGGGGAAGACGGGCTCTCTGAATCGTCGTTTTTTCTAGGGCCACCCAGACTTTGTTTTCCCTTCAGTTCAGCCGTTTCCGTTTCCTCTTCGCTGGACTCCTCCGAGGCAAAAGTTGAGTCATTTGGTGATTCTCGCTCCTTTTTTTTTCCGTCTCCATGGCAGTTGCCTCACTAATTTATTGCTCTGCTTATGATTCCTCTTCATCTGGCCGAAGCCGATCCTTTTGCAAACTTCGTCTTTTGCCTTAAGGAGATTGCTGCAAAAAGATAAAAGAATTTGTTACAAGTGACACAACAATAATGTTTTGAATTCATGTTGAAAACAAATTGACTCTTTGCTTCGGAGGTGCCGCTCCCTTCGAAGATTCCACAGATCCCTTCACTCCAGACGTTTTCATGGGTAAATCCCCTAAGAGTACAAGGCGAGTTAGATATTCCATTTTAAAGAAGCAGTTCCAACCCGGTAAGTAAACTGACTCTTAACTTTCTTTGAGGCTCCTTCGCTTTGTGGCTGAATAGAATCAGAATCAGCCTTCCTTTTCTCTGAAACCTTTTTCTTGGGTGCTGGCTAGATTCTTTTTTCTCACTCAGCTTTGGCCCAAAAAAATGTCAGCGAAAAAGGCCTTGGCTACGTAGCCGGACCACCAGTAGTTGAATTCTTCACTTGTGAATGAAGAAGCCTCAAAAGCAACATATATAAAAGAATCAAAAAGTTGTTTGTGCAAAGAACCAACCAGATTTACCTAGTGGATAAATCAAGAATACAGAAACAAAAAGAGCAATGTTCACTCTTTCGATTACATTCTAAGGTCGCCAATTGAGCAGATCAAGCAAGTTAGAATTGACATAACATGAAACCTATTAGTCCGAAAGCGCCATGGGGAGAAACAATAGTCCACAGCACCTAATTGACACCAAGGGGTAAAATCTCCTTTTACTTCAGGACCCCCTAGTAGCAACAAAGAATGTGCTAAACGGAGTTAAAACGGTTAAGAAATTGCATCCTTCAAAATAGGAACTGGCAAATCCATGAGTATACCATGAAGTTACA
This sequence comes from Bauhinia variegata, assembly GCA_022379115.2. Taxonomy (NCBI): domain Eukaryota; kingdom Viridiplantae; phylum Streptophyta; class Magnoliopsida; order Fabales; family Fabaceae; genus Bauhinia; species Bauhinia variegata. The sequence goes on from CM039439.1 coordinate 21,706,684, forward strand.
AAGGTTGTACACAAGCTATAAAGCTTGTTTCAATGATCCCCCTTCATATTCTTTGGAAACTCATTCTCCTACCCTGGCAACTCACTCTTTGCCAGTGAAGTCCTCCCGCATCTTGACCCACTCGCTCGCTATCTACCTTCCCCACTGCCCTTGTCTTAGATTGCTATCTCTTGGCAAAGCCAAGTTTCTTATCAATTTAATGCCTGGCAGGCTGCTACCGCACAACGTTCCGCCTACCCCACTCACCGCTCAGAGTCGGACGAGAATCACGGTTAGCAGTAGAGCCTTTTTCTTTGGTTATTTCCTCCGGTTAGATCTTCGGAACCTTTTCCGGAAGTGGAGAACGTTAGAGCATTTCCAAACTGACTTCACTACGACGTGATGAATGGTATTTCTCAATAGGAGAATAATCGATTTTCTACCCCCACGAGCATTCTGCTTAGATAATATAAGGCATTTTCTTTGCGAGATTTTCTATCGGAGGGATTGACTTCTATTTCTTCCCCACCTCTGAACTTAAAAGGCTATCTTCTCAGTATACTTTTTTTAGGCTATAAGGGAAACCCAGTTGGAAGCACTACTTAAACCATAGTATCTCTCTCTTTTAAGGTAGAGTCATTTTATCCAAGCCGTCTAGATGGAGTTTGAGTTCCTTTCCTTCTATCTATTTAGATTGTACCCAGTCTAAGTCTGAGTATTCATAAAGGTGCAGTTCGCTTATTCCCATTGATTGAGTAGTTGATAGGACCTCTCTTGGTGGAAGTGAGTAATACTTGACTGGGGGGCACGGCACACAGGGCAAGTGTGTACTAGCATAGTTGTTTCCTGCTGTATTAGCCGTATATGGAGCAAATGAATTGGAAAGCCAGGTAATCAATTACTGGTTATTTATTATTTAGAGCCAGGGGGGATTTCTTAAGCGCATCCAATTGAAAAAATGGTTAAGATAGCCACGAGCGGAGAATAGGCTGCATGTGAGGGAGGGAATCAGAATACGGTGTCAAAATACGCTGCTATTGAATCAATAGTCTCAGGGACATGCCCCGTATCCGCTGCAAGCGAATGCCTGAGTCATGGGACATTCCTTTCTTGCTATACGAAATTTGAGTGAGTTTACTTTCTAGGAATCTTTCCACTCTTCTCTGAGTGCCTTAAAAGTTGCTTAGGTAGCGCTCAAAGCGAGATAGTAAGCTTCTTTCTCTTATGTTATTCCTACCCTAATGGATCAAGAATAGGTAGCACAGGTCAGCAAGCAAGCAGAGCTAGATCAAAAAGGTATCTATAAAGTCTATCCTAACCCACCACCCTGATTTATTGTTTTGGTTCTTTATCCTCTTTATTGGTTGTTTGTTTCCGCTAGCTTCGCATCCTTTTTCAGCTGGGGCCCGAGAGAATGAGGTTCAAGACCTGTCTAGAGCGTACCGGCAGTTTGAGTCACGAAAGGGCCGCTTGCTTAATCTTTTAAATATTATTATTATAAACAAAATATAAAAAAAAAAAAGAATAAAATCTTTTTTTTATCCAATTGTTCATTCCTGGGAAGAGGAAGAAGCAGATAGAGCAAAGGCCTCCTCTTTCCGTCCACTCTTCCCGAAGTGAGCGAATTGCATGTAGAGATCCGTAGGGGCTTATAGTTTAATTGGTTGAAACGTACCGCTCATAACGGTAATATTGTAGGTTCGAGCCCTACTAAGCCTACCGCCCCCTTCTCTTCACCCGATACAAGAAGGCAGTCGAAGTCCCCTCCACTCTTCATCAGTGCTTCAAATACAAAGCAGATGGTGATCAGAAGAAAGTCGTTGGTGACTTAAATTAAAGCCCTTCTCAGTTAAAGAATCTAAAGAATCACACACTGCTGCCGCTGCCCTTCGGGCACGCCTCCTACGCTTACTTACCACTCACCTACGCTCTTGCAGCATGCCCCCTTCGGGCAATACGGCTTTCGTAATACGCGAAGCATAGCTCTTCGATCGCTATATTCTTGCGATAGCGAAGGCGTGGTTCATCCTCTAAGAGAGAGTAGATGCGAAGGTTCGGATCGAAGATCTTCGCGAGACGGCCCATGAATCTCGAGAATCGAGCGTGGGGCTTGAAGACCCTACCGCATTCCGGCCCCGGGGCCTTCCATTGGTCCTTTCTCTCTCCTCTTTCACCAGTGAGTGGTGAGTTTCCTTTTTCTCTAGGTAGGTACCTCTTGGATTCGGAGTTTGTTCCAACAGCTGCCACACGTGAGATCCTGATCGTCTTCCTCCCAGTGTTGTTGCCTGCAGGGGGAAGGAAGGAAAGTGGGGTTTCCTTCCAGGACCGGATAAGGTCAAACTCTGGGCGGGCTGCCAGGTTTCGCCTACGCTACGGTTTCACAAAATGGAACCTTTTTGTGAAACCGAAGTCAATCAGTTCCAGAGCACGAGGGAATGGGCTTTCATTCCCGGGACCGCCTCGTCTATGTACTCGGCGCCTCCCCCGATTGCTTGAAGATGCGCGCGCGATACGATAAGGGGCCCCTGGGAGGAACCAATGAAAAGCCGGGGTAGAGCCTCGGAGCCGGCCCAAGCAAAGATCGGCACTCGAAGGCTTGAGGAGAAGTCCGCAAAAGGGAAAGCCGTGGAGACGGCAGACTCGCCAGTCAGCCTCAGGTGCGCGGGTAGAAATTCCGTTCCTGTTGAACCTGCTCAACTAAAGCATAAGAAATCCGCCTTGGAAGAATACATAGATTCCTTGTATGACTATGTCCAGAAAGAACGGGCATTAGTCAGTCACCCTCCAAGAAGACTTCCCCTAGGAGATTAGGAGGGTCCTTCAGAAACCATTATATGAAGAAGTCGTTTTGTCCACCTTAAGACACATTGAAACATCACTTCTGCGAAAGGACTATCAGCTCAGGGTCCTGGAGTAAAAAGTGGACATTCTGACGGAAATCCCCAGTATGGAACAGCGATTCGAAATGTTCGGAATGAAGCTGTCAATCATAAACCAGAACACTACCAAAAAGATTCCAAAGAATCTCCTAAAGCCAAGACCCGATGAGAAAGGCGAAACCAGTTCCCAACAGGCTTGCAAGTTAGATGACCAAACCAAGATCAAAGGAAAAGCTCCCCTTTCTGAAGGAATCCCCAAGCCGAGTCTGGTCGCCAAAAGGATGTCCGGCAGATGAAAGGCAAAGGAGTTGCCTACTCTGTACCTCCAATCCAAAGAAAGCCGACTGTATCTCAGCCTAAGTCGAGAAAGCTTGACGATGACTTTGTCTTCAAAAAAGAGAAGGTTGGCATTCTCTTTGCCCATGCCTTAAGGGCTGGACTAGAACTTCCTCCAATCACCGTCCCTGAACACGCAGACATGATGGACAATCTAAATGACTGCCCTTACCACAGACGTCTGGGTCACACTCTCGAGATCTGCTACACTTTGAAGTCGTGGATTCAGAACCAAATCCATCGGGGGAACATTGTCCTTGCTCACAATTTCTACAAGGATCTTTCACGCCAGCACCTGTAATATTATATGGTTGGCTTCGAGAGCGACTCAGATGAAGAGCTTAACTTCCCAGAAGAAGAAGAAGAGCCTAAGATGGTAGACCAGATGCAACTCCTAAAAAGGAAGACACTCCCCGAACGTCAACCCCCAATAGCCAAGGTGGGTTCTTCTTCTACTTTTTTTTTTAGAATGGCGGTATTCGTGCTGTGCTTTCGAAGGGAAGAGACTCGCGATGTAGCTATCGGCAACTTCTTCAGGTAGATAGTCGCCGGGATCATTTCAAATCTTGGCCTCGCCCTCCCTCAAGAGGTTTTTCTTCCGTTTGGCCGGCCTTCACAAACCTTCTGCCCGACCGTTTCTTCGAGGCAGCCTGCTCTTGCTCAGGTGCCTTGAGTGCTGCAGATGGTGCTAGTGATGCTGGCGATTCCTGTGTAGCCGGTGGAGCTGAAGAAATTATGGGACTTCTTCTTTCCGGGGGATGCATGCTG
>CM039439.1:21715645-21728145 GCA_022379115.2 Bauhinia variegata
AATCCACCATAAATGGGTGTCCAGCCAAAAGCTTGGACACGCCATGAGCAAACGTAGGTCCCGTCAACAAACGCGTTCTGAAACAAGAAGGGCCACCTGTCGGTGGCGGACTTCAAGTCTACAGAATACACAGTTTTGGCGCCAACCAGTCTCTCCAAAGGACGAGTTTGGTTAAATGTGCCGTCCATAGGCAGCGTCCGGAGTAACTCCATCAACCACTTATGAAACGGATGCAATAACCTTTGGTTAACCCAGTTTCCTATGGCGAACAACCTTCTCTTCCCACCACCCTCTACCGACTGACCAATTCGACCTAGGTAGGGGGTAACTGAATCGAACTCAGGGAACGGATCGTTTGGTACCACTTCCTGCAAGAATCTTGCACAGTCGTGGCGACTAAACATTTCATTGTTTTCGTCAAAACAATACCGGACCCTAGGATACCACAAGACTCCATGTTTATCAGCCTGCCCTTTCGGAATATCCGCGGTAACCCGTAGGTACCACGAATTCACTTCAAAGGAGAAAGCCCTAAACTAAAGAAGCTCCGAGATCGGAACTTCCCATTGGGTCCCCCATGAACAGGCCTCATTTTAGAAGCAGTGGCTTTACAGGCTTAAGGGGATGTTCCAACTAATCCCTTGCTTAAGGGGATGGTTGATACCGACGGGATATACCTCTTAAGCAGAGAAGGAATTCTCTCAAGCATCTCCACCGAAGCTAGGACCACCTCACGAATAATAGAATGAGGTGGGGTAGTTATCGATTGTAAGGTGTCTTTAGACATTTTCTTGGCGATCTTTATGATCTTTGCCAACTCAATGGCTTAACACGGAATAGTGATCGCACTACTCTTTGCATGGCAGCTCATCATGAAGACTCAAAGTGAGGCCATCCAGAACATTTCTTTCTGGACCGGCGACCACAGGTTTTGAGCTCGCTCGTGGCTCTTACCACACAAAGGGAGGCGAAACTAAATCCAAAACCATCGAGCACTCGCCTTGATGAGATCCATTGTGGACCCCATGGGGGGGGGCACCTTCCAGGTGTCACTCAGGAAGGGTCTTCAACGATTGACTTCATCATTGAAGATCGAGTTAGCTCCATTTGCAGTAGTATAAAGGGAGTTCCGTGACGAAAGAGAGTTCAGTTCGAGAGGGAGTTAGCTCAGTGACCGAGAGATTCTGTGTTGAAGAAAGAACTATACTATGAGTGAACAAGGCAAAAGCTTATCTTTTCTCAAGCTTGATTCGCAATAACTATCATATCAGTGAAAGCAGGAGAGTCCTTCTTCTTTGTTAAATGGCCGAATTAGCCACACCCATAGAAGGGATCAATCCCACATTCGGCTCAAGAGAAGGAAAGATCAGAGTCGGCAAAAGCATAAGAAGTCTTGGAGTCGGCATTAGCCCCGTTGTTGGAGGAAGGCACTACCGAATAGTAGGTAGTTGTTAAGTAGCTCTTCTTAGTTCGAGTCGGTGCCGGTAGCTGTAAACTCTTCTTTCTCGATGGGAATCATAGCCCTATCGTAGCCAAGTCAATGGACTTTCCTTTCTTGCTTGAATCAACTTCCTAAACCTCTTCCTGCTCATTGACTATTGGGATAACTTGAATATGACTATGTTAAGGTTTCAGATAACCCAGCCTCCCATTAGTGATTTCATACCAGTTGAAGGACCCACGAGGCGGTAACTAGAAGGGAGGAGAGAAAGAACGCATGCATGGGGATTCTGTCTGTCGGAGGTTCGAGAATCTATGATAGGACATCTAAGGCTAAGGAAGAATTAAATAAAGGAAGTCCATTCCTGAGAGAAGTGGTGATCTCGTCTTGCTTGCTGGGAGAGAGAAAGCTTCTGGACCACCTTTTCCAGCCAGATAGCGAGCGATCACTCAGCAATGAACACTAACTGAAAGCGGCCGGGAATGAGTACCTATCCCTTACGGGAATCGAACCCGTGTCTTCGACATGAAAAGACGATGTCCTAACCACTGGACGAAAGGGACCAAAAAGCCATTCTTCATATACCTCAGCTCCGAGAATAGAAGTGGTTCGTTTTGTTTCTATACGCAATTCAAGATTTCGTTTGTGTTCATGTTGGCGATTTCTGATGTGAATTCGGCGGGTCGTCCCCCCTTCCTACGGGTTCCCCCACCGACCCAGTGACACACCAACCACGCCCCTTCCCTTTCTCCGATCATAAAGCCCCCTGATCCCTTTCTTTGTCTTTCATCCTCCCTGAACAGAATAAGTAAGGCCCCGTTTTTTCTAATTCAAAAAAGAAAATAGGGGCGACGTTTGAAGTGGCGAAGGCCTATGATATAGTAAGAAAGAAAGTACGTTAAGGTTACGAAGTAAGGTCAGCTGGTTAAGGAAAGCTCAGGTTATGAAATCGCTTAGCCGTTAATTAAGTAGTAGTGAGGCTCAGGTACGGAGCCTTCCACTGTGGACCGAGACTACGCAAAGGTAGAACACCATATAAACTTCGCTGACTTTATCATAAACCTTGATTTCGCTACGCTCAATAAGAACCCGGAATAGCGGAAATCGGTTCGTGTTCCGCTTCCAAAGTCAGTCGTCTTTGCCCAAGTGTGAACTGCAGACGACTCTCCAGTGGTTCCATTCCTTCTTACTTGACTTCTGGGTCAACCCAACCCGAATGGGAAGAAGAGGGTCAGCCAAACAGCAGTCCACTTTGTACATTTGCTGAGGCAGACCAATCGGGCATTTTTGAAAAGGGAAGGGAACTTCTCACCGAAGGAGGCACTAGGAATGAAGGAGGCGGGAAGCTACCGCTTCTAGAATGCAAGCTTATCCTTGACTTTTTTTAGAGCGTACCGCTATATTATTATATATATATAGGTTTATAGATGAGTGACAAATGATTACGGTTGCGGAAACCGGAGAAAGTCGGGAACCGTCGGTTACCTTTTGAATCAAAGTAGCGACGAGCCGAGTACTTCGACTACAGGGGGGGAAGCAAAGCTTCGTAGACAGCTTCGCGTCCTCGTCGCTTCTTTTCTTTCTGGCGACTAGCTTCTCAAGTGGGTGGCTTGGTAAGCAAGCTACCTTCAGCATCGGTAAAATCCCTATCAATAATAGGCCGGAATGGTGGGGAAGGAGGCCCTCCCTACTTCAATGGAAAGGGGGGAATCGCCGTTTCACAGCCGCTCCTCTACAAACTACCTTTCGCCCAACATGATCACGAACGAAGACAGAGAATTGCGTAGATAGAAGGACGAAACCAACCAACCCACTTGTCCTGATCGGAACGATTGAAGAAAGAAAGAGAATGGTGGCCCCTTTCGCCCAGGGGGCATCGTCGGAGAACAATGTCGGGTACAGGGTGAGAACCTTCCGTTGGTTACGCCCTTTAAGTGTTGGTTCTTCCATATTTAGATATGGCCAGATCTCTATCTATATCTTTCTATCTAAATATGGAAAGATATATTGATGAGAAATGGATATTGATCTGGTTTCAAGATCTATGAACAAGAGAGATCACTAAATCTTTTTTAAAAGAGATGAATAGATAGGATAGGGCGGAGCCAGCTGAAGGAAGGGCGCGTTAGCGCCCCTGCAATCTTTCTAAAGCAAGAAGCGAGAAACTTGACTTTGAGTCAATTACATCGAACCTTACTCTAACAAGTAAGCAAGGAAACTCCCTTAGCACAAGCACTAAGTAAGTCTACTACCTTTTGACAACCTTACTAATAGAAAGGGCTCAAGCATGCGAAGAAAGCTCGAAGAGCTTCCCTTATATTATAGAAAGGTTTGTAGAAAGGGGCTTCCTCAAATATCCCAACAATAAAGTAGGGGCTTCAAAGCTTGTAGTTTAGGGGTGCGCAGGTTTGGAACCCTATACAAGAGGCTAGCGTGCAATGGCTTTCTCTGATAGGGGCTCGCTTCTTCAAGCTCCGCTTGCTGCTTTTCATTTTGATAGGAGTAGGTAGGTGCTTGCTGTCTACTAAACGAGCCTTCACTGCCCGCCCGGCCCCTATCTTTAATCTTAAGTAAAGTGAAGTCAAATCAATGAAGTGAACAGCCCAACCTCTTTGTTTGAAGCTTTTCCAGGCCCCTAATTCCAAAACACAACAATAGACTTGCTACTATAGTATAGGAAAAAGCTTCTCTTTGATAGCGGTCATAAATAAATAAGGGGGTTCAGAAAGGATCTGATCGTAGATAGAGACTGAAACCTGTGCGGGGGTAGGGGCGGATGTAGCCAAGTGGATCAAGGCAGTGGATTGTGAATCCACCACGCGCGGGTTCAATCCCCGTCGTTCGCCCATCAATAAATGGACCATTTGTTACGGAGACACAAGACAAACCTAGAAATAATTTTTTCTGCAAGTAATCTCGAGGCTTTCAAACGCATCCAAGCAATTGGTATCCGATTGAAACATAGAAACCATAGATTCGCGTCGCCTACTTGCTGAAAGCACAAATGGAATGGCTGATCATTTATTGTATGAAGTTTTTAAGACCTCACTAATCAGCCTTAAACTTTTGAGTTCATAATGAATGCCCCGGATGAAGAGAAAATCTCCCCTCCCTTTTACTAAACCATGGGGAGTCCCGAGTAGTTTACCGGGCAAATTTAGTTGTCGTGACGATACCTTTCTTAGTGGAAGATTGGAAAAGACTTCTCTTCATCACGAGACTGATCGGATCCGCCGTAGACACCCGAGAGACCTCCACAAGGCAGGCTAAAAGAGTCAGAGGACAACAAGCAAAGAGTTATGCTTTCATTTCTTTGTTGAGATGGAAATCAAGTTCTTTTTAAAAAAAAAGGAGGGGGTAGGTATAATGCACGCAGGCCAAGTCAAGAAAAGGACTTCCTTACTTTTCTTTCATAGTAGTCTTAATGACTAGTAGTTTGAAGCCTTTTCATAATACGAAAAGAGCCCTAAAGTCAACTCCCTTAGCACAAGCACTAAGTAAGCCCCTAAAGAAAGGCCTTCGCGTTAGTAAGCTAGCTTTGTAAGCTAAGCAAGCCTGGTTCTCCGGGCACTACGGTAATCATGACGAGAATGGACTTCTCCGTAATGTAATAGAAGAGTCACAGTCCAGTTCCCCGGGCTTTCTCCCTTCTCGACCAGACGAAGGAGATATGAATTCCATTCAGGCGGGTAAGGGCTTGGCTTGACTCTGTGTTCTCTCCTGGTCGGGTCGGAGGCGAAGACTGGCAAAGTTCATCATTCAGTGGTGGGGTGTTCCTAGAAAAAAAAGAGGGCGTCGCCGGCAGATTTGGATGGAGTCTCGCTCATAGATAGAGGAAGAGTACGCGCGCTAGCGCGCTACGGCTTACGCCGTTGACCGGATCAGATAGCCCTTCGGGCAACCAACCGCACATCAAATTCCGATCAACAACTTGGAGGTATGGCTGAGTGGCTTAAGGCATTGGTTTGCTAAATCGACATACAAGAAGTATCATGGGTTCGAATCCCATTTCCTCCGGCACGGAAGTGGAACGGGCGGGCGAAATTACGTGAGAGAAAGAACCTCTTGGTGGAGTCCCCCGGAGGACAGAATAGCACTACTTAGTTACTAGGCCGTTGCGCGTTGTTTTTGTTTGACCGGCCTATCTTCTTTCTATAAGCAAGCTCCCTCCGGCCGTCCAGTCCCTGGGCGGCTCTCGGTTCTTGAGCATGTTGGGAGATTAGGCGGCAGTTTAAAGAGCGGCTCGAAAGCTTGACGAACAAGCGAAAAAAGCCCTTTCTTTCTTGTTATTAGTAAAGGGCTTTTCCCTTACTAGTAAAGTGGTAAGGTAGGGCGCTATTCGATGAAGAAAACAGAATTTAGGAAAGTGGTTCAGGTAGCTCAGCTGGTTAGAGCAAAGGACTGAAAATCCTTGTGTCAGTGGTTCGAATCCACTTCTAAGCGGGCGAAGGGTCGCCGTAGGTGAGGTAGCCGGATTTTAAAATTCAAGTGAAAGAGGAAGCAAAAAAAAAATGTGAGCGCTTCAGTAAGCTATAGCTTCCTACTCCACCAGACCCTGCACTATACGGCTTTTTGGCGGGCGGCAGATTTTCTAAAAAAAGCGGTTGATTACTCGGATTGGTTCTCGCGTCCCTGTGCCCAAAAGGATGGGCGAGTTCGGTTCGAGTCTTCATCGATCGGGTGGATCTATATGCTTCGGGGGGTGAGACGAGGTGTAGCGCAGTCTGGTCAGCGCATCTGTTTTGGGTACAGAGGGCCATAGGTTCGAATCCTGTCACCTTGATGTGATGGGCTGAAGTGCACAGCCCCGCTGCCTTCATAGGCAGGCGAAAAAAAAGCAAATTTGTCATATCATAAGCAGTTATGAAAAACAACTTCTTCATGCCGCGGATACTCTTTTTTTTGGTAGCGGGGTAGAGTAATGGTGAACTCATCAGGCTCATGACCTGAAGACTACAGGTTCGAATCCTGTCCCCGCCTAATAAGTTGGTCGATGTCGCGTGGTTGTGATTGTTGTTGATTTGAAATGACCTGGTTGGCTCAGAGATGTGTGCGTCAATGAGTGCCCGGTTCACCAGGTTCCACCACGGCAAGGCTCAATCATGCTAGTTAGGCTATATGCTTAATAGAGGGAAGTCAAACAAAAGTTCTCTTCGATCTTATCTTTGATTGCTTTTTAAAATGTCTGTTTGTGCATCTTTTTCCCATGCATCCTTTCTGTTGGTCAACAACCAACCACATACATTTCTGACTTACAATTCTTTCCTTAGGAAGGAAAAAAAAATATTCCAATTTCGCATTAGTTATGACTTTATTACATGAAATGGATTTGACTCTAACCAGTCCGCTTGATCAATTTGAAATTGTTCCATTGATTCCTATGAATATTGGAAACTTTTATTTCTCATTCACAAATCCCTCTTTGTTTATGCTGCTCACTCTCATTTTGGTTCTACTTCTGTTTTATTTTGTTACTAAAAATGGAGGAGGAAAGTTAGTACCAAATGCTTGTCAATCGTTGGTAGAGCTTCTTTATGATTTCGTGCTTAACCTGGTAAACGAACAAATAGGTGGTCTTTCCGTAAATGTTAAACAACGGTTTTTCCCTTGCATCTTTGTCACTTTTACTTTTTTGTTATTTTTAAATCTCCAGGGTATGATACCTTATAGCTTCACAGTTACAAGTCATTTTCTCATTACTTTGGGTCTCTCATTTTCCATTTTTATTGGCATTACTATAGTGGGATTTCAAAGAAATGGGCTTCATTTTTTAAGCTTCTTATTACCCGCAGGAGTCCCACTGCCGTTAGCGCCTTTTTTAGTACTCCTTGAGCTAATCTCTTATTGTTTTCGCGCATTAAGCTTAGGAATACGTTTATTTGCTAATATGATGGCTGGTCATAGTTTAGTAAAGATTTTAAGTGGGTTCGCTTGGACTATGCTATGTATGAATTCTCTTTTCTATTTCATAGGAGGTCTTTTTCCTTTCTTTATAGTTCTTGCATTAACCGGTCTGGAATTAGGTGTAGCTATATTACAAGCTTATGTTTTTACGATCTTAATCTGTATTTACTTGAATGATGCTATAAATCTCCATCAAACTTGCTTGTTATTTATTTATAATTGAATAAAAGCGAGAAGCGAAGTTTACCGAGCTACCGAGTTTACGAGGTGATAGTGAAGAATATATAGTTGGTTAGGACCAAAGGGATTCGCCCTTTTCTTTTCTCAGTAGCCATCAATGGCGAGGCTCTGTTCAAGGAATTGGACAGAGGGGCTGGTGTGGGTTAGAGGGATCAGTCCACACCCATAAAGAATATACACTTTATCAGCAACATTTGTAGTCGTACGTCTTTGTCCGTAGGTGAGCTTTAAAGATACTCGACCGTAGGGAGAGGAATGAAGGAGCTCGACTGATAAGGAGAGGTTAGCTAGTGATTCTTCCTTCGTTCACCATAACCATGGATCACCCCAAGACTCTGCTTTTAGCTTCTTTTGCCAGTAAGAGAGACTAAAGGGAAGGGTACTCAAAGCCATCGTGCGGCTTTTCAAGCCCGATCTTCCGAACCTGCTGCGTGAAAGTCCGATAGGGCATTCTCCTTTAGATTTGATTGATTCTAGAGTCGCGGAACATGGCCTTTTAGGCAAGATTGGATCGATTGGGCTTAGTGAGCGAACTACCTCTTCTCCGTACGGGTACAGGCGAACTACTCCAATGGGGGTAGCGTAAGCTAGAAACTACTTCCATTGAAACAATTTCTTCTGTGCCTTGACTTCTGATTCGGTATCCGTTTTCTTTAGTGTTGTCGATGAACTTTTTCCGGAGCTTCCTTAGCTTCTAGTGCCCACTTGGCCACCTTGAATCAGGCTTCGAAAGCTACTCACATCTACATCTGTAATAGATTGGATATGCTTCCAAATCCCGTTCAAAATATGATTTCGAGGGTTGATAGTAAGTGGACCATAGGCATAGGTAGGTGGGGATGAACAATCCCTAGCAGAGCCCGAGCAATCCTAGAAGAAATCCTCCCAATCAATAAATGAATCATGCCTTACCGGCCTGTCATGAATCATAATCATAAGCATGCCTACCAATCCTTTCATGTGATACGGTACGGCACCAACATGTCTAACCGAGACCTGTACTCGCGTTCATGTCATTTCTTCTCCGAGCAGTGCTTCCATTCATGGATTCTCGGTCCTGTACCCATATCTTCTTATCCTGAAATCCATTATACCGAGGCAATCTCCTGAAAGGTGGCCTTAGCTCGTACTAATAGCCATGAATCCATCGGGAGCCCATCTCTTTCTTTGCGCAATTCACTCACTTGAACGATAGAGAGAGAGGGTGACGAAGGAAGCTGGATTGGAGAGAGTTAAATCCTTGCATTGCCCTCTACTTTCTGCGCAATCAGCTAAGACCGAGGATCCCCTTAACCACGCCCCTCCGTGCCCCCTAGCCGTATAAAGGCATTTCCATTTATTTAGGTAGAGGCAGCAGCTACCCGATACGAGAGCGTGAGAATGGTCATCGTTGAATCCTATCTTTTGAAGAATTCACTAGATCGAATGCTAATTAGGATATTACTTAACAGCAGCTATCATATCCCCTTATCTCTGCCAATCCACTAAGAGAAGGCCTTCTAACTGCTTCATATCATTCCTTAGATCCCCGGGTAGAGGAGCATGGATTGAATATCATAATATCTTCAAACATTTTAGAAGACTCCCTCCCTCATTTAGAGATGACGAATGAATCTCCTGCGCCTGTAGATTCAAGATTGATTGTTCAACCTAGTTTCTCAACCTAGAGAGATTCGAATAGTCTTGAATGGGGGTAGAAACTAGCTAATAGTCCTGGGTGCCTTACCTATCCTACAGAAGAGTAATCCACATTAGCAGTGGGGTAGAAAGGTCATCCTGAATATGAAGAAAAACTTCAACCATTGTCTTCCTGCTGAACCCTAAAGTAATCGTTCGTGTGAGAATAAGTATACTAGTATACTAGTGATTCAATTGAAAAAAGACCTGACCAACAGGCCCTTTTTGATCCCCTCAAGGGAGGGAGAGCTCTTTAGATTGTACATCTCAGCTTCACAAGATTCAATTGGATCCTTGTTGGCATAGAAGAATGAGGAAGGAAAGGAACAAACAAACGATTGAGTACCTAAGTTAAGTCACTTTAGTCATTATTAATAAGCAAGAGATAGATGAGACTCTAATTTAGAATAAGTTTTTGTGCCTGTCTTTCACAGCGGTCAAGCTTCGGCATTATCTGTTACCAAGACAAATTCCATTTCATTTCTTTTGAGGGATAGGATAGAAAACCGATTCGATCAAACACATGTTATCGATACCCTTTTCAAAGGTCGGATTAGAATACGAAGACTGATAGAGAGTACCCATAGGCCCTAGGGGTAACATCTATTCTATAGCCCCATCATACATAGATAGAATTGTATCTTACCAAAAAATCCATTCTCTTCCATTAGATATAGTGCTCCCAGCAAGAAGTACTTCAACTACAACTCCATCGAGAGGAACTGAGACTTCACCTCTTTATCAGGAATTCTACCTAGCTTTAAAAAAATCCCTAGCTTTTTACCCTGCTGGCTTGCTTCATTGACTACTGGAAAGGGGACTGCGGTAAAGGATGGTACACTTGTTGTAACTTAGACTTATACTTTTCTTACTCTTTATTCTGATTGGACAGGTGAAGGGAGGAAACTAGATGGAGGGGCTGGCCATGCATTGAGGAGAATAATTATCACAGAGAGGACAAGAAAACAGGAAAAGAGAAATCCATCCTTTACCAATCCACGTGGTCTAGGGTTCCGAGTCTACCCTTAAGAGCTCGGCTTTACTTTTGAAGAAGGGGCGGAGTCTCAACTACCACACAACTACTATATCACTAGCACTCCTTGATTCTTACGACTGATTGATGGGCATAGGGTTAATGTTAATTATAACACAACCCTTTCTTGCTCGAGGTTGGACGACCTCAGTAGCAAGCAACCAAAAAGATTGTCCATCACATCCCCCACCAAGGAGGACCACTGGATAGTGGCCCCCTTCCCCTAGGATGGGAACCCTAGGATCAAGTCCTCGAGAGACTACCAGATCGTAGACCTTCTAGACCAAGCCTAACCAACTCAGGGTCAGTTGACTCAATCTGCCACTTCCGATTCACTACTGGAGCCTCCATGAGTTCTTGGAGGGTAACAGTCGGTGAAGACGCGACTAAGTGGTACCATTTCACATAACCTAGCCACTGTTTCAACCAAGACCTTAGAGATGTATACTCTGCCAGAACCTGCGCTGACTCCGTGACGATGACTTCGTCAGGGAGCACGCTAAGTTCCTTAGGACGTAAACGATCTCTCATGAAATCGATTAAGATCCCACGAAGGTAAGGGTTGAGAGGACGCCCCCTACCCAACCATAATTCGGTAGGTAGGGAGCTTCGCTGGACCATCTTAAGGATCCGGGAAACTTTCGGATCCTGTCGACGGGGAGCAGATCCAATGGATCGCTTCGTAAAGTCCCCGATTCTTAAAAGCGTTGAAAAACGCCGGATCGGGTACGTGTTATGAAGACCCAACAACCCGTAAGGGTGATGAGTGTTCAAACAACACGTAAGAGAGACTGGCGATAAATCTACCGTCCGCCCTCTTATCCAAAAGCGCTTTGCGAACTCCGCAGCACCTGAGTCGGAGACCAGTGTCTTCTGTTTAGAGACTGGAATACCGAACCTGGCAAGCTGATCCAGATACTCCTCAGCAACTAGTTTATCGGCGATGACGATGTCATCCCCGAGCACCGCGTAGTCTGTAAACAGACTTCCGGGATACACCTTATCTGCGCAATACCACACCATCAAATGGTGATTGAGCGCAAAGAGTGACCAAGACGACAGATAACCTAGCGGTTGACCGGCAGCCCACCAGATGATAGTTTCTGGGGACTTCACCCAATCAACAAAGAAAGGGTGACCAGCTAATAAGCTGAACACCCCTTCCGCAAAGGTAGAGCCAAAGCATGCCTCAATGAAGGCAAACTGGAAAAAGAAGGCCACCTATCAGTGGCCGACTTCAAATCCACCGAATACACGGTTTGGCTGCCTAACCAAAAGAGCAGTTTGATTATACGTCCGGTAACCGGCGTAAAACGCTGGCCAAGTCGGCCTAAGCTTGGAGGGATCTCTGAGAACTCCGGGACAGGATCGTTACCGACCACCTCCCTATCAAAGGAGGCAACGTCGATCTGAGAGAACAATGAATTGTTCTCATCAAAACAATACCTAACCCGGTGGTACCAGAGAACCCCAATACGATTCCCATTCCAACGAGACACATCAGCACATACCTTTCGGTACCATGCTGAGATCTCATAAGGTAGAGCACGGAAGAAAGATTTATAAGTCTTCCCATCCTCTCCCTTACTCTAACAAGTAAGCAAGTCTACTACCAAGACTCGGATTTTTTTTTGTTGTGGTAACGCCCTTCTAGAATTACGTTTAACGTCCCTTTATGACTTTCCCGATCAGCGCCTCGGGTCGGTAGCCGGGCTCCGGGACATTACTACCACGGCTACTATCGACCCGAGCCCAAAGAAGGAAAAGAACGGACTAAAGCGAGGTTTGATGTAATTGAACTCGACTGGTTGGAGAGGAGCGAAAGGCCATACATAGTGAAAGGGGGATGGGGGTCAACCTCTTTCATGACCCATGGCCCCAGTGTGTCACTTGGTTAGCATTTCTAGAACAAATTAAGTAGGTAGGGTTGGTTTTTCGATAGGGAAACAGGGGAGTTGGCTGTAGTTGAGACACGTTTTTCGGATGGACGATATGGATTTTTTCGAGATGGTTAACCACTTTTTTAACCGTGAGAGGGAGGTCATTCAGAACCCGCTGGCTCCAGAACCGATGGAAGTTCTCCACGCCGATCCCCATCAAGAACAACGTGAGGCACTTCGAAGTGCCATTCACACTTTGATTCTTGAGCAAGTTCGGGAATATTGTGAGAAGGGGAAAGGGCGGCTCTCCGTTCACTTTCCGGAA
>CM039439.1:21735645-21785645 GCA_022379115.2 Bauhinia variegata
TTTAGTTCAAATAGCTCTAGCTAGATTCAATAGCTGCTGAGTCAATAGAAGGGGATTCTGTAAGAGCCTAGAAGATAGCATCCACCGTCGATTCAGTAAGAGCGCAGTCTATAACTTGCACAAGCGTGACATTTGACCTCGGGAAGGGATAAAGGCCGATTCCTCCTTGCAGTTGATTAACTATAGTATAGTTGGACATGGCAAGGAAAGCGCGAATGTCATCAGGCTCAGACCTATTCTTGCAAAGACTGGTAATGCCCCATCGCCTATTGAACAGCAACCCCTTCTGACTGAAGCCCTTAGTCTTGCAAGAGACCATTCCAAAACAGTCGATGCTTTCTTAGGTAGAGGTAGGGCTCTACTGACAAGACGAGGGTAGGGAGCTTTAGCTCTACCATACGATATAGGGTATTGTTCTGGTTGGCGTACTTCCGATACCTTGTTTTATTCCAGAAGAAGCGGGAGCCTTGTACATTGATTCTCGGGCGCTCAACAAAACAAGGGCTCCTCCACCTTTTCCTAGCAAGATAGGGAAAAACAGCCTTGAAGGCTGGAATATAAATAGGCCTCAATGAGTTTATTAAATTCTTTCCTGAGCTCAACCAAGCCCCTTAACTAATAGATGTTAGTTGGGGGGGCCATATGAGAAAAAGCTATATCGGCTCAAAATTCGGACATATATATACAAGAAGTCGTGAACTCCAGAAAGGCCAGCAAAGAGACCATAGAATGGTACTGTGAAAGCCTAAGGCTAATAGCAAGACAAGGAGATTCGTAGAGAGATGTGCTATACTATGGATATTTCCTCACCATCATATTGTTGATTCCACATCAGATTGAATGAAAGGATTGAATGGACAGCTACGGATTCGCACACTGAACTCGTACCCAGGAACTCACTAACGGAATCCAAGTCTGAACTCTAAAGCTCGGGCAGAAGGTGGAAAGGCTAAGACAAAGCCGCTTCCTAAGTCACTCAGGTATGGCTTTGGTTAAGTAAATTGACTCCATCTTCGCCAGTAGTCAGACAAGTAAGCAAGCCAGTGAATTGATCCTCGGGTGAATAGAGTAAGGTAGTGAAGTGATCCCAGTCCCAGCATGGTAAGAGTAAGAATAAGGGACTTCGACTAGTTCAGTTAGCAATTCAATCAGCCTTAGCTAATAATCTCCTGCCGCTTCAAACCTCGAGAATGCCGGAATTACGGTTAGTGTGAAGCCGGGTATAGAGCCTTTGTCCTAGAGCAGAGTGAGGACAGTAGAGATTTTCGGACATGAAGATGGTGGGATGAAGCAGTCTTTTTCAAACCATGGGTAAGGGAAGGGGCCCCTTTCCGTGCGTGATCAGAGGATTCGATTACATCGGCTGGCTATACGCTTTACACATCGTCTTATGTGCTACCTTCGGTCAGGGTTTCCCTTCTGCGGCATCGGAATCAGAGGACAGATATTTATCGTAACATCCGAATCAGGGGCGACTATTGGCTTTATTCAGACTGTTAGCCCCGAACTTATTCAATTAAGTGTTTGAGAATTCATTCATTTAACAAATAAGGGTTTGTGTATTTATTAAAATAAGACTTCTACTTAAGAAGAATTCACCTTTTTCGTATTCTAACACAGAAAGAAAAGATCTCTCCTCAGAAGACGATTACGCGCATCTATGATTCGGTTGACTTCACTCCGCTTACGCCCCCTTTCAAACACCGGATTTGCTGAAAGACCGGATTCTATACCAGCTTCTTATCAAGCAGCGGTTTCGTGCAGCAGACGATTTTCGGAATAAAAACAAATTATCGAGTATACGAGGTAGTGAGCGAATGACCCAATGTATCATTACTGAAGGACTAAAAGCAGAAGCCTCCTTCCTTTAGTTGCTAATAAGAGTACTCTTCCTTCTGCCTGACACCTCCTATGATAAGACCGAACCTGAAGTCACCATGGCCGATCTGATAACGACTGTATCAGTTACCTGAATAATCCTTATCTTACCCGAAAAGAGTATGTGAAGCTAGGGAAGGAACTAAGGAATAAGATTTTTTTTTCCAAAAGACCTACCTAGCCTCTCCTCTAGTTCTAGTGCGGCTAGATAGAAAGCGAAAAGACCCGCATCGGGCTTATTACAACTTAATCAAAATGAAGAAGCCAATCAGCTTGAGCCTGAAGCCTTGGAAAGATATCGGCCTTGCGTTGCGGAAGGAACGTTCTGTTCTCTTTTGAGTTGGAGGCAAGAGCTCTTTCACAGCAGCTACGGAGATCCAGGTTTTTATTCCTATGAGATCTTAGAATCCTTTAAGGAGCTGGTCTTCTGAGCTCGTTAGAAGTAGTAGCTTCCTTTTCTTTGCTAGGAATCGGATTTGTTAAGCAAACTGCAAAGTCCATATCACTACTAGTTTTCCTGCTAAGGCAATCCCCAGTTCATTCCCAAGTATGATATGAAATAGGAAGGAATATAGTAAAGGCTTTGGCCTACTCTAAAACAAGTAAATTGCTAATCCTACCTTGGTCTATCAAACACCGTCTACCGTACGACTACTCTTTTGCCTCCAGGATCTGATCAGCAAGATGTGAAGAATGAGGGGCATAGCGGCTTGATGGATCCGTTTTAGATTAAGAAGAAGAAGTTGTTGGCGGAAAAGCTACTAGTCTTGGAGTGAAAGAACCTGGTAAGTCCATCTTTCTAGGTTCGATAGGACCTGAGAATCCCCTTATTAATTGAATAAAACCCGGAACCGAGAAGGCTTTATTTAATAAGCCTAATTAGCCAGAGAGGGGACTACTCGGCAAGCTCAGCAAGGAGAAGAATGCCACTCAACCAGAGAGATCAACCTGCTCCTTACTCTAACAAGTAAGCAAGTCTACTCCCTTGCTGCTTACGAGCAAAGTCTACTATTCCTATCCTGCCTTAGTAAAAACCTTACCCGATGGCCGTTAGCAGGAGTTGACAGGGGATCGTACTGAATTACGAAAAGCGATAAAGAAAGCAAAGAAGAGATGAGCCTTGCAAGCCTTAACAGAAGACCAATACAGCAGAACGAGAGATTCACCGAAGCCAGAAAGAGCAGACCGCTTACCTTACCATAAAGAGAAGATCGATATCGCACAGAAGGCGCCCTATTTGAGATAGTGATTCAAGTTAGACTTTAACCTCAAAGCGATTGAACTAGCCTTTTGACTAAATAGATAATATGGGCTAGAGAGGGAATCCTGAACTAAAGGAAAGAAGGAGAGCTACTTTCCAGCAAAAGGAAAGGAAGAAGGAAAAGCTTTCCCATGTAGTCAGAAAAGGCAAATTCTCTTTTCTTTACATAAGCCTCTTAGTCCGGCTCAGCTGGAAGAGATTCTAAGTGAGAGGCAATACTGAACCGTAGCCACATCGCGTGAGTTCCCCTCAAAGCCTTCTTCCGAACTTGCCAACAAGTGCTTATAAAAGCAGATCGGTCTCTATCAAAAAATCAAAGGCTAGAGAGAAGAGGGGCTTGGGGCGAAAGTCCAGTCATGCAGTCGTAAAGGCACCGGAAAGTGGTAAAGTACTAGGGCTGTTTCAATTGGCCTTGTGGTGGTCCTTGGGTCACCGGCAGAAAGAAAGGGATTGATTAGTGAGGTACTCTCGATAGCCATACCAGTTATTTTGAGGATCGGCCGATCTTGATCAAATAAAATGTGAAGATAGAATTATAATATTAATAAGCAGAGATCGTTTCAAAGGAAAAAAGGAGCGTAAGCAGCCTTGAATCTGAAATTAACAGATATGAGATAGATGGACAGAATGCGCTCTTAGCAAGTGAATCCTAGGTTGGTTGTGAGAATGGGATTGATGCTGAGAATGCCATGAAGGAGCTAAGAAGTGAAAGCTAGTGGTTGAAAGATTGGCTTAAAGAGCCAATAACTGCAAGAGAGGACGGAATTCTGTCTTTCCTTTCGGGATGGTCTTGGGCAATAGGTTTAGTGACAAGATATTCACGAACATAGCAAAAAAGGAAAGGATGCCGGTTGCTAAGGCCCTCGCTCAGGCGGGATAGATTAGAGCTAGATCGACTACTTGTTCTTTCCCTTGCTTTACCTAAGACCGAAGTGACCTAAGCCCGACATATACTAGCATCCGGCCGAGAAGAAGTTGACAAATCCCTTTTTCTAATCTGCTGTTGTCGGAATCACCCCTGTTGGGATAGGAATGAAGCCAATTGAATTTGGCTCATCACCTTGAAAGCTACTAGCTTGGCACAAAGGACAAGGTTAATGGGCGAGGAGGCATGAATAGTATCAGGAAGATGCCCACAAGCGTCTGCAATCGAAAGGGAATTGATTTCTTTTAGTTTAACCCCATCCCACATCAGGCTCAATAGAAGGAAAGGATTGATCAGAGGAGGCATAAGACCGAGCTCTCCAGTAAGCTCGGGACTATTCTATTGGGAAAGTTAGCTTGTGTCTCTCGGGTGAGAATCCGCTGAAGCGATAGTAAGGGCATACCAACAGCAAACGATTCCTTTGATAGCAGAGATCTGGGACATCTTCACCAACTGACGATTCCTCACGGTATGAAGATTCTTTTAAAGGACATGACATGCCTGCTCTTCGAACTGGAGAGCTGGCATGAACTAACTTAACTAACTTACTATTCGATTGCTTTTACTTGCTACCTTCTTTGGCAAACTTCGGAAGCTCGTGCCTCTCGGTCTTCTGGAGTTAAGTGACCTGAGGTCGCAACGCAAAAGAATAGGAATCGCTTTCATTTCATCACGAACAGAAATTTGCCTAAATAGAAGGAGAATAGGAACTCTTAGCAAGATCCCCTGATGTAGTTAGAGTTGTGCTCTTCCTGGCGTGCGCGTGTTGACGGCTTGCTGTGTGCCCGGTGCAGATGAAGAATCAAAGAGCTGAAAGAAGAACGAATCTCATCATGTAAATCAGGAATGTCTCAATTTATTGGATATTGCGCGTCCTTCTATTCTTCTTTGAATTCCCAGGTAAGGGGAAAGGAGGAAAGCCGAAGGCTCGGACTTCCCCGTATCTGTATAATAGAAGAATAGAGCGAGGGTAGCTTCCTTTTATCGGGCATCTCTCTCTTCATTGATAACCGACGCCTATCTGATATTGCCGGATCAATCAACTACCCCCATGCATGCTACTTCACTCCTTCTCTTCTTTAAGGTAAGGAGAAAGCTTCATCAACTCATTTCTCTAGGCTTCGAACTCCATCTCAATCCGACTCACTCTTCAGCCCATCTCTTCTTTCTCTCTCATCCGTGCCGAAAAAGAAAGATTTCAGTCAGACTAGGGAAGCGCAGACAAAGAGGAAGACTTTAAGTTAGGATGCTAGGAGCTAGAAGGAGAGTTCGTATACGCCCATAGGCAGATGTGCAACAATGGCTTTCTAATCATAATGTTATTACGGTAAGAATAATAATCATAAACCAAAGACTCAGCTTTTAGCTTCTTTTTGGCCAGCAAGAGAGACTAACGGGCTACCAATTATGGCATCCCATTAGTCGAACGAACTCAAGCCGTTAAACTTACACACACATAGACAAACCAGCACTTTTTATTCATTAATAGCCGGAAGTACAATAGGGAAGCTTACGTACACATAGACAAACCAGCCAAACAACTAAACACAACATTACAAAGTTAACAAACAACATATTAAGTTAAAAGCAAAAACAAAGGACTTCTTAGTTGTTTCCCCCTGGTCTCCCGCGGATGCTGGAGGCCGCCCCGATAATCAGCAAATCGCGCTGAAAGATGAGGGCCCTCCTTCGTTCTTCCAGATCGCGAATGCGGTCCCGGAGCTCTTGTATCCTTTTTGCCAGGACCTCCTCCTCGACAGGAGGCATGTGCTCCCAGAAGAGAGCCAGGGTTTGCTCCTGCTGGAGCTTTGCGTTCTCTACATGGTGAATTGCTTGCTCAATTTGAGAAAGTGTTTCAGTGGTAACTGGTGGATCCATATCTCCCCTTGCTTTGCCAAATAGAGAAAGCAGCTTCTATTTATAGACGTAGGAAGCTCTAAGCGAAAAAAAAAAAAAAATATCAAGGCAGTTATAGCATTTTAGTCTACCCTGGGAGTTCAAAAAATTACCATCCTCTATCGAGTTCGCCTAGTATGAACTCTTCTTTTTCCTCAATCAAGATGGATCAGTGCTGATGACCAGGCTAGCCCTTTCTCTTCGATCTAGTAGCAACTGCTTGAAAACAATCAAGGCTGGGAAAAACCCGGTTCTTGAAGAGGACTTTTCCGAGGTATAATGAGTGTCCCGCTAGCTCTTTTTCCGCTCTTACGATTTTGAGAAAGAAAGATCTCCGCATAGATCAAGCTCCGGCGATCACTAAGACATGCGATAACAAGCCTAATCTTTGCGCTCCTGTTGATTTTGTGCCTTTTGGCCAACGGCTACTCCCGCTGTGTGCTCTAGTGGCTTGATCATGGATCTCGGATTTGACTCTTTCAAAGGAAAGGAGGTTGACTCGCGTCTGTGTTATCAGTCCCATCGCTTCCCTTCTGTGGAATGTCTTTGTCTCAGAACCACGGTGTGTGTGGCTGCGGTCTTCGTATATCAAGAGAAGGGGAATCCCTCCTACCTATCCTATCATACATCATCCTCGGGAATCACTACGTAGAATACATAAGATACGGAGATCACTCCAAATCAGCATGCAATTTCATTCAAGAAGAAAAAGCTCTTACAATAGCTCGTCGTGCAGCAAGATCTCTGTCTATTCAACTCCTTATCATTTTAAGGGCTTAGAAGAGATTAGCGCTTTGGTTAACTGTGGGAATTCTCCCTCGACAGGTTATCTGTCGAAACCCTCGTAAGGCAGGCTCTAGTTCGACTAGCTTTTAGCTGGAACGTGGCTAATTTCACCGGAGATCGTAGTCTCAATCCTAACCGCAGTGAACAGAGGATTTGGCCCAGCTTCTCTGATCTTTCTTGGCTCTTGAATAGGATTTTCCACCTAACGGGAACCAATCAGTCCCAGATCCAACAGAGGACAATTGGGACGAAAGCAGCAGGAACCTAATCTGACTGAGCAGGCAAGGTAAGCATCCACAAGCAAGATGGGGAACAATAAAATAAGGAGCACGGCTTCGGTA
This sequence comes from Bauhinia variegata, assembly GCA_022379115.2. Lineage (NCBI taxonomy): Eukaryota > Viridiplantae > Streptophyta > Magnoliopsida > Fabales > Fabaceae > Bauhinia > Bauhinia variegata. Next base: position 21,742,733 of record CM039439.1, read on the forward strand.
CATATGTTTTTGGTGATTCGCTTATCCCTTCCAGGGAGTGGACGGTTTACTTACTCCCGAGGGAAAGATAGTAAAGGTATTCTGTGAATGATAGTTCCTACCCCTATCATCCTATCAAAAAAAGAACTAGTCAACCTAATCTCCGGAATTGGTCAATCCGCTTTTTCCTTTAGTCTTGCTAGACCGTACAGCTGATATGCGACAGAAGATAGAATATCTCAGTTGTCGCAAATCCGTTTTCTGAAGAGGAAGAGAGTATGTCGCAAATAGGTTGTTGTATGTATAGTATAATTCATAACTTGACTCTCAGTCAGCTTCGCCTAACTTTAGATCCTTCTCTAAGCCAGAGTTTATGTCTTAAGAAAGAAAATATAGAATTCAATCTTGTATAGCTTTCTCTCTATCTTATCTTAGAAGTGTTATATACATAACAGGCTATAGCTATCTAATCACTCTTCTCTTTCACAGCTGATGAAACAAGACCAATTCTGATTATTATCCCGGGATCAGAAGCAGAAGGCTAGGCACCAAGGTTAGGAAACTAGGCTATGAAAGCAGAGTTCTCTCTTCTCAACTCCTAAACCTAAGGCAGCCTTTCTCCTTTTTCTTTATCTTAATCTTAAATAAGAGAGAATAGAGTCATCCAACGACTCTGATCTTTCCAATTTCATTTTGCTATGAAAACCGCCCAAGGCTAGATGAGCTAAGGCTCTATAGATTCCTGAAGAAAAGAAGAACTTAGACTTTTATTTATAATAGATTTTTGCCAAACTGATTCAACTTGAGAAAAACAACAAGAAAGAGATATGCGAAATCAACCAAGACAAGACAATCAACAGGTAATCCCGCATACTGAGTCTCGGAAGTCAGAGCGGACATGCCAAGTATAAAGGCTCACGGGCTATAGTTGAATCAGAGCTTACTCTAGGTCACCCAACCTATCCCGTGTGGGCGCCCCCTAGCTAAAGGCTATCCCTACTACTTCCCCCTTGCTCTAACCTACCGGACCTCCTAAAGTAGAAGAGGCGACACGCTGAACTTACTATGTCCGGAGATGTTAGAGGTTTTCAGATGCTCTGACTCTTGCTCTATTGTTCACACCTGGGTGCTCGGGGGTAAATCGGAGCCTGTTGGATGTCTCACACTTCTTCTTGCTTATGGCCACGGCGAAAGCCAAAAGCTCAAGTGACGGCTAGGAAACGACCTACTCTTATCCACCTATTGTCGAACCAGTTCCCACAGTCTAAGGAAATGAAAATGTTGGGATACGACATTCTATGCTCTGCAAGTCGATAGATAAGGAATCTAGGCCTTTCGTCTTCTTAACTTAAGAAATAGGTGGAGGTCCTCGAAACTTACTTGTCAGTTCGGTTGTGCCTTGATACCGCTTTCCTAGCGACTTTGTTTACTCTATTCCATTATCAAGGTACAAGCTCTCCGAGCCGAAAGGTGAGGATATAGAATGACTACAACGACAGCGATAGCGATCGATCGACTGGACGGTAGGTGTATCCACCTCACATTGCCCAACTATGGCGATTGAAATCCCACTCTTTCTAGTGAGTGGAGGCACCATCTTCCTATTGTAATATTATAGCCTTTCCTACCAGGAAAGGTTAGTGGCTATGATAGCATTTCGGATTCTTTTTCTTGGGAAACCTGTCCCTAATAATAGAAGTTTCACTGACTTGTTGACTATTCAATTTGCACTACCTCCACCGCTACTCAAATAAAATCGATCTTTTCCGTGCCGGTTCATCACGATATTCATTCGCGCAAGCACTTTCGTCAACACAGCAGTAGGACACTCCGGTCCGAACACGGGCAATGAAACCCAAGGGATCTTTTATTACCCAAAAGCAGTACCTGCAGTCACTGGATTTGACTTCTCACGCGTGAGCGAAGCGTTAACAACTCCTTTCTTCTCGTTTACAATACAAGACGGACAACCAATCAGGATGCTTATACACCTCTATAGTCTAGCTTCATCTCTTCTCAGCCGGTTGCTCAGCTCTGTTGTTGGTCGACACGATCAGCTCAGGTTGGTTTGGAACGCATCTTGATCAGCTCCAGTTTTGGTCTCTTCCCAGCTGCTTGTGGATAGTTGCTCTCTTGATCAGTACTCGGCTCCGTTTGACTCTCCTTTCCGCATCTGATCTCCTCATCCCGTCTAGCCCCTTCCTACAACCTATCTACTGGTTTGCAAGAAGTAAGCCGCCTTCTGAGACCTTTTTTAGATCTGGGAAAACTTATTCACCTTGCTCAATGTCTTAGTCGGGAAGGAACTTACTTTTTCTAACTCGGAATGAATTGGAAGTGCGAGATGCACTAATCGGAAAGAGACTCTCTCTTGACCTGACTTTCCCTATTGGCTTTGACTGCGGTAAGTAATTCACTCAAACCGATTCCATTTATGGGGGTGGGAAAACTCTTTCTTTTATCAGGATTCAAGGCTTTGCCGCCTGACTCACTCCGGAAAGAAAGATTGAGGGGGTCAGACACGGCTACGACTTGAATGGAATTGCTCCGTTGATAGATCCAGATTCGCATCCGCCCATCTAAGAGATTTCTTCGTGCCGGGTCGTGAGCTATGTGGAGCGATAAAAAAAATGGGATCTATTGGGGTTTCACCTGCACTGCCTTCGCCTAGGACATTAGAAAGGGCTTGCTGCTGGTTCGGAACTCCCCTATCTATTTGAATTGATTTACAGCGCTTCAAGCGGAATTGCTTCTATTAACTTTAAAGAGTTCCTGTCCGGCTCGATATGAACAAGGTAGGCTGGTAGGTGGGTAGGCTTCTATCCGACTAGTAGGACATGCAGTTCTCCCCTTAGCCTTAGGGCAGACAAAGCAGCAATAGAAGCTATGCCCCAGCTTGTTTACCCAACCAGACTTAGGATCAGCAATGCCTGTAAGAATTGCTTGCGAGTTGACAGGTGAGGAAGACAGCCAAGTTGCTCGTGTGGAACCCTTGCTCAATACTTTAAGCTTTGCCTTCGGAAAGATTTAAGGAAGAGTGTAGAAAGCTTGTCGATCCAACACCGGCCTAAGAGAAATGTATAAGTCATAACGGGAAATTCTACTGGTGTGACCCGCTTAAAAAGAAATGAACAAGACCCGAACAACTATGTTCACCCGGCGTAGATCCATCACCAATTACACAAGTGAGGCTAAGGGAAGTGCCCAATGACCAAAAAGAAAGATAGGATATCAGTTTGCTATTCGCAATAGACTTACCATTCAAATAAATAAATATTAGCAATTAAGCATTCCAACCAGCGGCTAAACAACACGAACAAAAGCGATATAAAGAGAATAGACTTTTCTAATTCAATTCCTAATGAAAGTCTGTGTTCATTCTTAGAACAATACCAGTCAAGCCAACGAAAACGGCCAATAATGTCCAGAGGTGGCTAATGCGTCAAAGACCTCGACATCCCGTTCTTTGGTTTATTCCATTGTGGCGTGTGCAAAACATATAAAATAAGGTAAGGTGGCACGGTTAATCAACAGAATAAGCCCTTTGCATCGAGAATGGCTTTTGTGAAATCATCGGCTTAAACTCGTTCTTTTGGGCTTAGGTACTGAGACCGTGTTAACTCTTCTTTTTTTTTAGCTTTATAGATGTAGAATAAATCTCGATAATAGGTCTATGTCTATCAATAGAAGTTTCACTGCTATCGTATCCCGTCAACCAGTAGCTGTTGTTGGTGTAAGCGTAACCGGTCTTACTGCTATCGAATCCGCTATTGGGAAGACCATTGGTAAGAATGAAGCCAAGCCAATCTCTCCTGTTGATGGTTCATAAGCACTGCTAGCCCCGTAGAAGCTGTTAATGGCATAGCCGCTCTTGGTAAAGTCTCAGCTCTTCTAACCGCTGCTGGTGATCTCTTTGCACCGTTGGGGCTCTTGGTCTATGAGTTCTCGAATCTAGCTATTTCTTACCGGAATGGATATCCGAGGAAGGAAAAGCAGGCAATGAATAGAAGGAGTATGCCCATTTTGAAATAAGGAGCTGCACATTCATGCCCAAAGTAGGCAGCTATTGAATCAGATCTTCTCCTAGCCGTGTCCGGTCTTGTTGGTGTGATCGTATCCAGTGCTTGATGCAATAGAAGCTGCTCTCGTAACCGTTGCTTGGCTCTTTCCTGTTGATGCGACGGTAACTCGAGATAGAATATCTTAAGATAAGAGAAGAAAGCTCTTTGCCTAGTTTCGGATCGTACCGTAGAAAGCACTACTTCCGACTTGAATCATCTAGTTGCGTGTACTTTACTTTAATTTAAAAACTTTTTTTCGGGATTCGGTTTGTGTTCAGTGTACCGCTTGTGTAGCCTATGCGAAGCAAGCCGGCTTCCGAAATAGGGTACAAGATATCAAATCCAAGGAAGAACGGACCGAGAACGAACCATCGCACTCTAGCGATTGTGAATCCCGTTTCCGGCTCGAAAAGATAGTTCACTCCACTTTCGAGAACATGAAGAGATTCGTTAGTTCAGCGCTGGAGTCAGTCAGGTAACCTCTTCACAAGTCCTAAGATTCTTAGAGATGGGATAATAGTAGGGGCCTTGAGACAGTTCGAAACTCTACTGAGGGTGGGCAAGATAGCATTTCTAACCGAATGGCACTTTTAGATAAAAAACATAGGATAGCGCTAGGCCTTACATAGTAGGAATTCACTTGCGGCACTACATGTTCACCGAGCCAAAGTGATACCATGAGACCTGCACCAAACTTTTCCTGCTCCGGTTTCATGGTAAGATCCTTACTCAAGCTAGCAGCTGATATCATGGATATGCAGGTAGACGTCTTGTTCGATTACAGCTGGTATAAGGGTCAGTCATAGATTCTGTCCTATGATAACCAAGGTAAATAGGAGTGAAAACGTACGTCTCTTCTTTACTGAGGCTACTGTCCCAGTAGTCACGAAGCCAGTTTCGGCTTGCTCCGCACGCTCGAACGAATCAAAGAATTTCTCAGGAAGCAGAATGCTCTGTAATTGAAGCTGAAGATAAAGAGTCAGCGAAGGGATAAAGGAGAGGCATTCCTTGAATGTTTTGGTGCCGCCTAGCATCAATAGAGTAGGGGGTTTTAGAGCAAGGTCACCCACTAGGCATCTCGCTCGGAAAGAATTCCCCAACGGAATTTGTCTCTGGGAGGAACCTGACTTCAACCTTCCGCCCACCTAGGCCACAACAAAAAAAAATAAGTGGGAGTGGATTTTGATGAGACTAAATGGTCGAACCCTGAAATGCTAATGATTGATCAAGTCGATAATGGCCTAAAGCCAGTTAGACCATGAATGAGTCTGCTTTCCCTCATCCTAATTGATTGGGCCTATTGATCTCGCTATCATTGAATCAGTCATTCATGCGAGGATGCAATTGAATTAGCGATTGCTACTCGGTCTTGATCTGCTATGGGGGAAACTGTACATGGAACCTGCCTTTCCAATATCAGTGGTCTTTAGACCCAAGCCTTACTCGGCGGGGTCTTCCCCTGCCCGCAGGCCTTAGTGCTGACTGTCGGCCTTCCTATTCTCAACCCCGACCTACACAAGTGGTTTTAGAATCCAAATGAAAATAAGTTCTGTTAGGTTCTTAGTAGCAGTCGAAAAGATCCTTACCCTATCATAAGATCTGATCCCGTACTTCCTTTATCAAATTCCTGATAAAAGCGAGCATTTTCATTCTTTTAGGACCTTTATGAAGATGGTCATGACGGATTTTTATAGGATTTATAGGACAGGGGCCCGCTTGCTTTTGGTCTCCTTGATAGCTGGAAGTTCTCCAAAAGTATGAAAAGCTGGAGGACTTTGTACCAGCCATTCCAGTGTGGTTGAATTTTGTTCAACAGCCCAAGGACTTTTTTCACATCTTTTGTTATTTCCACTGCTTGAAGTGATTGTTACGACCACGAAGAAACGACGAATCCCAACTACGGATATATAAGAGCCAAAACTGCTAAGGGCATTCCATCCAGCGTAAGCATCCGGATAATCTGGAATGCGACGTGGCATACCCGAAAGCCCTAAGAAATGCATGGGAAAGAGGGTCGGATTAACCCCGAAAAAAGTGATCCAAAAATGGATTTGACCTAAAGTTTCAGGGTATGTCCGACCAAAGATTTTACCCACCCAATAGTGAAATCCTGCAAATAAAGCAAAAACGGCTCCCATAGAAAGTACATAATGGAAATGTGCAACCGCATAATAAGTATCATGTAGAGCAATGTCTAGCCCAGAATTTGCCGGGACTATTCCAGTGAGTCCTCCTATGGTGAACAAAAAGATGAACCCTACAGCAAATAACATGGGTGTTTTGTATTGTATCGAACCCCCCCACATGGTAGCGATCCAACTAAAGATTTTAATTCCAGTGGGGACAGCTATGATCATGGTAGCTGCGGTGAAGTAGGCACGGGTATCAACGTCTAAGCCCACAGTAAACATATGATGAGCCCAAACAAGAAATCCAAGAACACCTATACTGATCATGGCATAAACCATGCCTAGATACCCGAAGACCGGTTTTCCCGAAAAAGTCGAAACGATATGACTTATGATACCGGATCCAGGCAGAATGGGAATATACACCTCTGGATGACCGAAGAACCGAAAGAGATGCTGGTATAATATGGGGTCCCCCCCTCCTGCGGGATCAGAAAAGGTTGTATTAAAGTTTCGATCGGTTAATAACATGGTAATTGCACCTGCCAGTACCGGAAGTGATAATAAAAGTGGGAATGCTGTTACTGGAACGGACCACACAAATAGGGGTGATCTATGCATAGTCATTCCAGGTCCACGCATGTTGGAGATAGTTGTTATAAAATTGATAGAACCTAAAATGGATGAAACACCAGATAGATGAAGACTAGAAATTGCTGAATCAACTGCTCCTCCAGAATGGCTGGTAATACCACTTAAGGGCGGATAGACCGTCCACCCAGTGCCGCTACCCACTTCTACTAAGGCTGAGCTTAATAGGAGCAAGAGACTTGGTGGCAACAACCAGAATGAAATATTATTTAATCGTGGAAATGCCATGTCAGGTGCACCTATCAGAATCGGAACAGACCAATTACCAGATCCACCTATCATCGCCGGCATAACCATAAAAAAGATCATTAAAAAAGCGTGAGCCGTTATTAAAACATTATAAAGTTGATGATTCCCACCAAGAATTTGATCGCCGGGTCGTGCTAATTCCATACGAATCAATACTGAGAAGCATGTGCCCATCACTCCAGCAATGGCACCGAAGATGAAATATAGAGTCCCTATATCCTTGTGGTTAGTGGAGAACAGCCATCGGACCGGATTTGTCATAAAATGAATTGAGATTCTTTCGTTTCCTTCCTTATCAGAGAGGGGCCCCCTTACTCTAACAAGTAAGCAAGGAAACTACCTTAGGGAGCGGGGCTTATTTCTTGAAAAAGGGGGAGTGAGAGGGGAAGGAAGAATGGAAAGGGGGGGTGGGGAAGGAACGTAGTAACTCGACTGGTTGGAGAGGAACGGAAAGCCCTCACTTTATTGATGGGACATTTTGATCCCCCTTTCTTTCCCCCCCCCGGTTCTGGTTCAGGAAAGGGTCAACGCAAGGATCTTACTTCGAAGCAATCTCTGGAGTTTTCCCTTATCCGAACGGGTCTTGCAAGAAAATAGGATTTCATATTGAGCTCCAAATATACGCTATTGGGATAGGATGGTTCCTACTAGCTCTCCCCCCTAAGAACCGCACGTGCGAGTTCCCCCGCATACGGCTCAAGTGGCGAAGGCCCTTTCCTTCGCGCTTGGTAAGCGCTTCGCTGTAGCCAAGCTTACTGCTAGCCTATCGGCTAGAGCCAAGCTTCGACCGCGACTGCTCGTCGCTTCTGGGCGCCTTATTCCGTCACCCGAGATCCAAGTCAGCACCGGCAAAGATATCTTGATTCCTCGCGGCCGGGCCGGCTTGGAAGCAAGCTACCTGTCGCCTATCTCACCCCCTTTCTTATTATTAGTAAGATAGGTTGCCCCTTTCTCTAATAATAAGGTAAGCTTCCCTCACTGCCGATCGCCTTCAGCTGGGTGAGCCTTCGCTTTTTGGATCGTCTTCTGCCCAATGTGGTACCTTCCCGTTTTTGGTTCCCATTGGGTTTACCTTGTTTACAGGTCGACCCCATGGCAGCAAGAAAAAAAAGGCGATCTTGTGCTATACTCCGGTGATCTCTTTCCTACCGAGGCACGCAAACCCCCATCGTGTCCCAGATCACATTCCGTGAATCGAAAGGGGAAGCCTACTCATCCATCAGCTCCTCTCGTAGATCGGTGCGGTTTTACGAAGCGTCTAAGCACAGTTCACTCGAGTTGATCAATCAAGAGCTTTGCCGCCACTCCTTAAGGTTACCTGTTGTATCATACACTTCTTGCATGGTTTCCCACGCTTCATACCCCCCATTTATTCTTAAGGTAAGGTAAAGGGCCAGGCATGGTGGGGTAGGAGCATTCTGCCGGCAATCTTTTTGGCTTGACCAAGAAGTCTTATGTCCTCCGAGTCGCACGGCGTTTTAACCGAAAGAACTTCTTGCGCAATTCATGCGTTTCTGTTTTTATGACCAGAAATTGTTTCTTGATTTCCATTTCAAATTGTTCTCTGGACTTTTTATCAATATGAGGTGATCGTAACACAGTATATAAGACTCGTGATTCAGGCAATCCAATCTTCCGTGTGTAAGGCGGAAGCCCCCCAAAATGGTTTTCCAAAAATGGGTGATCAAAAGATCGAATCACTATGCGTATCTTGGTGGTCGTTACTTTTGGTGGTCTTTCTTTTTTTTTTCCTCCTCTTCCTGTTCTATTGATCAGAAGCATCCAGCAGCGCCACGCCAGTAGAAAGAGTTAAGCTACTAAGCTAAGCTGCTGTTGGGGAACTCGGTAGAAGCGATTTGCCGCTTCCGCCTCTCTAGGCTTCACAATGGCTCCCCCTATCTATATAGAATGAAAAATGAGTCTTCTCCCCCGGTCGAGTTCAATTACATCGAACCTCCACTATAAAAAATCCGAAAGGAATTTTCAATTCCGAAGGATTACCCTTTTGTTTGAGCAGGGGGCTTCGAGTCCTGTGTTGACAAAGATCAGATAGGATCCTGCTGTGCTGTGATCCTCGATCTCTTCCTGAATATTGATCAACGTTCTATCGATATTCAGGAATTGCCCCCGCGACCCCTCATCCATTAAGTCAGAAAATGCTAGGTTGTGAGGGGTTCTTACAGTTCCCAGAATTGGACAAAAAGGTTTTGCAATTGAATCTGAATCCGCAGCTATTGAAGACGGTCTTCTTGGCTTTCGCTTTCCCGGGATCTCTCCTTGGCTTACTTTCTTTCCTGCTTGACTTGACTTCTTTACCGAATTACCGGATTGCTAGCATAGGAAAGAGGGAGAGAAAGAGAAGGAGATGGATCCTGACGCTCTGCTCCCCGGAGAACCTGAAGAAGGAAAGCATGACTGACTGAAATGTGCGTGCAGAAGGCCGAAAAATAAAAAGAAATAAATATCACAAAGAAAGGAGAGTTAGGGGGAAGTGGTGAAGTCCTATTGTCTTTATCCCTATGTTTGTTTCTCCCCCTTTTCTGAAGTCAGAAAATAAGCATATATCCCAAGTCCTAGCGTAAGGGAGTGCCCTCCTTTTCTGGTAAGCAGCCATTTTTAGTGTGCTTGGGATTTCTGTTCTATCTAGTTCCTGTGGGAGCTACCTGTCATCGAGTGCTAGTTCCGAGTCATGCACTTCTTTTTTATTTTAGTCCTAAGGCAAGCACTATCCTTTACTAGAATTTTCTATATTGCAAGGAAAGAAAAAAACGGAAATCAGAAAACAACTAGTTTTTTGATATTGGAAAAGAGCATATTATCATAATCTTCCAAACCACCTTAAGGCCGCTCCCATTCAGTCTTTCTGGGCGTGGTGTAAGGACCCTTTCTTGCTGGGGGTACCTTTGATTTCAGCCAGTTTCAGTGCAATTCTATCTTCCGATTTCCAGGCAATATATAATAGTTATAGCTAAGTGCTTCCAGCGCGATCCACAGCCGAGGTAATCTTTCTAGTATCAGTATCTCTTATTGCCTTTCCTTATCCAAGTCATCCAGCCGAGCCAGTGTGAGCGCCTCCTCGGGAAGTGTCGGAATATGTCTTTTCGAGGACAGGTCCTAAGCAGGTATGAATATCTCTTTCCTTTGTTGTCGGGCCGGGCTTGAATATGGCTCGGACTATACTTTCCATATAGTGTGTATAAGGCCCGCTTGTCTAAGGCCAGCATATAGCCTGGAGTTAAAGGCTGGTTCTCTATTTAGGGATCCCCGAGCCATTAATGCTTCCAGAGCCAGTTGAACTGCTTTCCGCTTTCCCTTTGACAGAGAAGTTGAACTGAGAAGGGAGATAGATAGCCAGCGGGAAGGGACCTGTTAAGGTTGTGAAGCCCACCCAGTGTGTTCTTAGTTGAAGTGCCTTCCTCCTCAGGGTCGGTTTTAGAACCTTTGAACAACCTGTCCTTACAAACATCCTCGAGAATTTGACTTCCTCAGTGGGTCTTTTCTGCCTCGGGCATAAATAAGCCTGTACCGAACTAAGCCATTCCTTTTTCCAATCGAAAGCAGACTGAGGGGAAAGAGAACAGATCTCCTCTCTAAGAATAGAGAGTAAGAAAGTCTCATTACAACTAGGGCCTTAGATCTTCCTCTCAAAAGTGAGTCCGAACTGCCCCTTCTTTCTAAAAATATAAGTACGCCCATATATAGATAGTCAAAGAGGGAATGCCGAATGCTACTAACTAAGAAGCGGGAGGGGAAGCTTTCAAGGACAAGTATGTGAATTCCTAGCATCCCACATCCTCCCAGCAACCCATTGGATCTTATTCCCCACTTAACTCAAAGTCCCAAAACTCATACTTCTAAGCGGTCTTAGATAGAAAGAATTGGAACTTTGTCAACGAATGACTCTTTCTTCTCGGTATCGAAGGAGAGCCAAGCCAGAGGGTAAACAGAGTCTCGGAGGAGAAGGCTAAACCACAGTCTAAGACTAAGAGCGTGGGAATCTGACTTTGTTTGAAAGTGGAACTGGAAATCTGCCACTTGACCACCTTAGGTATGGGACATAGCCCTTGGTTGGTACCTTCACAACCTTAACAGAATGAGAAAGGAGATAGGAGAGTTCCCTAGTTGGATGGAATGATAAAGCTAAGGAAGTTCCCGATCTGACTGAAAAAGAGAAGAAAGCTAAGGCACAGTTCCCTTTCCTCTGAGAGGTTTAAGGACATTCCCAGCTAAGGCAGTTACCTAGTTGGAACGAGAGGTATTTGATTAGATTACTCTCTTTCCTCTCTAAGAAAAGAGAGAGACAAAACAAACGACAAATCTCGCCAATGAACAACTGGTACCGGGAACTTGAAATCTTTCGCTTTCTTGGCGAGTGTTCGTCTATCAATGAATGGAATCGGTAAAGTGGTCTCGGCGGTTCGACTGCTTTGTTCTCCACGCCTTCGTTCATTTGCCAACTTTCTGACTGCAAAAGCCAGTCCGTGCTTGCTGTCATGCTGGCAAAAGCAGAGCTTTCGGCCGGTTTTACCTACTATTGGATTTGAACCAATGACTCTCGCCGTATGAAAGCGATACTCTAACCGCTGAGTCAAGTAGGTCAAGCTGAGTCAAGTCAGAGAAAATAGACCCCTATAAGAGAAAGCCGCGCAACCAGAGTTCCCCTTACTATACAAGGGGGGGCGGAGCGCTAAGAAAGAGAAAGCGTTATCACTATACGAAATGAAGCAGCGGCTAGCACGCTAAGATCAACCATTTTGAGAACGCCATCCTCTCCCTTACTCTAACAAGTAAGCAAGTAAACTACCTGCCGGCTTAGGGTAGTCCTCGAAAACCTTCTTCTTTTACTGGCTTGGGAAAGACCCGTAGGCTATGGATCCCACTAATGGAATGGGACTATAACCATACTTCCATGGTCTAGGTTCAAGGACAATAAAGATTTAGGCTTGGAGTATCTAAGGCTTCATGGACCCAATTTTTAGGGACGGACTCGCCAGTGTCCCAGGGATTGACCGGTGACACTACTAACTGAATTGCCCATATATATGTATTTTTCCACAGCCATAGAAACCTCGGCTTAGTGCCATTACTGTAAGCGGCGGATGATTGGTATGCAGGATCGGTTGCAACGGTTTCACATTCATGTGAATCAAGAGATTGGCTTGAAAGGCTTTCCAACTAGCCATAGTACCATCGATTGCGATAAGTCCTTCTTCTTCTTTGGAGCTTGTTTTTGGTCCCAAGGAAATGGGGTGACAAAGAGCAGCTTGCTTCTCCGATTGGATCATTGCTCGACTCGATGGGTAACTTATAGTGGTTTGCCGGGTAAGCAATGTACAGTTCGTAAGGACTAGTAAGAAGGGAATGCCATTGATTCCGTTGGAGGACTGCGTTTTGAGCCCTTTCGAGGGCAGAATAGTTTTTTTCCATACGAGCGGTCAAAAGAAGGAGAACCAATTCCAGATGAAATTGAGTTCCGGAAGTGGTTACTCTGGGGTATATATAATAGTAAACCTAGGCTTTCAGCAGACACATCTACATCCGAATCCGAAGAAGAACCGGTAGAGAATCCGCGACTGGAGAAGAAGGCCCTGTCCCCTGTGGGTGGTGGCCAGGCGAAAGGACCGACCCGGGAGCGCGGTTTCGTAACCAAGAACGGTGGGCGAGGAAGATAGGAAAAGGCCCCACACGTCTATAACTTCCTACCGCTACATACGTCTTATTTACTGCTTGCTTGGTCTAGCGAACTTAGACCCGGGAATGTCTGGGAGAAAGCACTTCCTAACAGAGCAGTCTAATTGTTGTATTCGGCGGTAGGACTGTGATAACAACCTTCTCTTCGATTTCACCTAACACCGGATTCAGGCTCTTTAAAATGTCCTGTCACTTTCCTGTCCCTATCTAGTCCACCAGCCAAGCCCAGTGAACCAGTCGATCCAACTTAGCTTTCTCCGAAAGCTTTTTGTTAACAAGTCGGAGTTCGCCTGCCGCTTTCTATCTGTCTAAGTAAGTCGAACGAAGCCGTTAAAGGAGCGTTTGGAAAGAGCACCAAGGAGGAGGAAGAATAAATCGGAGAAAGACCATTTGAAAAATATTATCCAAGTCTCGTGGAGCTAACTAGCAGTGACCGGGACCCGTCAAGCGAACAAGCCCAGTTGAACAAAGAAAAGTAGGCCTGTCAAGAAGGCAAGCTCCACGCTCAAGCTGTATCTCCTTCCTTCCCAACCCTGCCCTTTTAGCTCTTAGGTAAGTAAGCTGCTTGCTCTTTTCTCATACGAGGAAAGCCCTTTACAACAGAGGGCTGTGCCTGCGAGCCTAGCTATCTCTCTGGTAAGATACAACTGATGACCACTTACTTAACTTAGTTCATTCCTTCTCGGGAGAAGATACGAAAACTCGGAACCTTTTCAAAGCATTTTATGAACTCGATTTTCAAAGGGAAGCAACAGATACGAGTAGATTGAGTTTTGTCGAGTCAAAACAAGTTGATCGGGTCAATAGCGGAGGTGTGCCTCTCTTGCTGAATTGCCTCCTCGTACTGCTAGTCGTTGTTCTTCCCGCTAACGAGTTTATCTGCACCTTAGTATAGTTCGAAATCATGCTTTATTCCCCTTTCCACGGAAAAATCAGTAAGACTAGCGAGAGGTAGGTTCGGGTATGGTACTACGCTTCGTCTTGGTCCCCAATCCCGATATGGGTGAAGAAAGCAACACAATCATACGAGCCAGGTTATGTATATAAAAAGACCTTCTATGAGGTTAGGATTGAGACTACGATTACGATCTCCAGTCTCTCTAAGCGGAGTAAGCCCCCTTCTCCTTCTCTTCTTCGATTTGATTTGGTCGCTACGCTTCGCTTTTGTTGGTACCTTGGTGCTGGAAAGGGGGCCAAAGAGAAAGAGGAGAAAGCTTGCTGACTCAAGAACTCATTCGTCCTTGAGCTTCGACTTGCTTTGCTGACTTGGTTTCTTAAAACCTATTTCTCCGATTTGATCTGCTCTCCTTGCCGCCGATTAGGTCTTTCGCGAAGGTGCTATCCTTCCCTTTTACTTCGATCTCCTCTTTCCTGCTCCACACAGATCTGGTTTGGGGGGCGAAGTCCGCTTTCTCATCCAACGGGCAAGCAGGTTTCACGGGTTAGGAGGCTGCCTTTAAGTGATGTGATAGGGGGCCCTCATTTCATGTAACACAAAGGAAAGCAATGGCCGTTCACTCACTCAAGTTAGGGATGCAACGAAAACGCGGAACTGAAAGCATATATCCAGAATAGGAGTCAGCCGTGGAATCGCCCACCGAAACGAAAGAGAGAATCTGGTTCTTTCTCCCGAGCCACAGGCCAAGTCCTCTGTTTCAAACACACCCGTATCAGAACCGAACGAAGTAGGCGCCGGAACAGTGCATCCATCAGTTATTTCCTCTTGACCTCTTTCTTTCTTCCAAAAGCTCTCACAGGCCTTGATCCCGCCTTTCGGAGACGCCTAAACTGACCATCCAAAAGCATTTGCATCCGTTTTTTTCAGGACTAACTGGACCACAAGGTTCAGTTTCTCATCTCGAACCAGCAAATCCTGGTCCCTTAACGGACTTATAAATATCCGAGCTTGAAGCACTCAGCCATATATAGGAGCAAATGTTCAAAGAGAAAGCTGAGTGGTTTTCCGCAGGATCTTTTGCAGAAGTAGAGCAGGGAACAGGTCTGAACCGTCAAGTTGGGATCAGTAACTGGGGCTTCCAGCGTGGAATTTCACTCGTCTGATTATTCCGTGTTTAGGAGTGGGAGTCTTTTCTAAAGAAATCCTCATTCAAAGGGGGGCGGGTGGTTATCCATCTAAAACTTCAGCATGTTGGATGCACCGGTTAACCAAAAGGAAAAGTGCTGATCCTATTCGCCTCTGTAGGCCCAACACAAAAAAAAGGCCCTATGCCCGCTCCTCCCCCATTGTGTTGCGATTGATTCCGGGCAAAAAGCTTTTGATTCAGGCGGCTAACTATTCGCCTTTTGGTTAACGGGGTTTTTCTTTCGTATCCAGAAAGATAAAGGAAAGATCTCCTAGCGAAACCATGCTAGTTAGTTTCACCTATTGGTTGAAGCTAAGCAAGTAATAGTATAATAATATCTTTTTATTATATCAGAAGGCTTGTCGTAAATCATCACAATCACATAAACTTCAGCCCGATATGTCAGGATGGAAGACCTATAGCCGTTTCATTCATAACAAGCCGTCGTGGCTGCACCTGTCAAGTTACACGATCTTTCTGTTTGCCCACTTTGATTAGGCTTTATTCCCGAGCGCTCTTTTGTGTTCTGTATCGGTCGGCATCTTCTTTCTCAACCAGTCCTATGGCACTTACTGGATGGTCTCCCTTTTGTAAAGGAGTTTGGACTTTACAATGTTCTTACGGGGCAGGTTCCCGCTGCATCGGCTGGTCAAAGATCACCCCTCAATTTATTCAAAAGCTGCGGTTGGCACATCTGCTCTTACTCTTACTGCCCTCCTAGGAGGGAACTCTTGGTCTTATCGGTACTAGTCTTTTCTGTGAGAGTAGGATCTGTTTTAGCCGTAACCGCAGTTGGAGGAATTAAGGGTGCTATTGACTCAGCTGTGGATGGGATTCATACTAAGGCTAAGGAAGGTCAGTCAGTTAGCCCTTTCGTTTTCGTATGCACGCGATTCATGGCCATCGTTAGCACTCAACCTTCGTCTGGTCTTGCAACCTTCGACTTACTTTCATGTGTTAACCATATAGCTAGCGTTACAGAGTATTAAGTATCAATCACAGACAGAGCATTTTCGATCTTAGCGAACGAGGGCTCTACGACCTCGCAAGGCACTACTGTAGAGCTCTTTGGGCCTGCCGCTTTCTCAATCGAAAATTGAAAACTGTCAAGATTCGCGTACTTTTCTATCTATCACTTACGTCATTTCTCAAAATCCATAACATAATATAAGCATTAAGTCATCGTTCCGTCATCCAACATCCTTTCCGATACATAATTTTGTTAGTTAAGAGAACTTGTTCGTTCACTTGGTTTCTTTTCTATACATAGATTGGTCTTTGGTTAAATGGTTAAGACAACCAACTAGCCTGTTCGCAGAGAAGCCGAGGACACGGAGAATTTCATTATGTTCAACCTCAACTCCGTTCTAGCCCAAGAGGAGATCTTCTGGAAACAACGATCGTCAGTCTCTTGGCGGAGATCGCAATACGAAGTGTTTTCAACCTAATCCGGCATCAGACAAATTCGATAAATGAGCTCGGAAGAGAACTCGACAGTGAGATCCAGAGAAGAGATCGAGAGAAAGAATAAAAATATCCCACTTCCAATCCCGGTTCAGCAAATAAGTAAATTAGCAAGATGGCCAGAAATCATCCCTCGCGTTGACAACCAAATCTTTCTCAGACCAGCTATCTTTCGCAAGGGCAAGACGAGGTTGAATTCTTAAAGCCATGGAACGGGGCAGTAATCCTTATTACGAGAAAATAGAGGCCTCGAGACATCTATATGACCAAGACCTTGTAACGAGTTGGACTCGAACCAACACTTCTGGGAAAGGAAAAAAACAACAATCCCAGCTAACTGCCCTTATTCTAATCGTGACTTTGTTAACCCAGTTCGTCGCGCGACAGAGAAAACAAGGCTAAATCGACTACATCCGGGGGGTTTCTCACCCATCCACACTTCTTCCCCATCCATTACTTTTTCTCATTCTCACCACTGTTTTTTATGACTTCGGCAATCCGCCTGGCCATTTCTTCTTTCGATAATCTGGTAACAGATTCCGTGAAATGCGGGGGTTCCCGGGAGAGGGGCGAAGTCACTCGCCCTAAACAAATGAATAAGGTTGGAGAAGAACGCCTTCAATCCGAATCGGGTAAGGCATTCATCAGAGTGGTTGGGGTGGGGTAGTCTATCATCCCTGCTGAGGCGGGTCATAGGTCTGAATGAGTAATAGGGGATCGAAAGACAAAGTTCTTTCATCGGTCCGGGCATATAAATAAAAAAATGAAAGGATGATGATGGCAAGATATGTGAGAGCCTGGATGAAATATATAAATGTGCTGTTAGCGATCTATCTATATAACTGCTCGCTCTCCTCTCAAGCACTCTCTTGTGTCAGCTTCATTCCGTAGATTCTTTTACCAAATTCTAGGGAAGATCTTGAGAGCTGATGATGAGATTCGAATGGTTTCTCGATCCCGGCTGCTAGTGCTCCCGGCCTGGACGGCTTTTCTGCCATGTTCTACCAAGTTGGAAGATTGTTGGCCCTAAGGGCTGTAAAGGCGAAAAAAAAAGAGTCCTTGCAAATAGATTTACAAAGGTAAAACCGAGGATTGTCTCCTCGGGGCAGTGTGCTTATGTAAAGGATAGAAGCATTGTGGAGCAAATCTGTTTGGCTAATGAAATGATTCTGCTAAAGGAGGGGTAACCCGTGCTTGAAGCTTGATATATTCGTAACTGCATATTTACAATACCGACGTGGTGATCAGTTGGACCTTTGATTTGATTAATTAACATCTCTTTTATTGACCTCCTATTTGTTTGTTTTAATCCTAATCCAAAGGAGGTCAAATTCAGACTGCTGTTCAATTATTTCAGTGTCATTCTCGATCTAACAAGAATGGAATCACGCTCTGTAGGATTTGAACCTACGACATCGGGTTTTGGAGACCCACGTTCTACCGAACTGAACTAAGAGCGCTTTCTTATCACAGTAGATACTATAAAGAAAGAAAAGGATTATTATTGTACCCCCGCATGCATATAGTTTCATTAAATTTTGAAATTTTTATGTCCAAAATCGATTTCAATGGATCCCTCGTTACTGCCCAGAGGATAAGTAATAGGTAGGAATGACAGGATTGGAACCCGTTCCATTTTTTACCCAAAACAAAGGCGCTACCAAGCTGCGCAACATCCCTTTCAATTGGTCTACGGGTGGTCATTGTAGAGAATCCCTGCCCTGTTTTCCAATTTTTTATTTCCTCCATATGCTTTTTGATCTTTAAAGATTTATATACTCATCATCATCCCGCCGCTCCTACCAACGCTTACTTACTTATGAGCAAAAAGGCTAAATAATCAGCCCTTTGAATAAGCGAGGCTTCCCCGATAGAAATAGTTGCATGCGAGAGAGATCCCAATTCCGTGTATCCGGTTAAGTTAAGCAAGCCCTGCCGCCAGCTTCCACCCAGCCAAAAAACGTGAGCGCCTGGCGGCTTTGCTTTACTAAATAATAAAAGTATAAGGCTTTCCAATAAGGGGCGGAGCTTGAAGAAGCGAAGCGAGCCTAGAGTAGCAGCCTATTATTTTAGTTTTCCTTTACTTTTTTTTTTTTAATTAGTAAAGCGCTAGCGCCCCTATCCTATAGAGTAAGGCTCTTCTGCTATCAATGAAACCGAAAGAAAGACAAAAAACCAGTGCGTTTTGTTTTGTATAGATCGAGACTTGTAGCTTGATTCTTTACTCATTCCATACTGGGAAGAATTGCTGGAAATCCTTCGATAACACTTCTTCCTATTTTTCAATGATATCCGACGCCCGCGAAACTCTTTCATTTCATAGAAGTCTTACAAAGCAAATAGCATTTCCTATTGATTTGTCCCCTTGACTGGACCTATTCTGATTCTGAATTATCCGTCGCTACGCTGTTCCCAAGGACTAGCAAAATCGAAATAGCGAAATTCTTGGGTCATCTCAATGGGTTCAGAAACCACACGTTTCTCTGGATCATCATAGCGTACTTCTACATATCCACTCAGAGGAAGGTCTTTTCGTAATGGATGACCCTCGAAACCATAATCTGTTGATATACGGCGTAGATCCGGATGATTGATGGAAGAAACACCAAACATATCCCAAACTTCTCGCTCCCACCGGCCGGCTGATGGAAATAGACTGACTACCGGAGATATTCGTGTTACTTCGTCTGCACTGGTTTGTACACGAATGCGTGAGTTATACCGAGTACTCAGTAAATTATAGACCACTTCAAATCTTCGTTTTCGAGAGGGATAATCAACTCCGCAAATATCGATCGAAACTTGAACCCTTGTATAGGTATGCAATTGAAGAAAGCACAACAATGGAAATAGGTAGTCCGTATTGGTATCAGATCTATTCCCATGTTCCGATCTTTCCATTTTTTTTACCCATTTCTTGGGTAAAGTCTCCCAACTATATTTGAAAATGGATTGGTTATCCATAAAGATAAAGAAAGCTTTCTTGTAGTTCCGCTTCTTGCTCTAAAAATGAAGTGAAGAAAGACTTGTCGGAAATCGCCGGTTGGGTTGGTCCAACCAAGAAAGGCATGGGAGTCTTTTGGGCATTGCTGGGGCCGAGTTAAGTAAAGACTGACTACAATTAAAGATCCCCCTCACTGCACACTTTCTATATATATCTGTCTTCATCCAATCAAAGACGTCCATAGCAGCTCCACTTTCTTTTCTGAAGTGGCTTTCTCGATACGAAAGAAAAGGCCTAGCCTGCATACATATATATAAAACCATTAGCTCTTGCTTGCTGTATCTTACTGATGCAGCAAGGGAAGACCATTTCTATAGAAGACAGGAAAAAAACCATAATAATCTCTCCAAGAAACTGAAAAACTCGGAGTTGAGAAGGGCCCCCAACACGCCAATACTCGCTTCTGGTCGGACTAAGGAACAATGACTACTGACTACTTTGGCTTAAGGCTAGATAAAGACATTGGGTGTAATCGCTCTGGTTCGCTCAGATCCTGCTCTTCATGGAGTTGGCTTCTCCGAAGGATGGATCCTAGCTTTGTCTAGACAGCGGTACAAGCAAGTCCCCCCGTTGGAAGACCTTTTTTCCAATTTCAGAACGTTTTTATTTTATATGAGCTATATCCACTACACAGACTTTCCGATACAGAAAGAGAAAAAATAGCCTACCAAACCAAAAGACTTTGTTTCGATCTCCATTCTCTAACGAATATCTCTTTTCCAGTGGATCTATATTCTCTGGAAGATCCCCCTTATCCATCGGAAAATCATTATGATAAAATGGGTGGAGAAAAATGAGCAACTACCATTTGCATAGACCAATTCTTGACCTCGATCGAATCCCCACTCGAAAGCCCTTTTTCGCTCTATAAATGCGGAAAAATGCGCATTGAATTGCGCGTATATATAAGTCGTTCTAACGCGATCTGAGAGGCTTCGTACTGTCCTTGTTGGGCCAGCCGTCTATTACATAATCTAAGTCAGTCCGCCCGGGAAACCACTATTCTTTTTTCTTTTAGGAATCCGGCTAGCCAATAGAAAGCGCTACTCGTAGAGGCCTTAAGCGAGCATTCAGTAAAAGTAAGTATTAACCTAGCCCTTGTTTATTTTTGTTGGGGGGGCTAGCTAACCATAGAGAGGAGAGCCCGTTGAGGAATGGGCATCTGAACCGGGCCAAGCTCTTAGAATGAATGAGTACTTCGGGACTCTATGACTAACAATCTGAACTGGACCGGTAGTATCCGAATGCACTCAAATTTATTTATAATCGATTGATGCACTTTTCCTTTCCCGGGAAACTAACAAGCCGAACTTGTTAGAAGGCTGTTAAAATGGAAATAGTTATAACCTAATTAATGAAATAGAAAGAGAATGTGGTGGTACCGCGGTCAAAGAATCATTCTTAGGTCTCGGAGTCTCGGTTTTATAGAATCGGAGCGGGCGCCAACAAAGAAAGAATAGGTTGAATGAACCGGACACCGCGAAATCCCGCTGCCAAAAAAAAGGAAATAACCTGCAGCGTACAAGCTGAGGAGTCTTTAGGTAGTCTTTCCCTATTTCCGAGCTTGGTTGGTTAGCTCCTTTCGTAGAAGTATTGTACTTGCTTTTCGTTGACTAAACCGCTGACTGGCCGGCTTGCGAGTGATGAACCGATCTCGGGGAAAAGGTCAGACTTGATAAGTGAGTTCAGAGACAGAAGTGGTCAAGGGGCGAATTGACTCGCATGCTTATCGCGGAGCGGAAGTGAGTACTTAACTTAAGCGGACTTAGCCGCTGATTGAACTGATCTCGAAGCAGACCGGGTGAGGATGGAACTATCAAGGCGACATCTGAGATGAGAAGTCGAAAGCGCTAACAACGGATAAGCATGGCACCTGGCATCGACTCATCCCGTCTCGATTACTAGTAATTAGAAATGGTGTGAGACCTATCGTAGAAAATTCCCGAGACCATTGATTAGAATGTTTCTGAGGCGGGCAGGCAAGGAGAAAGAGGAACCAAAGTAGAAGACTTTTCTCTAATAAGGGCTCACTCAGCAAGAGCATCTCTTGAGGCGTCAGCGAGCGATTCAGCAATGGCAGACTCCTCCGACAGCAAACTCTTCGATGGCGCGGCAAAAGCAGGAGATTTTACTACATCAACTATCATGGCATCCGAGGAAGCGATAGCAGACTCTTACGATTAGGAGATAGAAGGCAGGGATACATCATCTTCTTCTGCGTTCTGCGGCGGAAAGCAAGATTGGGATTTCTCGTGTAAAGATTCAAATTAGACGGGCATTCGTTTGTCTTGTCAATTCCTTTAAAAGAAAAGTAAGGGCTCTCCCTATTCCTTCAGCAGGAGGGGTAGATGTTCTTCTTGCTGTGTCGGCTCCCTTCTTTTCAGTTGTAGGCTTCGGTCAAAATAGGTCTAATCTTTTTATTGCTGGCGAAAGGCCTGCTCTTTTTAGAAGTCTTCCTCGGGAAAGATCTTGTAACGGAGCTTCTTCGCCAACTTTCCACATCTTCTTTCTATTCAAAGAATTCAGCGGCGTAAAAGGCCGAAGCGATAGCCAAATGATCTAATTCATGGGTGGGGCAAGCTCTTCTATTCTGGTTCATGGTTTCTCTTGGCTATATGGTTCATCCTGGGGAGTGAAGGGCAATTCCAGTCTTTCTGGAGTCTGTCAACTCATCAGCTCTTCTACCCGGCTTTCCCCACCGGTAAGGCATTAGTAAAGTCATATACTCCGCAGGAAAGCAGCTTTTCAAAAGACAGATCCGACAATCTAGTATAGACAAAGACGCGGAAGAGAGGTTTCAGGGTCAGAGTGAGACCTAATGGCTGCGATTGATGACTTTCTTTCTTCAGCCGGCCGATAGGAAATGATCTGACTGGCCTCCGAGGAACTGTTATCCCGCTCAAGTGGCTGCTAGCTCATTTCCCGAGTAGAGATATAGAATCGAAGGGGAGCACTCCAACTCCTATCAGCATGACATTACCTTCAGGAAGAGGCAGGGCGCTTTCTCTCCTTTCCATTACTAGTGGAACGAACCCCTGATCCCTGATCAAGAAGGTCATCAATAAGGCTTTGACAAATCCCCTCTCTTCCAATTCTAATGCGGTTAGCTAGGAATTTAGATGATGAATCTAGGTCAGGTTCTTTCTCTCGACATGACTATCCGGGAATCTCGTCTAGAAGAGATCGTGTCTATTATTATTACTACGAGTCTTCAGTCGAAGTGGAGTTTGTCATTTTCATTGCCAGACCCCGGCCTGACTAGTCATCATTAGCTCACGGTCTGTTGGAGTGGGCTTTGCCCTGTGATGAAGAGGAGCCGACCTGATGACAATGGGGCCGGCTAGTTACTTATCTGAGTATCGGAACTCCCGAACCTCTGGCTGTCACTTGGCCCTTGGAATGGGATTGGAAAGCGCCTTTTCTTCATAGTCTGAGTTCATCCTTGCCTTAGCCCGGCAGCTTGATGGAATGGGCGCTTCAGTCTTTTCTCAACTTTTGAGTGGTCCACACGAGAGCGAGGCAAGTCTTCTCCACTACCGTGTCTTTCTTTTCATAGTCGATGAAGGACAATATGAGGTAATAAAATTCCCTTCTTACCCTCATCATCGTGTTGTGCAAGGATGGCTCCAAGCGCATTCTCCGTGGTGGAGATGTATAGTCTAAGTGGCCTTCCTGGCACAGGAGGCGAGAGTATTGGAGCATTTATCAAGTAGCATTTGATGGAGTCGAAAGCTTTATCTGGCAATCGTCGTCCCATATGAATATGAATTGGGCTCCGCGGCTTTCTTTCTGGTTCGCATCGCTCGGAATGCTTAGAGAAGAACCTGCGAATGAATTGAAGTCTGCCAAGGAGACCTCGCAGCTCTTTGAGATTCTTTGGCGGAGGCATCTCGAGCGAGAGATTTTTATGATCGCGCGTGGTCGGCCTTAGGAGGAGATACCGCATCGGCGGATAGGCTCTTGGGCTTCGATCTCAAAAGAATGGAGCTTTCCAACTTGCCTGCCGGTGCGGTGGAAGGCGAGATGAGGTTAGGGATATTCGGCTATTCGAGCCGATTCTCACGTTTAGGTTGGTCTTTCGTCTTTCGAATTAAAGTGTCGATTGGTTTGTGTGAAGCCACCTAATTTCACTCCTAAATGCATCCGTAATCTTATATACGATACTACCTAAGACTTCCGACGAATGAATTTCATTCTTTTATCCGCCCAATTCATTTTCAATTGAGTTATCAGTCTGGTCTTGTTCTGCTTGTACGCCTCTCTTTTGTGCTGCTGGCGGCGCGGGTAGGAGAAGAGGTACAGTCAGTCATTCTTGGACTAGAGTGCGTGTTTATTGTAAAAGGACTATTACCAATGGGAGGAGAAGCAGTCGAAGGAGTGCATTCTAGAGTTATGATACCAGGTCCGTCGTAGGAATTCAAAGGCTTGTCTACGGTAGTGATCGATTAATTTCAAAGGGAGGGCTCCACAGAAGCTGTCAAGAGTGACTAGTTTAGGGTAAGTCGTAGGGACGGAGTCCACGGGCACCTTGGAGGGTTAATAAGCCAATCCTCGTCTTAGAGCTAGAGCTATGGAGTGTTAAAGACAAAGTCTAGTTGTAGGTTGGAGTTCCTCTGAGCATACAAGACAGAGTGCCGCCCGGGGTTTCGGTTTCGTTAGCATCATGCGAGAGAATAGAGCCGTCTAGCCTATAAGATAAGGCAGAACATAACAAGACGAGGGATGGTCCCGCTTCTTCATTGAGAAATTCTAGGTTAACCGAAAGGGACAGTCAGTTGGAATCCCGTCCTGAAGCAAAGGACCTTGATTAGTCATCCAATCCAGGGTATGGTGGAGTAGTCCCAGTTTGCGAAGTCTCGCCTATCCTTAATTAAAGAGTGGTGGGGCCAGAAGCCGGGTCAAGGTCGGGTGGTGGTCAGGGAAGAAGCTAGCCGTAGAAAGAAGTCAGGCTGTCAGCTCCGGGGTTATTGGTCAATGATGTCGTTCACTTCTCACCTTCCAATTTGTACTGTAAAAGGAGGCCGTCAAAGGTCATTTTTGGGTGGGTTTACAATAAGAAAGGATAAATAGAATATAATATAAGGACCCCCATTCCTATCAGCGTGAAATGACATTCAATCAGTCCTATCCTCCGCTCTCTCTGTCCCTGGCTTTTCCACATACCTTCTGGCCTCAGTCGTTTACTTTGCACCTTCCGCTCCTCCATTTAACAAGCAATTTAGTGGTTGTTCGCTCCTGAACGAAGCAGCGGCTTTTATAGCGCTTTCTCAATGAGAGATATCATATCGTGGTAGAGCCCCTCTCCGTGCTTTTCCAACTCCCGTGTCATCTACTGGCTGACTGCACACTGCCTTCTGCCCGACTATTTTTAGAAAGCAAGATCCCTCCGTTTATCACTCTATAGAAAGAACATCCCATACAGAGTCTTTAAACTAAGCTATTCGAGCCTTCACCTAAGCTCTCATCGATAGAGCCCCTGTCTCTTTGATTCTTGTATACAAGTCTGGTAGTCAATTGTTCTATCTTGATCCTTATATGACGCAATGAATAGATTTTGGCAATTCAGAGTGAACTCAAAGTAAAGTTCTTGGCGCTCATACCTACTCAATAAGAATGCTATCAAGTCCAGTAAATGTCTTTTTGATGATACGGTGCGAACTCAGATAAGGCTTTTATTTCCAGTCATAGTCTTCACTCTTCCCCATAAGAATAAGAACTAAATTCCTGGGGTTCTTGCTTCCTTAGTAGCTTTGACAACATTCGTATCTGTGTGAGCCCTCATCTCATGCATGCTCCTACTACCTCTTAACTTCAAGTGGGAGTGATGGACGAGTGAAGATCGCCAGCTCTTTCTTCCCCGTGAATTGACTTCAACTTAAATCGGCTTTCAAAGAAAGATCTTAAAAGATCGTATCTCAGATAGTAGCTGGTTGATCTCCAACTTCTTATCGTTTTGATCAAGTGTGACTTGAAGCCCATACTTCTGCTTTTCCTGATCCTTCTAGTGCTAGAACTTGGACCTTTCTTGAAGGGAGTACGCTTTTGAGTTAGGTGAATACCATGAGGGGACGACCCCGACTGGTCTTGTTCTCTTTTTCTTGCCAGACTCGGCTTCGTTCATGAAGCCAAGCCGAATGTTAGAATCAGTCACAGATCTTCTAAGTTTGTTGATAAGGAAGTTGCTGTTGCCAACTCCTTCTTTTCCCCTTGGGAGAGGGTTGGTTGACGATTCCCTACTACGGGAAAGGGGTGAAAGGTTATTATCTATGCTATGGGACTCCTACTTTACCTGCTAACAATTTAGCTGGCTAACTAACTCCAATTCATCTTCTGGGTTCCCGCCTGGCCGATTGATCCGATGAGATTCAGGAAGAAAGATGTTCCAATCGTGATGGTTGTTCAACGACGAATTCCTCGTCTATTTGTGAATGATTGTTCATTCGCTATTTTATAACTATTGGATCAACTACTCGGGCTTTTAATAACCTTTGAACCCCGCGGGGGAACCCTAACCTAAAGTGACTTGCCCGTTCATTCTGATGAAATCACTTATATCTTTGCTTTAGAAACGAGGCTCGCTATCCCGATTTATTCTGAAGTGCAGGCGGGATAAACTAATCATAGCGAGGACCTCCTGTGAATCTTTGACTCAGTCAGCTCTATGTCTTTGTCTTGCCTTTGTTTACCCTATCCGATTCTTTACTTAATAGTCTCTACCTTTGTATCTGATGTTCCTGCACCCTTTGCTTTAGCATATCCATCTGGATGCAGTGAAGAAGCATAATATCCTTCTCCATAAGTCTAACTATAACCATTGGTTGGTTCAATGTAATTAGGATCACCTTCTGGACTGATTATCTACATCACCTGAGACTTGGGGTTCTTCTTCAACTGTCTCAGAAACCGAACATTGCTCTGTCGAGGATGAGGGGCCATCACTCTGACTGCCAGAACAGAACAAGGACCTTCTCTGATGACGCAACCTTCAAGAAGGGAATTCGGAATCATAAGACGACTTTGCAACAAAGAGAAAAAGAGTGCTTTCTCAAAAAAGAAAGAGAGATTAGCATTCCTCCGATCAGCATGAGAGCTCGATCCAGCTGAAAGCGATCCCTCATAAAGTCCTTATAAACGGACTGCTCCTCTATATGCTCCGAGACCCTCTCCTTGCTCGAGGGAAGATGTGCGGTTCTCTGCTTCAGCCGCTTTTCGGGCTGAACACAGGAATTCCAAGCAAAGAAAGATGATTCAGTGGAGTAATACACTGTGTGGGACTGAGTAAGGGCCCATCGAAAGAAGAATGCCTCTTTTCTGTCTTACATGGACTCCGGTCTCTCTACCTTCAGCGTGCCAAATCCCAATCTGCAACAGAGCGAGTAGCCTGGTCAACGAGTGCGAAGGGAGCTTTGGTTACGAATAAGGTTTTCTATCGGTAGTCGCCAAAAGGCGAGTTGAACGAAGGGCCTAGGGAAGTCGTGGCTGAGCAACCTTTCTCTAGCTTTTTCAGTAGGGTCTACCATCGATCCGGGTAGCAGGAGAAGTCTAGAGATAGGAAGAAGTAGGCAGAAGAGCGTGAAGGACAAAAGAGCGGTTGATCCTGTCCCGATTCGAGTTCATGCTTTCAAGCCACTAAAATCTGTCTTTAACAACGGTCCGTTCTAGTGGAAGCCGATAAGAAAGACGATGTTCATTTGATGTTGATTTTCTTTTTCTCTTTTTCTTCCGCTACGAGAATCACTGTTCTTTCTCTAAGGAGAAAGAAGCTGCTGACCTCGATGCGGCTGTGCTGTTTGCTCTCATGATGCCATGTCCATAAGATAGAGCTCGTTCCTATCCTCTTGACCTTTTGCGCCTGCTTTCTTTGAGGAGTTGTACACCAGGAGGGATGATATTGAATCTTCAATTTCTTGTTACATAGAGCAAAGGTCTACTCTATCTTCAAACTCGCCTTTGAAGGAGCGGAAGCTTTTTTAGGATAAGGATTGATATTGGCCTTCTGGCTAAGTCAAATCACAGTCTTCTGCCTTATTCTTCGATAGCTAGCTCCTGGCCTGAGGGAAGGAATGAATCAAGGGAAGAAGGCTAAACTCGCTAGGATAGTTCAATCCTATTTGATTTGTAAAGAAAGCTTGCTTGCTAAGGTCGATAGGCGGATAAGGCTTTCTATTCTTTCTCTTGACTATAATTGCTTGCAAGCAAGCTTACCATATCACTTAGCCGCCTTAACTGAAAAAGGACTAGACCGATCCTTAGCCGAGGTGGGAGGGCAAGACCTAATAGATCTGACAAGAGTAAAGAAGTAATTCACTCTGGCGGATCTCTGAAGACTGTACCGAGTTGATATGAAGCCCTAGGTTGGCAAGTCCATATGCGCAGAAATTCCCCTCTCTCTAGCTATGTCGAAAATCTCTCTCCCAGTCTCTAGCTAAGAGGTAGCGAGATTCATCAATAAGAAGTCCATTGGGCTCAAAAGCTCTCTATCTGCCGAGTTGCTGATCTGAAGAACTGCCAGGTCATCTCTCTCGAAAATGACCTTTCTCTAAGCCTCGTCCCAAGCTAGACTCAGCCCATATCTTTTGCCTTGTCATTCTGATACAATATTAAAGGAGCGATAGCCACTCGACTGAAACAAGCAACGGCTTGATTAAGCGCACTAGCGCTCAAGCCCCACTATTATTAAGGGCTTTAGCTATAGAGTTTGATTGCGCGTTAGCGCAGGAGTTTTCTTGCTGGGTGTGAATTAGCTCGAGCTAAGAACTTAGAAAGATAGATTGAATCGGACAATTATGCCATTCTAGGCTTTGCCTTAATTCTGTTACAGTCCTTCCCTGAACTCAACTCCGAACTCCAATCCAACTACAAACTCAGAACTCACTTCCTTTCTCAGGCCAGCAGGAGAGGGACGGTAGGAGTCTTGTAATATGGAATTTCAGTTTCAGAATAAGATCAGTTGCAGAATCAGAAAAAGAATAAATGTAAGCCGAGCGCGGTACGAAGTTCTCTTTGTATAAAGCGAGAGGAATGATTACTGTGAGCGAAGAAAGAGAATAGAAAGGCATTCTGTAAGCTTTGGAATTACAAGTCATTCTTACAGCTTTTCCATAGCAAGCGTAAGCGCTTCCCTTTTCTTTTCTTGCTGGTTCACCACGAACGAATAGAAGAATACCATAAGGAAGGAGATAGTCTCCCGAACTGGTAATATATGAGTAGGCACTTCCACCTCTCCTCTCCAATCCTCGATCAAACTTGCGCAGTCCCCACTATCTTTTAACTCCTAAGAAAGATGTATCCTGGAGAATGTGTATAGAAAGTAGAGCCATCAATAAGATCACTAGAAATTCTAGGTTCCCTATCCTTAGACTGATGGATATGCTTGACATGTTCGCTGGCTCTAGTTGGTACTCAAAAAGAGACTTGCGTAGTGTTTACCATCAAATCAGCATTAGGCCTGGAGATGAGTGGAAAACTGCTTTTCAGGCTAAGGATGGTCTTTATGAGTGGTTAGTCATGCCCTTTGCTTTGTCCAATGCAATGCTCCTAGTACCTTCATTAGGGTTATGACCCATGTCCTACAGCCATTCATAGGAATGTTCTTGGTCGTCTACTTTGATGACATCCTAGTCTAAAGTAGGTCTAAGGAAGAACACATAGGTCATCTTAGGCAAGTTTTCATCACACTTAGGGAAGCTAAGCTGTATGCAAACCTTAATCAGTTTACCTTCAGGGGCAATCAAAAAAAAGTGCTCTTTCTAGGGTTCATCGTTAGTGCTCAAGGTATAGCATCCGACCTACAAAAAGGCAACAGCGGAAACCCCGACACTTTTTTTATTATACTCTCTTATACATTCTCCCCTTCACTTCCACTAAGCGGACAAACCGCGGATTTACGCTGTCAAACTCATGCAAGATTAAAGTTCAGATCAAAGGGAATAAAAAAGATTATTTACTTTGATTGACAGCGGAAAAGAACAAAAGCTTCAACTCCGAAAAGAAAAAGGTAATTTATTCGCTAACTTGTTAAAGTTTGGAGTGAAACCTTTCTCCACACTGGCTCGTTTAGGCGGCGCAGGCTATAGGGTAGCAGGCTCGTGTGATCGGCCGACACTGGGAGCGCATTCGCGTGATGTTTGGGAAGCCTGGCAAGGGCTTACAGCGCCTTTAGAGTTCTGGCTTGGAAGGGGTTATCCCCTCAATCCTTACCTCAAAGGTCATATTCTTTCTTTCTTACGTACACAGCTTAAACCAAGGGAACTAAAAGTCATTCCAGAAGACTTAATGTCTAAGGATGATTTGAAGTTTTTGGAGCGCACGATGCTTAGGCATTGGGTACTTCAGTGGTTAAAGCTTGTGTCGTGGTACTATACTGTACTGGCTTCGGATTATGTTACTATTGAAGAAGCCCTTTCAAGCCCCGCAGTAGCAACAGATTGGCGTGCCCAGAAGGACGTCAACTCTGCTCTTGCCGCTCTTGTCTTATCTGCCCTTGTCGTTCTTAGAGTAAGCGCTGCAAAGTCAGTTTGACTAGGTGACTTGACCTTCTTCTCCTATTGATTCAATTCCAAAGATAGAGGCCTTACCCAGCGTCGAAGTTCAGTTCCTTTCTCCAGTGCTCCCCCAACCTTTTGAACAAAACCTAGTGCTCAAGCCTAAACCTTACTTAAAGTATTGTAGTTTTTTATTGCACTCACTCTCTTTGCTTTGGGGTTAAAGAAGATTTCGTCGCTTCCTGAAGATAAGGTCTTCATGAAACCCGGACGAGAGCACCTTTTCGAAGTATGACTAGAACAGGCTCCTGTGTCACAGCTGCCTTCAAGGATACCAAGTCGTCTTAAGCATGATTAGGGATTAGGCTTAGGGATATGACTCTATCACAGGGTTTATAAGCAAGCTCGAATAAGCTGTTTTCAAATGGACAAATGCCAGTCCTTATTGCCTTTTGCCCGAGAATCTGCTTGTTTACCTGATTGCCTAAGGGATGAAGTCACCTTTCAGTAAGGGACTGAACTTCGTTTCTAACTGGTTTGCTTGTTCATTGGAAGTTTTCAGCTAGTAGGGATATGCCCCATAGTTAAAGAAAGGAAAGGAGTAGTTCAGAGGGGTGAGAACACTACATAGGAGGCTAACAGAAAAGCAGAGGGACGAAGCCATAAAGACTGCTTTCAAACGAACTTGCTTTTGAGGGACGGGACAGGGATTTCCCCTATTGATCTTGCCCATTCATTTGAGTTCTGCTTTATAATGCTACAGCCCTGGAGATCATTAGAGTGTTACAGTGGAAGATCGATAAATTGTTAGCTAGTTATGAAATGATTGAGGGCAGGCAGTTGAGTTGTTTTCCTAGAAGGTTCCTTGCCCTTTCTTTTAGGTAGCTTAGACCTGAAAGCAAGCTCTTTAGTACACTCGAGTCAAGCACAGAACGGATACTGGCTCAGAAGGGGAACGAACGAAAGAAAAGAAGAAAGAGTGGATGTTATTGTTATTACGTAGTCTTGTCTTCAAGCGGAACAAGAAGACCGAAAGGCAAGGCCTCTTTAGTAGCACCAGACAAAGCATTATCCTGAACAAAGCCAGGAAAGGAAGCTTCAGTCCCGATAGAACAGAAAGCGCCATGGTGGCAAAGTTTTTGTTGAATGAGAAATGGCATAATGTGGAATATGAGGGGCTTCATACGGTATGCTTCTCCTGTGGAATGTATGGCCATAACTCTGATCGGTGCTTGAAGAGGATTGCGGAGATGGAGGCGGAACTCTTAACGGCGGGGGCAATAGAGACCGAGCGCAAGAACTAAGGGGAGTTCTACTTCCTATGTTAGCAAGCCGCAGATGTGTCGAAGGAATTGAATCAAGAGTAGTAGTCTGATGCAGAGAAGACGGTCTTTGAGAATCCGCTCTTAGGGGAATATCCGCTTTTTTAGCCCCCGAAAATAAGTTCTTTCACGTGGCGAGCATAAACCTTTGGTTCGTTGGTTCATACTCAATCTGACTTCTTCCGATTCGATTTGATGAACAAGAGCAAGCGGTCCATTGCCGTAGTCCCTGACCTTTGAAAGCCAAGTGCCCTCCTCACTCGGAGCCGTAGTCGTAGTCTGGTCGGACCTCCGGACCCCTTATTTATATATTCGATTTGGAAGAGCTCTTTTTATCTTTGGCTCGCTCTTGCTCTATCGTTGAATTTCTTCGTTTAAAGATCTCGGGTTTGAGCTCTGATTTGATCTCGATGGCAGGTGGCAAAGGGAGCGAAGCGACAACCGCGACTATCTTCCTAGTGTGGAAGAAAGAAAAAGGAAGTTCTGGAATTTTCCCCCCCAATGGCTTGCGGAAGAGCTGTTCGTTACTATAGATGCATCTGATCTGAGGCCGGGGATTTGTTCACAGCGGAAGAAGAGAAGTCTTCCTCAAATGGATCAGACAAGTATGTTTAACACACCCAAATCGATCTTTTTAGCTGCCATATTCGACTCCTGTGTCTCTACTGATTTTAGTGCTCTGCCAAAGAAAGTTGTTTGATCCAAAGTCGGCATGAAATCTAAGGCTTTGAGCTCTTTGTCCGAGGACGATCTCCTAATTGCTAGTCCGAATCAAGGGCCAAAGTCCTCACTTCACTCATGATTTGACGGCGACTGAAAGGCTGATCTCCTGACTCGACTAAAAAAGAATGGACGCACTCTGCCCCCCAGCAAAGGACTTCGTTGGAGGCCCCAACTCGATCAAAGAACTGAGACCCTGCTTTATTCCTCAATGAAACCCAAGATTGATGGCTTTCTGCTCTTCTCTTTCTTGCTTGAAACTCCTCGCCTACAGGTTTGAACTCGTTCACTTCGATCTCTATGCATCTTACCTTTTCCTTAAGAGATGAACTCAGTCGGCACCCTAAGTTGCCAAACCGACGTTTCCTAAACATTTTTCCGCGTAAGCTATTCTTCTGCTGAAATGGAACTTGTGAGCTCCTGGGCTTGTATGAACCCTCGGGTTACTCTGCATGTAAGGTAAATCGCTACGTGGGTGAACCTCGCCGGAGCACCTGGACTCTTCTTTATTAGCTATAGCTGTCCTAAAAGCTATGTATATAAGAGGAGCGGGGGCGACATAACATAAAATGATAGACCCCTCGCCTAATGACTTTGACCCGCTAGGTGGAACTGGCTTGCCCGGAAAGAATGGATTTCTACCCTTGGAGAGCTAATGGTACTGGACTGATAGCGCACTGATTGAAGCGAGACTGGACTGAGACCGTTGGGAGGGGGAGAACTGGCTTGGCACACTGTGAAGGATCTTCTTAAAAAAGCAGACTACGGCTTAGCACGCTAGGAGTGGGAGTCAAATCATTCCTTCTTCACTCTCTCTAGGGTCTTAGAAGACCAATACCTGTAATATCTAGGCTAGTCCGGCTCTTCATGTAGCGCTCTTCCTTCTCAAAGATTTGCCTTTTCTAGTGCTTCTGTCTTCTAGGCATTAGGAGTTCCCTGCTGAGCCTGTTCTAGCCCTTACAGATCCAGTTCTCGTTGGAGTTGCTTTGTCTTTCTCGGCAGTTGAAGTTTAAGTTGGATAAGGGGATTGGAGTTTGAGTTTGATTCCTTCTTTCTTGCTTTCATAATAAATAATAAGAAAGGGAACCTCCATCCAGGGAAGAAATGACTGAGCCAGGGATATCTTGGCTAGCATTCCTACCGTAAGGGGGAGAGTCTTAATACGTTGTTTCGCTTTCCGGTGTATAACGGATATAAGGGGTTTACCAGTTCCTAATTACCTGTTAGTGCCCTTTTATGTGTGTATGCGATGGCAAAAGCCACAGTAGCTGGCATAGGATAAGACCGGTCTTTGCAATCATAGGGTTTGCGGGCTTTGAGAAGTTTGAGTTTGCCTTTGAAAGAAGAAGCAAGCCATTTTCCGTACACATCGATTTGGAAAGCTTTCCTGGACTATCTAGAGTCGATGTCGATTGAGGTGAACCATTCAGGAGGTTGAATAGTAAACAAGAGATGCATAAAAAGGTTTAGATTTCCTTTTCAAAACAAAAATGTTCTAACCGCATCCAATGAATGAATGAGTTAGGATAAGATAAATGTTGTAAACCTGGGGCCGCATCTATCTAATGTCTTGTCTTGCGCTTTTCTCGTGCAGCAGGAATTCTATGTGTTAAGCCTTTTTTCAGACTTCCTTGCATCAAAGACCGGAAGGGACGACATTGAAGGAAAAATGCCCAAGTGAGCTAGATTTAGTGACTGGCTAAGAGATTCACAGGTTTAGAATCCTCCATCTTTGGATGCTTGTAGGGAGAAGGAACTCTTTCTTTTAAAAGAAGGATCGTACTCAGCTGTGAATGCCCGGAGCAGCTAAAGCAATTGTAAAAGTAGGATCAGAAAGCCAACCCGCGAGAAGAAGCAAGCTTGTCTCTTGAATTGCTCTTTTGAGTCGACTGTTCACTCAGGGGTAGCGGTGAATAGGAACTCTGCTTTCTTCTCGAACGGATATAGTAAGTGTGCCACGAGTGCTCACTCTCTCTTTATTCTCGCCCGGCCTTCAATGCTTTGAAACCCGCTAACACCCCCTTTCAAACATACTCTTTGCGATTCTATCTATCTCTTATGTAAGACTTAATGAAGGATGCCTCAGTCGGAGGAGAGAGACTGACTAAGTCGATTCTAAGAAGCAAGAAGGCACTCCTAAGCGCAGAAAGCAGTGAGCCGGGGGCCTAGCCTTGATTCATTCTTCTTCCCAGTTCCCAGACCGGAGAATAGAAATTCATTATGTTGATTAACCTTTTTCAGAGGTAGTGTCAGCTGTTGCATAAGTGGTACCAACATCTGCTAATGTATCTGTAACTGCTGCAGGTGGAGGTGGTGCCATGGTGGCCTGTGGATCCTGAGTAATAGGCAGAGGCAATGTAATGAAAGAACCAGTGGTCTTGGGAGTGGCAGAATCAGATGGACTGGTAAGGAGCCCTGGTGAAGTAGAGCCTGGCCGTTCTGCAAAAGGAAAGGACAGCTCATCAAAAATCACATGTCGAGATATATAGACCCGACCGGAAGATGGATCCAAACAACGATAACTCTTATGAACTGAACTGTACCCAAGAAAAACACAACGGATAGACTTGGGTTGGGAGAGAGTTTATCCTTTCTGTAAGGCCGGATAACAAGCACACCCAAAAACTCTCAAGTGACTATAATCTGGCACTGAACCAAATAAGACCTCATAAGGGGGCCTAGGACCGGTTAAATAAACTGAAGTAGAAAATGCCTCAAGCCACAATCGAATTCGGGGTGATCAAAACAAAACGGGAACTAGCCAACGGACTCAGCTGGCGAGTGTGAGGCTATGCTATGGATATAGTCTAAAAAAATAAGAATAAGCAAGTTATCAAAGAAAGCAGCCAAGTCACACTATTCCTCCAACTGAGACTGTCCAGAATCGGGCTATACGGACTAATGGCCGTCTACTTGGACCTATAGGTTTATGGACTAGTTCATTATTTATGGTCATAAAGAAGTAACCTTTCCTTAAGCGTCCGTTCACCTCAGGCAATGAATACCGATTCCCTTTCTTGTACGACAGGGTTTGTGTGAACAGCTTAGGAGGTAAAAGGAAATTCCCTATCTATAGGGCTCTTCCCCTATCTATACTTTCTTTTTCAATACACCTATATGCTGTAAAAAGTATACAAGGCGAGGTTTTCCATACCAGCCGAGAGAGTTTCTTTTCACCGGTTGTAGATAAGCTCCATCTCCAGTATAAGTGGTTTATTCTTTCTTGATAGGCCCATTGCCTTGCCAGTGCCGCTTATTGCCCTTCTCAAGAGTGGCATTTCCTTTCATCTTTAGTTGTGAGGTGCTGGCTATTGGATTTGAACTGGCTGGATTCCCGCCTGGCCCGCCTATGGGATTAGAGCTTTGTCCTGAACAGCCCTTTCTCTTTACTGTTCGCCGGAGAGCCACTCTTTTCGCTGGGTGGGCTTATCAGAAAGCCTCTTCTATCTATTTATTTGAAAAAGTCATTCTGCTTCTCACTCTAGAACGACTTCAACCCCTTTGGATAGAGAAACTTATTTTCGAATGATCGGGAATTGCTCACTGTGGGATGGATAAACTGAAAAGAGAGTGAAAGAGATCACCTTATTTAGTACACTCGAATCCTCATCAGAAGGAAAGGCAGAGTGGGCAGCCGCTGCTCCTTACTTAGCCTTACTTAGTCAGTCTCAAGCTCAAGGGGCTTGCCTAAGCTTCAATCTATGATTCCATTCCTGTATAATCAACCTAGGTTCATGCTGCTCTGGTTTATTGCCTGCGATGCTCGAAGACGAATCGGCTCTTTCCATCCTTGGAGGTGGAATAGTTGGTTAATAATTCACCTATTCTAGTTGGGGCTCCCGCTCCTGGCTCTTCATCCGCCTACTGAGTCTCTCTTGTATGAACGCGAAAACTCTATCATGGCATTGTGGATCCTCAATTCCTTGCTTATCATCGGGTATGTCTTGGTCTAGAAGAAAGGGAGTATAGTTTCTTTTTTGTTTCCGGCTGCTCGTCCTAACGGACTCGATCAGTTATTAACATATTAGAGTAGATTGAGGCTTTCTTTTGGTCCAATCCAGTGGTAAAATATAGCTACAAGAAGACTCCAGTGTTCAAGGTAGAGAAAAAGCAATTCCTACGCCTATACACGTGCTTAGGCCACTTCAATTGGTCGGAGAAGGGTTGCCGCAGGTGAGACCGGGGATGGCGATTCTATAGAAAGATGCTTTTCCGCGTCCTCGGTAGTCCATTAAGGGGGAGTAGCCCTTTCTTCGAGTATGAATGGTTTAGTACATTCATTCTGGAGCAACCAAGTGATGGTAACATAAAGGGGCCTGGGATTCAATAGAGTATAGGTTCGAGATCTGATCTTGGGAAAAGAAGTAGAGACATGCTTCCTACAAGGGGCGAAAGCGATCGATAGAAAGAACTCTTCATTAGAGCAAAGCCTTAATGCCGAACTTGGTAAACGAACAAAAACAACTAAGAGTTCTCTTCCCTTCCCTCCTATTCATTCAAAGTGAGCATAAGCATATGAATACTTTTAGGTATACGCACTCGATGCCTACGAAATGACCAGGGAATAAACTGATCGAGACAAGGCCCGATACGAACTGACAAACGAATATACCAGCAGCAGCCGTAGCGCCAGTCAAAAAAGCAGTAGTTGGAGTTTCCTTTCCTGATTCAAGTTATCCCAGGAAGAGAGCAAGAGGGATTAGGCCTTGCTCGGGCTTCTTACTTTAAGTGGTCCCTCGGGTCTTTTCCATTTTATATAGGAAATCTGGATAAATTAGTCTCTGTGTTTATCAAGTTGCTAGTGTAATATCTTGAAAGTTCGGACCTTCGGTCTTTGTTCCAAGAGTGGTCTCTCTATGTCTTTAACTGCCCTTAGGGTTTTTGAAAGGACATAGAAAGAAAGCTGAGTCTTTGGGCTTGGTTTCCTCGTGGCGCTCTGAAAGAGAGAGTGTTGAAAGGGTAGGAAACTGGTATTAAGTATTAACGACCTACAAAGGAGGGCTCCGAGGTCCTTGTCCCAAGTCCCAAGGTGCAGCATCAAGAATACCCAATAGTGCTCTACAGTAGTGCCTTGCGGGGCCGGTCACTGATACCGTACGATCTGCAGAGAAGGACGAGGAAGCCGGCCCTTATGCCTTATGAGGAAGGGAAAAGATAGTCTCTACTGTTTCACCCTAACCCACTTCAAAGACATAGGAAACAGAGAGACAAAAGAGGGAGGTTTGCGACCGGTTTAAAGATACTCGACCGTAGGGAGAGGTTTGAAGACGCTCGACTGAAAGGAGAGGAAGGTTGGGGAAGGAATAGTAATTGACTATCATTCAAGGCACACATCTTGACTAGGCATTCCCATCTCTCAATCAAGCCCGTACGATAACAGATGCAGATTCATTAGCTGCTTTCAACATTTGCAAAGCTAACTTCAGTCCCGCTTCCTCTATAGCAAGTGCTAAGCAGGCTTATTCGACCGGTAATGGCGTATGCCCGGGGTAAAGCTAATTGCCTACCCTCTCCCCGAGCTGCTTTTTCTCATCTTGAACCTCCACTCGAGAAATAGAGGCATCAGATTGCTTCTTCCTTCTTTAGGGACAGTAACATAGGGAAGCCCTGCTTTTAGGGGAATGCTCTTGGTCTGCTTTCGATGTGGTCAATTCCGTCCGGTCTGCTTGTCTTAAAAGGCCTAAAAAGTGGTCCAATCGTGGAAGGTACTTCGAATCGAAGAAAGGTGTGAGCGAGCTTATGTGCCGCCATTGGCATATGGTCTGACCATTTCCTTAACTTCATTTCAATCGTAGGTCTCCTCGGCTTTCTTCTTCTTATGCTGTCCGGATATCCCCTGTGTCTAAGTCGAGTATTCGATTCCCTCTAGCCTATTCCGTACATTTAGTACAATTACCTATCGTGGTCCTATTCTGTCTATTGGTCTAATCCGGCTGTGCTTTTCATTCTGTTTTATCTTCGAGCGAGGGACTCCCCTTTCATAGAGAATGCCAAACTGCTTTTCCGCAGCCAGGAATGATTTGAATTTCTTCGTTCAGGTAGTGAATGTGTATCCGGATGTGGAACCATTGGTGTATCGGCTAAGGCATCTTGCTTGGCGATTTGCCTTATCTTTTCAGTAAGCCAGTAAGCAATCCGATAGAAAGGAAGATCTAGACCTTCTACTAACTATATGGCATACCTCCGGTCTAAGGTCTTAGACTTCACCCAAAGGGTCAGGCGAATCAATGGTCTCATCCTCGGCTTTCTTGCTAATGGAAGTACTGCTCTGAGTCAGGTCCTATGGCTTTCTTTCCCTGTGAATATGGCTACTTTACTAGGCTATTCTTCGCATCGAAGAAAGTAAGGACTTAAATAGGGGCACTCTATCTTGCAAGTGAACTAAAGGCTAGGCTCAATCATTCCTTTGCTCGAATGCCTTGTTCTGTACTGTAGCAAAAGAAGACGCTTTGGGAAGAAACGCTCCTTGAACGGAGAGGAAGCAGGCTAACTAAACCCAGGGCAACCCATTAAAAGAAGACTTTCAGCCGGCTGTGAAAGAATAGGCTGCTGGAGGAAGAACCGTTCTTAGAGTGATCGTAGACGGGCATATCAGTAACCGTTGTTGAATCAGTAAGCGGTTCTAGTGCTTGAGTACTTGTATCCGTAACTGTGAAATTCACTGGTGTGATTGAATCCGTAACCGATGCAGTGCCATTAGTGCTTTTTATTGCATTAGGGGATTCATACTAAGGCTCAGGCTAAGGCAAGCGCGGAAGAAGAAACTTCACCCAAAGCAGGGGAAGGGAAAGGATAACCTTTATTTAAAGGAGTCTTCTTAGCTTTAAAGAGGCCTTGAAGGAGTGAAAGAGAGAATCAATAGTAAGTAGAGATGGTACCACTAGGAGACAAGATCAAATAAAGGAACTTCACTCAAAGCTAGGTAAGCAATTGAAAGAAGTCTTAGTCGAGTCCGAAGCCAGGCTCCGAAGGAGAGAAAGCTCATCATTTTCCGAAAGCAGTCTAACCCAGCAGTGTCTTCTCTTCCATCTGGCCTTTCCGAGGCGGTTGCACGAGCCAATGTTGTCAATAAGCTTCTTCATCGGCGACATATGTGGTCTTGGGTTCCCCTGGGCGAGTAGGCTAGTAACCTACTGCAGCGGATCTTTATCTTTGCCAAAATGAAGAGGTCCGATGTCCAGAGGCGGAACATCGGTTATTATATTAGTATAGGACCGTCGTGGGACGGGATCCTAGGTTCTGTACTCTGATTTTTTGTTTTAACCTCACTCCACCTGGTAAGGTTGGTGTGCCTTACTATATGGGGTCCTTGGTTAACTTCCAAAGTGTCTTCCTATGGTCCACCACGAGATGAATCATGTGGGCGAGTCCTAAGGGGTGTTCAACCTTCTGTAGGTCTGGGAGTGCGTAAGCACTAGTAGCACAGGGTGTCGCGGAAGCCCTTGGGAGGACCTCGGGTCTAGTCCCTAAAGAGGAAGCTCGATTAATCAGCGAACCATGCGTACGTTATTCCCATCCCTACTTAAGTTAAGGTGTCACCAATTAGGTGGCAGAGAATCATGGAAGACTCTCGGATAATGAGGTCATACCTGAATAAGGCTATCCTCATTATCACTGATGGCCTAACTAAGGAACTCTGTATTGGAGCGTACTTGTTTTGCCGATCTAAAGTTAGGTAAGAAGTCTGGATGGTTGTTTACTGCGCTTTATTTAAAGCAGTGTGCATCATATTTACAGATTGCCTATGGTGGGGTTCCTCGGCCCCCCGACCTTCTACCAGTTGCGGTCAGGGTATCCTAGGATTATTCCGTCCTTTCATAGACGAATGATATATAAAAGGGACGAAAAGGTTAAAATATATCTTTCATTCTTTTCTTTGTCTAAAATCGCAAAGAGAGTATCGAAAGATACGTATAAATAAATTAGATCGCCGTGGGATAATCCTGAGGAGGTACTTTTTCAAGTGAAGGAGAGAATATATATATCCAAATCACTCCTTCTAAGGTACATGCCTTGGCTTCCCACGATTCCCCTTCACCAAGGGATGACATGGGATCCAACCTGGAAGGCTTTGCCTACGCACCAGATCACTCAGCGAATTCTTAAGTCTAGAGTGTGTCCAACTAGGAAAGGTATTGACCGAGTTCGGCCATGCTTTACCTAGTTGGTATACGAGATAGCGGGGTTCCAGTTTCTTATGGTTGGCGTTCACGCCGCCGGGGAACAGTGGCCTCAGGGTTGCTTGTGGGCACCACGGGTTCGGTATGCGATGGATTTCAATAAATAATAAAATCTTCACTGGGCTAGATCTAGACTGGTTTGAATCAAAGATAGGTCCTGCCCTTCCATCGTGTACTGACCTTGGTTTTCTACCTGTAACAGGTCGACTGGGTTGTAGCATTGAAGGGGGAGGCAAGAGGCGTATATTCGCCATTTTTAACTATGTGAATCAACGGTTGCTGAGACCGGTCCATGACTGGTTGATGCAGGTTCTACGGAGGTTGCCGATGGACGGTACCTTCGAACAAACCAAACCGCTTGACCGCTTAGTTGTTGGCAAACAGACTTGTTATTCATTCGATTTGAAGTCGGCTACCGATAGGTGGCCATTAGTCTTCCGTTTCGAGTTAATGTAGGTCTGTTTCGACAGGTCGTTCGCCTCCAGTGTTTTTAATTAAGCACTGGCTTATAACATATTTGAGGTGCCGTTTGTGAACAAGCGGCATTCGACGGTGTGTTTTGTAGCTGGACAGCCTCTCGGCTATCACTCTTCTTTGCCTCGATTTGCCCCCTATCACATCATTTATTGGTGTGGTAGTGTGCAGAACAAGTGTACCCGGGTAGACGCTTTATGTCGTATGCGGTACTCGGTGATGATGTTGTCATCGCTGATCAGGAAGTAGCCAGTGTGTATGAGAAGGCAAGAAATTTGTTAGCTTTCTCGGCTTAACGACTCTTCGGCTTAAGGAGTTTACTACTTACAAGGCCTCTATTTCTTAAAAAAAGACGAGATGAGATCCTGTGGTCGAAGTACCAAACCCAAAAAGAAAGAACGAGTTGAATCGGATTCTCGCTCAAAGCCTATTCTCGAGGCACTCTTTCTCTTATAGCGGAATTCCCCTTCACTTGCCAAACCTTCTTCTTCCTGGTCCTATCGAACCAGACACTGAATACCTGGCCTTACCCAAGCCCAAGTCTAGTTTCGAATCTAGTCTCGGCATCAATCCCAGTCCCTTAGTGAAAGCCTTCAAGCTCAATCCCTTCAGCTCTAGTCCTAGAAAAAGACTTCAAAGAAGTAGCTCGTTACACTGAGTTCCGCTAACCGCTTTTTGCTAACCAAGACTTTGAACCTACTTTTATAGATTGATTCCAAAAGAGATACGTCTTGGAGTATCTAGGGTAAGGCGAACTATTGGAGTAGGTCCCTGGATTGGGTTGATTGGATTGAGGAAGTCTCTATAGACTCCCTGGGGACTCATAGCTCGATGTGTACCGCCGGAGAGTGAGTAACAGGTGGCAGGACTGTAGATAGCAGGTAGGATATGGATGGTAGTTGGGATCCCAGGTAGGAGAGACAGCCAGGCCAGGAGAAAGAGGATTTATACCCTTCTGTTTGGAGTTGGTTATGGAATTCCATTTATAAGTAGCCACTCCTAAATCTTCGAAATCTAGTCTAGTCCAGCGATAGAGGACTGGATACTTCTCTTCGACAAGCCTCGATCAGGACGAGATCAATAGCAGATGCGGACGATCGATTGTCCGTTTGTTTTTGGCTCTGAACTCGATGGTATCC
Source organism: Bauhinia variegata (assembly GCA_022379115.2). Taxonomy (NCBI): domain Eukaryota; kingdom Viridiplantae; phylum Streptophyta; class Magnoliopsida; order Fabales; family Fabaceae; genus Bauhinia; species Bauhinia variegata. The sequence goes on from CM039439.1 coordinate 21,784,364, forward strand.
GTCCTTTCCTCACTCTCCGGAGGGAGATGATGTCGAGTTGAAGGGAAGGGGACAATTCCTTATCCATCATTAAATAGAAGGAGAGTCGATCCTCCAACTCCCTCATCCGTACCGTACCTTGTCAACTAGGCCAAGTGACACGGCTAAAAGGAAAGCGCTCGGCTTAGGGCTAATAGCCCTAAAAGAAGCAGTAAACGGTAGCCGACACCGGTTTAGTTACCATATTTAGCCCTAGTCTTTTAGCGGACTCAAGGTGACTTCTAACCAGGAGTTCCTCTTGAGTCCGCAGAGCACACAATAAAGAGTGCCGTTGGCTACTCTGGTTTCGGGTTAATCTCAATAGTCTGATAGCCTATGTCAGGTAGTTACAAGTGAGATAGATGTGTAACTAACCTCTAAAACTAAGCCAAGGTCCGCCGATTGAAGGGTAACAGAAGGTAACCGGTTAGCGAGCGGTGTCGGTAGGCGAAACAGTGCCTTTGTCGGCTTAGAAACAATTCCCTCGATAAGCGCCGGTTAAAGGGCTAAGCTCAATTCCCGAGAAAAGCAAGCGCTATAGAAAGAATAGCTTTGAAGCGGGATTCCAACTCAGCACCTTTTGAGAAGAATTGCTCTTTGGAGAGCACAGTACGATGAAAGTTGTAAGCTGTAGGAACGAGATTCTTAATGTTCATAGACACTTTGCTTTTACGACGAATGGCAAGAATGTTCACCTATGGCATTAAGATCTCAATACGAGATTAAGACCAAAACCTCACTGAAGTGGCTTGTAGACTTGCTGCCGAAAGCTCTTTCTTGCACTCAAGGGCGGTTGGGTTAAGATTAAGAGTGATTCAAAATATCCTTGGATTTGGAAATGAAACTACAGCCCTTGCTCCAAGATCTCAGTTTGGTAGGGCCTGACGATTGTTGTCTTCTTTCAAAAATGCTTTGTTGGTCACCGGGCACAGCGCAGCGAGAAAAAGCTTAGCGCACTACTAAGAGTAGACAGCATATTATGTTATGAGACGGCAATGGTTCAAGCTCATCGAACTACCACACCAGGGTTCCAAACCTGCACCTATAGCAGCTGCCCGTAGCTTATCCCGGCTGCTCTTACTCACTCACCCCACTCGCTCACTCGATCGCCTTACCTAAAATAACACCTTCGGGGAATTCATTTAAAAGGATTTCGGATTGGGGAAAAAGAAGAAATAGCGTAGAAGAACAACCAAAAACCGCATCGAAATAGCGGAGGCTTTCTATTCTTTCTTTTTGAAGCCCCGCGGCGGTCAAACTGGAA
>CM039439.1:21790645-21796004 GCA_022379115.2 Bauhinia variegata
CCTATTTCGGCTATTACCTTCTCCATTACTATGTTCTCATACGCAGGAATACCCCCGTTAGCCGGCTTTTGTAGCAAATTCTATTTGTTCTTCGCCGCTTTGGGTTGTGGGGCTTACTTCCTAGCCCCAGTGGGAGTAGTGACTAGCGTTATAGGTTGTTGGGCGGCCGGAAGGTTGCCACGAGTAAGTCAGTTTGGGGGACCGAAGGCAGTTCTCCGTGCACCGGACACGTAGCTTACCGAATCAGTTGCGACACCGATGGGAATGCATGCTACGAAAGATAGGGTCGAGTCTGATACATCAACCGTCTACTCAATATCCTTGTACGAGTCCACAATCACTACACGAGATGAACCTTGGTTTGGTGAATTGAAGTTGGCCTTAGGTGTAATAGGACTCCCAGTTACTGCGCGCGATCGTATACTGAGGTGCTCCCCGCCGGTTGTTGGAACGACGCGAGCCGGGCCTCAATTCAGAAAGATGAAGGAAGTCAAAATAGGGGGTTAAAAATTCCCCATCTCATTGGGGGCGGAAAACGAATCGACATCTCGGTGTAATACAGCCTTTTCTATTTTAGTTGGGAAAGAACGGCGAAGTCCATCCGAACCGTCCAATGAAGAATAAGAGGAGAGCAAAGCGCCAATGGCGCGCGAAGCGCATGCGGCGGAACGGGCACGGAGAAAAAGAAGTGTGGAGGATAAGCAGCCGAGCTCATTCCCTTCGCTTCCTGGGCCCAAAGCAGTGCAGTCTTTCCTGGCCAAATCAAGGATTTGGGGCTTCTTGCTACGCTACTTAACTATATAAATCCATTTTTTTTGAATATATATGAATAGAAAGATAGATCCATCCATCTATCCTATCCGATTTATATTTTTATATCTAAAAAAGAATCTATTTCATTCAACGTTTGATTCAAAGAACTGCGCTTAGCCCCCCGCTCATGAAACGGCTCTGCTGCAATGGATGGCAGAGGGTCCGTAGTACCCAAAGCACTGGAGTGGTCCAGTAGCCGGGAAGGGGCCTAGAAGTGCCTACTACTACACCACACTACACTTGGCTCTACACATTTACAGAGCTAACCCCTGTCCAGTCCCTGGCAGAGTTAAGGGGGCTTCAATCCTTATTCCTTATCCCCATCTTCGCCCAGGCTAACGGGGCCTTACTTATTCAGGGGGGGAGAGTGGAGCCCCGAGAAGCACTGTTGAGAGGAAGATCTAAGGCCCCTCCTCATTCTCTACAGGGTTCCAAACCTTTCTTCAACATAGGTGACAACGAGCGGGGCAGAGATGGAAGAGATCGAACACGAGAATAAGAATACTTCTTTCCTTTTTGATCATTTTGATAGAGAGGGATGGAGAAAGTGGACAAAACAGACTCGCATTTCCCAGTCGAAAATATGGGTTCCTTTTTTTGCATTTATCATCGTCGGAAAAAGAATCATATTTAAAACGTTCCTAACCCACCCCTTCGTAGAGCCGTGTATTGTAAGTGATCCGAACCTGCCCGGAGCGAGTCTCCCATAGAGGCAAGTGAAGTTGGTGAGCCGTATGATGGGCAACTATCTCCTGCGGTTCGGAGAGGACTCAGCTGTTTTTTAGTACCCCCTTTCGGGGTGGACCCTTTCACTCTATTTTATTATATACGCTTAGCGAAAAGAATGTTTTTTGATACACCTAGGACATGGATTTTATATGAACCAATGGATCGTGACAAGTCGTTACTACTAGCAATGACTTCCTCTTTCATTACTTCATCCTTTCCATATCCCTCTCCCTTGTTCTCAGTTACTCATCAAATGGCACTAAGTTCATATCTTTAAGTTCGATCATTGACAAGGTTCAAAGAAAGGGTAGGCCATTGATAAAGAATCGATTTGGAATAGGACCTATAAGAGTAATATAAATCGGGAGGATAATCATCCGTCGCTATTAAGAGAGCAAAGTCTTCTTTAAAGCCAAATGAGAGAACTTAAACTTAGTAGAAACTACCATGCCAATCTCCAATACTGAAATTGGAAGCATTCCGGGCTTCCTCTTCTCGTTGAGCTTTTAAAGGATGTCAGAAGGGTGCTTGCAAGCCTTGAAAAAGGGCCGGTTGATGATTGCTTGGGAATTCCCACCGGCCAAAAACATGTCAAGGAAATCTTGCAAAAATCATATCAAATTCAAATCAAAGAAATTTAGTAATAAATAGGCTATGGCTGCTACAAACAGGCTTTCTTCTCCCAATGTTCATGGGCCATTGTGCATGCTAGACCAGACATAGGATTTTTCTTTCCCGCTCTACAACTTCGAATACGAGAAAGAGAATAGAAGACAAAGAGATTCATTACGGGCTAACGATTGATTCCCTTTTTGGCTCTTACACAGAAATGAAAGACTGACAAGACTGAGGAAGCTGGAATCGCTCCTCACAGGTTATGGGATGCTATCGAGGACGTTGCCAATGGTCTTTCTTTACCTTTTTCTTATCGCAGGTGAGATGAATGATATTGCAGTGTCCCATGAGAAAGGTTGAGCGTTAGCGATGTAGAGTTTACAGACTCTCCAAGAAGAGTCGACAGACGAAGAGTGAGTTGGAGAAGTAGAGTTGATAGACTCTGGGTTTAGAAGGCTGAGTGTAACGAAGAGCATATCAGCCGGATGGAAGGGGCTAAGGGCATCAAAAGTAAAAGCTCTATTATCATCAAAAACTCTGCGACTGATCTCTTTAAGGAGTGAATGAGTCTTGGGTATGTATAGGTCATGAACGGAAGAAGTTTCACCCTCTTTAAAAGTCTCAGGTAGCTCTAAAGGAGAGGTTATAACCGTACTGCCTCATTCTTAAGAGAACTTTAAGATTGACTTCTTCTTTGCTTTCCCGAAAGCCTATTCAAAATTCGACAGGGGAAAGTCTAGTAAAGCAGTCTTCTTTCAAATAGTAATTCCAAGAATGTGCCAAAGAAATGGTTGAATATAGGTACAGGACTGACTAGGGTAGAAGACTTTCAGAAAGGTTACAACCCTGATCTCATTCTCTCTATCTGAGAAAGAAATGTGTAGCTAGGAGATAGGAGATATGTTATGCTACTCTTGACTTGGTTGGCTCTACCTCAACATATGGTCTTATGCCCGCTTTAGAATACCAGCGGGAGAACCAGAGCAGAGGAAGAAAGTCGATTGCTTGGCTTGGTAGCGCTTGGAAACCAGTGGTTTAGTCTCAAAATCCTTTTCTTCTCGGTCTGCTTTGGCTCCTGATCTTGAGCTCGCTTTCTCTCATATGAGATGATTATAATCAAATCACGGATTGCTCACTCGATGTCACTAACAAAATTGGCAGCGAGAAGGTATGAAATTGCGAGAGCAAAGCGAGAAGAGACCCACAGACACGGGAACTTCAAGTTCAAGGGAACTGGCCGAGGAAGCTCAATAGCTGTTATCTAAAAGGGTCTGCCCCCAGAAAAGAAAGAAGTTCGTATAATGATAAGTAACATGAGTAGGCAATACCATGACTATTTCGATTTCCAAGCGATGACCACTTATGACTCTTTGATTGAACCACCCGTATTGAAATCTACAATGGGACTCATGGATCACAGGTCAAAAGGGCAGATCCAAAAGGAAAGAAGATAGCCCTGGGAGGAAGAAGCAAGAACAGTGAAGTCAATGTCTTGTCTGACGGAAAGCCAAAGACACCATTCACTTTAACTCCGTTAGGCATAACTCTCAGCCGCACCTTGGAAAGGCTTCAAAAGCATGGTGTACTCACGCCTCTTCCCCCATCTCCGTCACCAGATCCTCTTCCTCCTAGGTACAAAGCCCATGCCTACTGCAAGTACCTTTAGACAAATGGCCAAAATACTGACCGATGTTTAAGGCTGAAACATTACATCCAAGACCTTATTAATTCAGGGAAAATTGAGCCACCAAGGGCAAAGCGTCCCAATGTCACTACCAATCCCCTACCCACTCATGCTTTACCTCCTACTGCCAATATAAACATGATCGAGCCGACATTGCCTATGTTGTTGGAGTCGTGAGTCAATTCATGCAGAAACCGAGAACGAGACATATAGATGTTGCATACAGAATCCTCAGATATCTTAAGGGTTCACCTGGAAAAGGTCTTCTTTTCCCATCTTCCAGTTCCCTTCAGATGACAGGAGACTCCGATGCAGATTGGGCAGGAGATGCGCTGGACAGGGAATCCATCACTGGAAATAAAGATTTCATTGTCATTGGAGACAGCTCTATATCGTGGAAGAGCAAGAAGTAACAGCTTGAAAGTGATTGATCAAGGAAGGGCGAAATCAAGTTATTTCGCTAAGTATAGGGCGATGGCCCACTACAGCTGGGAATCCCCGCATCAAACTCCTGCCGAAGATTGATGAAACACAAGACGATCTGGTACATCGAAACTTTTCGTAAGAGGCCGAAGAATGGTGCATTAGATCTGGTAGCTCGCAGAGGGAATTCGATCCAGTAAAGGCCAGCCCTTAGGCTTAGGTACAACCTTACCGGTGCTTTCTTCGTGAGTTTTTCTTTCTATTTTTTTTTACAGAAGTTTATGCGCCTAGAAGGAATAAGTCCGGAGAGCGAAGGAACGGGATAAGGGAGTGAAGCCCAAGGCAAGAATCAACCAAATAGGTAGAGTCCCGATAAACTGGGAAGGTAGTTGTTCCACTCTTCTTTCTCGATGCTTTTCATAGCCCAGTTTCGTAAACAAGGGAATGACCCATGGCATCAGTTGACTTAAACGAGTTGGGGAGCGAAGCAACTTCCGGTAGCTACCGAGCGTAAAGTTAGCTTTTGGCAGCTCATGAACCGACCGAAGGAGGGGTTTACTCTGCTGTCGGGCTTTGAGGAATGAGAGCTGTTTTGGAATCAGTGTAAGTAGGTCACCCCATATAAGTAATTATGGGCAAGTACGCGGGATGTAACCAATCCATTTTTCAACGAAGTCCTTCTTTCACAAAATAGATGCCCCTTAGTGCAATCTATTTCAGTATGCCGGTTTAATTTGAAGAGAAAGAAGGCAGAAATCCAACCAATCTCAGAACCAAGGAGAGAAGGTGGCGAAGGGCTTTAGGTCTCGAGCGAAGCAAGAGGGAAGATGCCCGGCCGAGGGGAAGTCGTAACTGGAGTTGAATCCCTCTCCTCTCGCTATCGGTCGAGCTTTAAACGTACCTCATATCAAGCCAAGCTATGAGTCACTTCCTACCTCCGATAAATCAATCTTATTTACAGCAAGGGACTGAGCTCAAGCCGTTGAATCTACTTCTATTGGGAAAAAGAAGAAGCAGGAGCTAAGACACTGGTATCCGACCTTGATGTGCTGAGTTTGAGTTATTTCCACTAGGTTTTAGGAAGATGAATGTTTT
>CM039439.1:21814004-21826504 GCA_022379115.2 Bauhinia variegata
TTTTTTTTTTTTTTTTTTTTTTTTTTTTTTTTTTTTTTTTTTTTTTTTTTTTTTTTTTTTTTTTTTTTTTTTTTTTTTTTTTTTTTTTTTTTTTTTTTTTTTTTTTTTTTTTTTTTTTTTTTTTTTTTTTTTTTTTTTTTTTTTTTTTTTTTTTTTTTTTTTTTTTTTTTTTTTTTTTTTTTTTTTTTTTTTTTTTTTTTTTTTTTTTTTTTTTTTTTTTTTTTTTTTTTTTTTTTTTTTTTTTTTTTTTTTTTTTTTTTTTTTTTTTTTTTTTTTTTTTTTTTTTTTTTTTTTTTTTTTTTTTTTTTTTTTTTTTTTTTTTTTTTTTTTTTTTTTTTTTTTTTTTTTTTTTTTTTTTTTTTTTTTTTTTTTTTTTTTTTTTTTTTTTTTTTTTTTTTTTTTTTTTTTTTTTTTTTTTTTTTTTTTTTTTTTTTTTTTTTTTTTTTTTTTTTTTTTTTTTTTTTTTTTTTTTTTTTTTTTTTTTTTTTTTTTTTTTTTTTTTTTTTTTTTTTTTTTTTTTTTTTTTTTTTTTTTTTTTTTTTTTTTTTTTTTTTTTTTTTTTTTTTTTTTTTTTTTTTTTTTTTTTTTTTTTTTTTTTTTTTTTTTTTTTTTTTTTTTTTTTTTTTTTTTTTTTTTTTTTTTTTTTTTTTTTTTTTTTTTTTTTTTTTTTTTTTTTTTTTTTTTTTTTTTTTTTTTTTTTTTTTTTTTTTTTTTTTTTTTTTTTTTTTTTTTTTTTTTTTTTGTTTTTTTTTTTTTTTTTTTTTTTTTTTTTTTTTTTTTTTTTTTTTTTTTTTTTTTTTTTTTTTTTTTTTTTTTTTTTTTTTTTTTTTTTTTTTTTTTTTTTTTTTTTTTTTTTTTTTTTTTTTTTTTTTTTTTTTTTTTTTTTTTTTTTTTTTTTTTTTTTTTTTTTTTTTTTTTTTTTTTTTTTTTTTTTTTTTTTTTTTTTTTTTTTTTTTTTTTTTTTTTTTTTTTTTTTTTTTTTTTTTTTTTTTTTTTTTTTTTTTTTTTTTTTTTTTTTTTTTTTTTTTTTTTTTTTTTTTTTTTTTTTTTTTTTTTTTTTTTTTTTTTTTTTTTTTTTTTTTTTTTTTTTTTTTTTTTTTTTTTTTTTTTTTTTTTTTTTTTTTTTTTTTTTTTTTTTTTTTTTTTTTTTTTTTTTTTTTTTTTTTTTTTTTTTTTTTTTTTTTTTTTTTTTTTTTTTTTTTTTTTTTTTTTTTTTTTTTTTTTTTTTTTTTTTTTTTTTTTTTTTTTTTTTTTTTTTTTTTTTTTTTTTTTTTTTTTTTTTTTTTTTTTTTTTTTTTTTTTTTTTTTTTTTTTTTTTTTTTTTTTTTTTTTTTTTTTTTTTTTTTTTTTTTTTTTTTTTTTTTTTTTTTTTTTTTTTTTTTTTTTTTTTTTTTTTTTTTTTTTTTTTTTTTTTTTTTTTTTTTTTTTTTTTTTTTTTTTTTTTTTTTTTTTTTTTTTTTTTTTTTTTTTTTTTTTTTTTTTTTTTTTTTTTTTTTTTTTTTTTTTTTTTTTTTTTTTTTTTTTTTTTTTTTTTTTTTTTTTTTTTTTTTTTTTTTTTTTTTTTTTTTTTTTTTTTTTTTTTTTTTTTTTTTTTTTTTTTTTTTTTTTTTTTTTTTTTTTTTTTTTTTTTTTTTTTTTTTTTTTTTTTTTTTTTTTTTTTTTTTTTTTTTTTTTTTTTTTTTTTTTTTTTTTTTTTTTTTTTTTTTTTTTTTTTTTTTTTTTTTTTTTTTTTTTTTTTTTTTTTTTTTTTTTTTTTTTTTTTTTTTTTTTTTTTTTTTTTTTTTTTTTTTTTTTTTTTTTTTTTTTTTTTTTTTTTTTTTTTTTTTTTTTTTTTTTTTTTTTTTTTTTTTTTTTTTTTTTTTTTTTTTTTTTTTTTTTTTTTTTTTTTTTTTTTTTTTTTTTTTTTTTTTTTTTTTTTTTTTTTTTTTTTTTTTTTTTTTTTTTTTTTTTTTTTTTTTTTTTTTTTTTTTTTTTTTTTTTTTTTTTTTTTTTTTTTTTTTTTTTTTTTTTTTTTTTTTTTTTTTTTTTTTTTTTTTTTTTTTTTTTTTTTTTTTTTTTTTTTTTTTTTTTTTTTTTTTTTTTTTTTTTTTTTTTTTTTTTTTTTTTTTTTTTTTTTTTTTTTTTTTTTTTTTTTTTTTTTTTTTTTTTTTTTTTTTTTTTTTTTTTTTTTTTTTTTTTTTTTTTTTTTTTTTTTTTTTTTTTTTTTTTTTTTTTTTTTTTTTTTTTTTTTTTTTTTTTTTTTTTTTTTTTTTTTTTTTTTTTTTTTTTTTTTTTTTTTTTTTTTTTTTTTTTTTTTTTTTTTTTTTTTTTTTTTTTTTTTTTTTTTTTTTTTTTTTTTTTTTTTTTTTTTTTTTTTTTTTTTTTTTTTTTTTTTTTTTTTTTTTTTTTTTTTTTTTTTTTTTTTTTTTTTTTTTTTTTTTTTTTTTTTTTTTTTTTTTTTTTTTTTTTTTTTTTTTTTTTTTTTTTTTTTTTTTTTTTTTTTTTTTTTTTTTTTTTTTTTTTTTTTTTTTTTTTTTTTTTTTTTTTTTTTTTTTTTTTTTTTTTTTTTTTTTTTTTTTTTTTTTTTTTTTTTTTTTTTTTTTTTTTTTTTTTTTTTTTTTTTTTTTTTTTTTTTTTTTTTTTTTTTTTTTTTTTTTTTTTTTTTTTTTATTTTTTTTTTTTTTTTTTTTTTTTTTTTTTTTTTTTTTTTTTTTTTTTTTTTTTTTTTTTTTTTTTTTTTTTTTTTTTTTTTTTTTTTTTTTTTTTTTTTTTTTTTTTTTTTTTTTTTTTTTTTTTTTTTTTTTTTTTTTTTTTTTTTTTTTTTTTTTTTTTTTTTTTTTTTTTTTTTTTTTTTTTTTTTTTTTTTTTTTTTTTTTTTTTTTTTTTTTTTTTTTTTTTTTTTTTTTTTTTTTTTTTTTTTTTTTTTTTTTTTTTTTTTTTTTTTTTTTTTTTTTTTTTTTTTTTTTTTTTTTTTTTTTTTTTTTTTTTTTTTTTTTTTTTTTTTTTTTTTTTTTTTTTTTTTTTTTTTTTTTTTTTTTTTTTTTTTTTTTTTTTTTTTTTTTTTTTTTTTTTTTTTTTTTTTTTTTTTTTTTTTTTTTTTTTTTTTTTTTTTTTTTTTTTTTTTTTTTTTTTTTTTTTTTTTTTTTTTTTTTTTTTTTTTTTTTTTTTTTTTTTTTTTTTTTTTTTTTTTTTTTTTTTTTTTTTTTTTTTTTTTTTTTTTTTTTTTTTTTTTTTTTTTTTTTTTTTTTTTTTTTTTTTTTTTTTTTTTTTTTTTTTTTTTTTTTTTTTTTTTTTTTTTTTTTTTTTTTTTTTTTTTTTTTTTTTTTTTTTTTTTTTTTTTTTTTTTTTTTTTTTTTTTTTTTTTTTTTTTTTTTTTTTTTTTTTTTTTTTTTTTTTTTTTTTTTTTTTTTTTTTTTTTTTTTTTTTTTTTTTTTTTTTTTTTTTTTTTTTTTTTTTTTTTTTTTTTTTTTTTTTTTTTTTTTTTTTTTTTTTTTTTTTTTTTTTTTTTTTTTTTTTTTTTTTTTTTTTTTTTTTTTTTTTTTTTTTTTTTTTTTTTTTTTTTTTTTTTTTTTTTTTTTTTTTTTTTTTTTTTTTTTTTTTTTTTTTTTTTTTTTTTTTTTTTTTTTTTTTTTTTTTTTTTTTTTTTTTTTTTTTTTTTTTTTTTTTTTTTTTTTTTTTTTTTTTTTTTTTTTTTTTTTTTTTTTTTTTTTTTTTTTTTTTTTTTTTTTTTTTTTTTTTTTTTTTTTTTTTTTTTTTTTTTTTTTTTTTTTTTTTTTTTTTTTTTTTTTTTTTTTTTTTTTTTTTTTTTTTTTTTTTTTTTTTTTTTTTTTTTTTTTTTTTTTTTTTTTTTTTTTTTTTTTTTTTTTTTTTTTTTTTTTTTTTTTTTTTTTTTTTTTTTTTTTTTTTTTTTTTTTTTTTTTTTATTTTTTTTTTTTTTTTTTTATTTTTTTTTTTTTTTTTTTTTTTTTTTTTTTTTTTTTTTTTTTTTTTTTTTTTTTTTTTTTTTTTTTTTTTTTTTTTTTTTTTTTTTTTTTTTTTTTTTTTTTTTTTTTTTTTTTTTTTTTTTTTTTTTTTTTTTTTTTTTTTTTTTTTTTTTTTTTTTTTTTTTTTTTTTTTTTTTTTTTTTTTTTTTTTTTTTTTTTTTTTTTTTTTTTTTTTTTTTTTTTTTTTTTTTTTTTTTTTTTATTTTTTTTTTTTTTTTTTTTTTTTTTTTTTTTTTTTTTTTTTTTTTTTTTTTTTTTTTTTTTTTTTTTTTTTTTTTTTTTTTTTTTTTTTTTTTTTTTTTTTTTTTTTTTTTTTTTTTTTTTTTTTTTTTTTTTTTTTTTTTTTTTTTTTTTTTTTTTTTTTTTTTTTTTTTTTTTTTTTTTTTTTTTTTTGTTTTTTTTTTTTTTTTTTTTTTTTTTTTTTTTTTTTTTTTTTTTTTTTTTTTTTTTTTTTTTTTTTTTTTTTTTTTTTTTTTTTTTTTTTTTTTTTTTTTTTTTTTTTTTTTTTTTTTTTTTTTTTTTTTTTTTTTTTTTTTTTTTTTTTTTTTTTTTTTTTTTTTTTTTTTTTTTTTTTTTTTTTTTTTTTTTTTTTTTTTTTTTTTTTTTTTTTTTTTTTTTTTTTTTTTTTTTTTTTTTTTTTTTTTTTTTTTTTTTTTTTTTTTTTTTTTTTTTTTTTTTTTTTTTTTTTTTTTTTTTTTTTTTTTTTTTTTTTTTTTTTTTTTTTTTTTTTTTTTTTTTTTTTTTTTTTTTTTTTTTTTTTTTTTTTTTTTTTTTTTTTTTTTTTTTTTTTTTTTTTTTTTTTTTTTTTTTTTTTTTTTTTTTTTTTTTTTTTTTTTTTTTTTTTTTTTTTTTTTTTTTTTTTTTTTTTTTTTTTTTTTTTTTTTTTTTTTTTTTTTTTTTTTTTTTTTTTTTTTTTTTTTTTTTTTTTTTTTTTTTTTTTTTTTTTTTTTTTTTTTTTTTTTTTTTTTTTTTTTTTTTTTTTTTTTTTTTTTTTTTTTTTTTTTTTTTTTTTTTTTTTTTTTTTTTTTTTTTTTTTTTTTTTTTTTTTTTTTTTTTTTTTTTTTTTTTTTTTTTTTTTTTTTTTTTTTTTTTTTTTTTTTTTTTTTTTTTTTTTTTTTTTTTTTTTTTTATTTTTTTTTTTTTTTTTTTTTTTTTTTTTTTTTTTTTTTTTTTTTTTTTTTTTTTTTTTTTTTTTTTTTTTTTTTTTTTTTTTTTTTTTTTTTTTTTTTTTTTTTTTTTTTTTTTTTTTTTTTTTTTTTTTTTTTTTTTTTTTTTTTTTTTTTTTTTTTTTTTTTTTTTTTTTTTTTTTTTTTTTTTTTTTTTTTTTTTTTTTTTTTTTTTTTTTTTTTTTTTTTTTTTTTTTTTTTTTTTTTTTTTTTTTTTTTTTTTTTTTTTTTTTTTTTTTTTTTTTTTTTTTTTTTTTTTTTTTTTTTTTTTTTTTTTTTTTTTATTTTTTTTTTTTTTTTTTTTTTTTTTTTTTTTTTATTTTTTTTTTTTTTTTTTTTTTTTTTTTTTTTTTTTTTTTTTTTTTTTTTTTTTTTTTTTTTTTTTTTTTTTTTTTTTTTTTTTTTTTTTTTTTTTTTTTTTTTTTTTTTTTTTTTTTTTTTTTTTTTTTTTTTTTTTTTTTTTTTTTTTTTTTTTTTTTTTTTTTTTTTTTTTTTTTTTTTTTTTTTTTTTTTTTTTTTTTTTTTTTTTTTTTTTTTTTTTTTTTTTTTTTTTTTTTTTTTTTTTTTTTTTTTTTTTTTTTTTTTTTTTTTTTTTTTTTTTTTTTTTTTTTTTTTTTTTTTTTTTTTTTTTTTTTTTTTTTTTTTTTTTTTTTTTTTTTTTTTTTTTTTTTTTTTTTTTTTTTTTTTTTTTTTTTTTTTTTTTTTTTTTTTTTTTTTTTTTTTTTTTTTTTTTTTTTTTTTTTTTTTTTTTTTTATTTTTTTTTTTTTTTTTTTTTTTTTTTTTTTTTTTTTTTTTTTTTTTTTTTTTTTTTTTTTTTTTTTTTTTTTTTTTTTTTTTTTTTTTTTTTTTTTTTTTTTTTTTTTTTTTTTTTTTTTTGTTTTTTTTTTTTTTTTTTTTTTTTTTTTTTTTTTTTTTTTTTTTTTTTTTTTTTTTTTTTTTTTTTTTTTTTTTTTTTTTTTTTTTTTTTTTTTTTTTTTTTTTTTTTTTTTTTTTTTTTTTTTTTTTTTTTTTTTTTTTTTTTTTTTTTTTTTTTTTTTTTTTTTTTTTTTTTTTTTTTTTTTTTTTTTTTTTTTTTTTTTTTTTTTTTTTTTTTTTTTTTTTTTTTTTTTTTTTTTTTTTTTTTTTTTTTTTTTTTTTTTTTTTTTTTTTTTTTTTTTTTTTTTTTTTTTTTTTTTTTTTTTTTTTTTTTTTTTTTTTTTTTTTTTTTTTTTTTTTTTTTTTTTTTTTTTTTTTTTTTTTTTTTTTTTTTTTTTTTTTTTTTTTTTATTTTTTTTTTTTTTTTTTTTTTTTTTTTTTTTTTTTTTTTTTTTTTTTTTTTTTTTTTTTTTTTTTTTTTTTTTTTTTTTTTTTTTTTTTTTTTTTTTTTTTTTTTTTTTTTTTTTTTTTTTTTTTTTTTTTTTTTTTTTTTTTTTTTTTTTTTTTTTTTTTTTTTATTTTTTTTTTTTTTTTTTTTTTTTTTTTTTTTTTTTTTTTTTTTTTTTTTTTTTTTTTTTTTTTTTTTTTTTTTTTTTTTTTTTTTTTTTTTTTTTTTTTTTTTTTTTTTTTTTTTTTTTTTTTTTTTTTTTTTTTTTTTTTTTTTTTTTTTTTTTTTTTTTTTTTTTTTTTTTTTTTTTTTTTTTTTTTTTTTTTTTTTTTTTTTTTTTTTTTTTTTTTTTTTTTTTTTTTTTTTTTTTTTTTTTTTTTTTTTTTTTTTTTTTTTTTTTTTTTTTTTTTTTTTTTTTTTTTTTTTTTTTTTTTTTTTTTTTTTTTTTTTTTTTTTTTTTTTTTTTTTTTTTTTTTTTTTTTTTTTTTTTTTTTTTTTTTTTTTTTTTTTTTTTTTTTTTTTTTTTTTTATTTTTTTTTTTTTTTTTTTTTTTTTTTTTTTTTTTTTTTTTTTTTTTTTTTTTTTTTTTTTTTTTTTTTTTTTTTTTTTTTTTTTTTTTTTTTTTTTTTTTTTTTTTTTTTTTTTTTTTTTTTTTTTTTTTTTTTTTTTTTTTTTTTTTTTTTTTTTTTTTTTTTTTTATTTTTTTTTTTTTTTTTTTTTTTTTTTTTTTTTTTTTTTTTTTTTTTTTTTTTTTTTTTTTTTTTTTTTTTTTTTTTTTTTTTTTTTTTTTTTTTTTTTTTTTTTTTTTTTTTTTTTTTTTTTTTTTTTTTTTTTTTTTTTTTTTTTTTTTTTTTTTTTTTTTTTTTTTTTTTTTTTTTTTTTTTTTTTTTTTTTTTTTTTTTTTTTTTTTTTTTTTTTTTTTTTTTTTTTTTTTTTTTTTTTTTTTTTTTTTTTTTTTTTTTTTTTTTTTTTTTTTTTTTTTTTTTTTTTTTTTTTTTTTTTTTTTTTTTTTTTTTTTTTTTTTTTTTTTTTTTTTTTTTTTTTTTTTTTTTTTTTTTTTTTTATTTTTTTTTTTTTTTTTTTTTTTTTTTTTTTTTTTTTTTTTTTTTTTTTTTTTTTTTTTTTTTTTTTTTTTTTTTTTTTTTTTTTTTTTTTTTTTTTTTTTTTTTTTTTTTTTTTTTTTTTTTTTTTTTTTATTTTTTTTTTTTTTTTTTTTTTTTTTTTTTTTTTTTTTTTTTTTTTTTTTTTTTTTTTTTTTTTTTTTTTTTTTTTTTTTTTTTTTTTTTTTTTTTTTTTTTTTTTTTTTTATTTTTTTTTTTTTTTTTTTTTTTTTTTTTTTTTTTTTTTTTTTTTTTTTTTTTTTTTTTTTTTTTTTTTTTTTTTTTTTTTTTTTTTTTTTTTTTTTTTTTTTTTTTTTTTTTTTTTTTTTTTATTTTTTTTTTTTTTTTTTTTTTTTTTTTTTTTTTTTTTTTTTTTTTTTTTTTTTTTTTTTTTTTTTTTTTTTTTTTTTTTTTTTTTTTTTTTTTTTTTTTTTTTTTTTTTTTTTTTTTTTTTTTTTTTTTTTTTTTTTTTTTTTTTTTTTTTTTTTTTTTTTTTTTTTTTTTTTTTTTTTTTTTTTTTTTTTTTTTTTTTTTTTTTTTTTTTTTTTTTTTTTTTTTTTTTTTTTTTTTTTTTTTTTTTTTTTTTTTTTTTTTTTTTTTTTTTTTTTTTTTTTTTTTTTTTTTTTTTTTTTTTTTTTTTTTTTTTTTTTTTTTTTTTTTTTTTTTTTTTTTTTTTTTTTTTTTTTTTTTTTTTTTTTTTTTTTTTTTTTTTTTTTTTTTTTTTTTTTTTTTTTTTTTTTTTTTTTTTTTTTTTTTTTTTTTTTTTTTTTTTTTTTTTTTTTTTTTTTTTTTTTTTTTTTTTTTTTTTTTTTTTTTTTTTTTTTTTTTTTTTTTTTTTTTTTTTTTTTTTTTTTTTTTTTTTTTTTTTTTTTTTTTTTTTTTTTTTTTTTTTTTTTTTTTTTTTTTTTTTTTTTTTTTTTTTTTTTTTTTTTTTTTTTTTTTTTTTTTTTTTTTTTTTTTTTTTTTTTTTTTTTTTTTTTTTTTTTTTTTTTTTTTTTTTTTTTTTTTTTTTTTTTTTTTTTTTTTTTTTTTTTTTTTTTTTTTTTTTTTTTTTTTTTTTTTTTTTTTTTTTTTTTTTTTTTTTTTTTTTTTTTTTTTTTTTTTTTTTTTTTTTTTTTTTTTTTTTTTTTTTTTTTTTTTTTTTTTTTTTTTTTTTTTTTTTTTTTTTTTTTTTTTTTTTTTTTTTTTTTTTTTTTTTTTTTTTTTTTTTTTTTTTTTTTTTTTTTTTTTTTTTTTTTTTTTTTTTTTTTTTTTTTTTTTTTTTTTTTTTTTTTTTTTTTTTTTTTTTTTTTTTTTTTTTTTTTTTTTTTTTTTTTTTTTTTTTTTTTTTTTTTTTTTTTTTTTTTTTTTTTTTTTTTTTTTTTTTTTTTTTTTTTTTTTTTTTTTTTTTTTTTTTTTTTTTTTTTTTTTTTTTTTTTTTTTTTTTTTTTTTTTTTTTTTTTTTTTTTTTTTTTTTTTTTTTTTTTTTTTTTTTTTTTTTTTTTTTTTTTTTTTTTTTTTTTTTTTTTTTTTTTTTTTTTTTTTTTTTTTTTTTTTTTTTTTTTTTTTTTTTTTTTTTTTTTTTTTTTTTTTTTTTTTTTTTTTTTTTTTTTTTTTTTTTTTTTTTTTTTTTTTTTATTTTTTTTTTTTTTTTTTTTTTTTTTTTTTTTTTTTTTTTTTTTTTTTTTTTTTTTTTTTTTTTTTTTTTTTTTTTTTTTTTTTTTTTTTTTTTTTTTTTTTTTTTTTTTTTTTTTTTTTTTTTTTTTTTTTTTTTTTTTTTTTTTTTTTTTTTTTTTTTTTTTTTTTTTTTTTTTTTTTTTTTTTTTTTTTTTTTTTTTTTTTTTTTTTTTTTTTTTTTTTTTTTTTTTATTTTTTTTTTTTTTTTTTTTTTTTTTTTTTTTTTTTTTTTTTTTTTTTTTTTTTTTTTTTTTTTTTTTTTTTTTTTTTTTTTTTTTTTTTTTTTTTTTTTTTTTTTTTTTTTTTTTTTTTTTTTTTTTTTTTTTTTTTTTTTTTTTTTTTTTTTTTTTTTTTTTTTTTTTTTTTTTTTTTTTTTTTTTTTTTTTTTTTTTTTTTTTTTTTTTTTTTTTTTTTTTTTTTTTTTTTTTTTTTTTTTTTTTTTTTTTTTTTTTTTTTTTTTTTTTTTTTTTTTTTTTTTTTTTTTTTTTTTTTTTTTTTTTTTTTTTTTTTTTTTTTTTTTTTTTTTTTTTTTTTTTTTTTTTTTTTTTTTTTTTTTTTTTTTTTTTTTTTTTTTTTTTTTTTATTTTTTTTTTTTTTTTTTTTTTTTTTTTTTTTTTTTTTTTTTTTTTTTTTTTTTTTTTTTTTTTTTTTTTTTTTTTTTTTTTTTTTTTTTTTTTTTTTTTTTTTTTTTTTTTTTTTTTTTTTTTTTTTTTTTTTTTTTTTTTTTTTTTTTTTTTTTTTTATTTTTTTTTTTTTTTTTTTTTTTTTTTTTTTTTTTTTTTTTTTTTTTTTTTTTTTTTTTTTTTTTTTTTTTTTTTTTTATTTTTTTTTTTTTTTTTTTTTTTTTTTTTTTTTTTTTTTTTTTTTTTTTTTTTTTTTTTTTTTTTTTTTTTTTTTTTTTTTTTTTTTTTTTTTTTTTTTTTTTTTTTTTTTTTTTTTTTTTTTTTTTTTTTTTTTTTTTTTTTTTTTTTTTTTTTTTTTTTTTTTTTTTTTTTTTTTTTTTTTTTTTTTTTTTTTTTTTTTTTTTTTTTTTTTTTTTTTTTTTTTTTTTTTTTTTTTTTTTTTTTTTTTTTTTTTTTTTTTTTTTTTTTTTTTTTTTTTTTTTTTTTTTTTTTTTTTTTTTTTTTTTTTTTTTTTTTTTTTTTTTTTTTTTTTTTTTTTTTTTTTTTTTATTTTTTTTTTTTTTTTTTTTTTTTTTTTTTTTTTTTTTTTTTTTTTTTTTTTTTTTTTTTTTTTTTTTTTTTTTTTTTTTTTTTTTTTTTTTTTTTTTTTTTTTTTTTTTTTTTTTTTTTTTTTTTTTTTTTTTTTTTTTTTTTTTTTTTTTTTTTTTTTTTTTTTTTTTTTTTTTTTTTTTTTTTTTTTTTTTTTTTTTTTTTTTTTTTTTTTTTTTTTTTTTTTTTTTTTTTTTTTTTTTTTTTTTTTTTTTTTTTTTTTTTTTTTTTTTTTTTTTTTTTTTTTTTTTTTTTTTTTTTTTTTTTTTTTTTTTTTTTTTTTTTTTTTTTTTTTTTTTATTTTTTTTTTTTTTTTTTTTTTTTTTTTTTTTTTTTTTTTTTTTTTTTTTTTTTTTTTTTTTTTTTTTTTTTTTTTTTTTTTTTTTTTTTTTTTTTTTTTTTTTTTTTTTTTTTTTTTTTTTTTTTTATTTTTTTTTTTTTTTTTTTTTTTTTTTTTTTTTTTTTTTTTTTTTTTTTTTTTTTTTTTTTTTTTTTTTTTTTTTTTTTTTTTTTTTTTTTTTTTTTTTTTTTTTTTTTATTTTTTTTTTTTTTTTTTTTTTTTTTTTTTTTTTTTTTTTTTTTTTTTTTTTTTTTTTTTTTTTTTTTTTTTTTTTTTTTTTATTTTTTTTTTTTTTTTTTTTTTTTTTTTTTTTTTTTTTTTTTTTTTTTTTTTTTTTTTTTTTTTTTTTTTTTTATTTTTTTTTTTTTTTTTTTTTTTTTTTTTTTTTTTTTTTTTTTTTTTTTTTTTTTTTTTTTTTTTTTTTTTTTTTTTTTTTTTTTTTTTTTTTTTTTTTTTTTTTTTTTTTTTTTTTTTTTTTTTTTTTTTTTATTTTTTTTTTTTTTTTTTTTTTTTTTTTTTTTTTTTTTTTTTTTTTTTTTTTTTTTTATTTTTTTTTTTTTTTTTTTTTTTTTTTTTTTTTTTTTTTTTTTTTTTTTTTTTTTTTTTTTTTTTTTTTTTTTTTTTTTTTTTTTTTTTTTTTTTTTTTTTTTTTTTTTTTTTTTTTTTTTTTTTTTTTTTTTTTTTTTTTTTTTTTTTTTTTTTTTTTTTTTTTTTATTTTTTTTTTTTTTTTTTTTTTTTTTTTTTTTTTTTTTTTTTTTTTTTTTTTTTTTTTTTTTTTTTTTTTTTTTTTTTTTTTTTTTTTTTTTTTTTTTTTTTTTTTTTTTTTTTTTTTTTTTTTTTTTTTTTTTTTTTTTTTTTTTTTTTTTTTTTTTTTTTTTTTTTTTTTTTTTTTTTTTTATTTTTTTTTTTTTTTTTTTTTTTTTTTTTTTTTTTTTTTTTTTTTTTTTTTTTTTTTTTTTTTTTTTTTTTTTTTTTTTTTTTTTTTTTTTTTTTTTTTTTTTTTTTTTTTTTTTTTTTTTTTTTTTTTTTTTTTTTTTTTTTTTTTTTTTTTTTTTTTT
Organism: Bauhinia variegata; assembly: GCA_022379115.2. Lineage (NCBI taxonomy): Eukaryota > Viridiplantae > Streptophyta > Magnoliopsida > Fabales > Fabaceae > Bauhinia > Bauhinia variegata. The sequence goes on from CM039439.1 coordinate 21,825,803, forward strand.
TTTTTTTTTTTTTTTTTTTTTTTTTTTTTTTTTTTTATTTTTTTTTTTTTTTTTTTTTTTTTTTTTTTTTTTTTTTTTTTTTTTTTTTTTTTTTTTTTTTTTTTTTTTTTTTTTTTTTTTTTTTTTTTTTTTTTTTTTTTTTTTTTTTTTTTTTTTTTTTTTTTTTTTTTTTTTTTTTTTTTTTTTTTTTTTTTTTTTTTTTTTTTTTTTTTTTTTTTTATTTTTTTTTTTTTTTTTTTTTTTTTTTTTTTTTTTTTTTTTTTTTTTTGTTTTTTTTTTTTTTTTTTTTTTTTTTTTTTTTTTTTTTTTTTTTTTTTTTTTTTTTTTTTTTTTTATTTTTTTTTTTTTTTTTTTTTTTTTTTTTTTTTTTTTTTTTTTTTTTTTTTTTTTTTTTTTTTTTTTTTTTTTTTTTTTTTTTTTTTTTTTTTTTTTTTTTTTTTTTTATTTTTTTTTTTTTTTTTTTTTTTTTTTTTTTTTTTTTTTTTTTTTTTTTTTTTTTTTTTTTTTTTTTTTTTTTTTTTTTTTTTTTTTTTTTTTTTTTTTTTTTTTTTTTTTTTTTTTTTTTTTTTTTTTTTTTTTTTTTTTTTTTTTTTTTTTTTTTTTTTTTTTTTTTTTTTTTTTTTTTTTTTTTTTTTTTTTTTTTTTTTTTTTTTTTTTTATTTTTTTTTTTTTTTTTTTTTTTTTTTTTTTTTTTTTTTTTTT
>CM039439.1:21848622-21883622 GCA_022379115.2 Bauhinia variegata
AAAAAAAAAAAAAAAAAAAAAAAAAAAAAAAAAAAAAAAAAAAAAAAAAAAAAAAAAAAAAAAAAAAAAAAAAAAAAAAAAAAAAAAAAAAAAAAAAAAAAAAAAAAAAAAAAAAAAAAAAAAAAAAAAAAAAAAAAAAAAAAAAAAAAAAAAAAAAAAAAAAAAAAAAAAAAAAAAAAAAAAAAAAAAAAAAAAAAAAAAAAAAAAAAAAAAAAAAAAAAAAAAAAAAAAAAAAAAAAAAAAAAAAAAAAAAAAAAAAAAAAAAAAAATAAAAAAAAAAAAAAAAAAAAAAAAAAAAAAAAAAAAAAAAAAAAAAAAAAAAAAAAAAAAAAAAAAAAAAAAAAAAAAAAAAAAAAAAAAAAAAAAAAAAAAAAAAAAAAAAAAAAAAAAAAAAAAAAAAAAAAAAAAAAAAAAAAAAAAAAAAAAAAAAAAAAAAAAAAAAAAAAAAAAAAAAAAAAAAAAAAAAAAAAAAAAAAAAAAAAAAAAAAAAAAAAAAAAAAAAAAAAAAAAACAAAAAAAAAAAAAAAAAAAAAAAAAAAAAAAAAAAAAAAAAAAAAAAAAAAAAAAAAAAAAAAAAAAAAAAAAAAAAAAAAAAAAAAAAAAAAAAAAAAAAAAAAAAAAAAAAAAAAAAAAAAAAAAAAAAAAAAAAAAAAAAAAAAAAAAAAAAAAAAACAAAAAAAAAAAAAAAAAAAAAAAAAAAAAAAAAAAAAAAAAAAAAAAAAAAAAAAAAAAAAAAAAAAAAAAAAAAAAAAAAAAAAAAAAAAAAAAAAAAAAAAAAAAAAAAAAAAAAAAAAAAAAAAAAAAAAAAAAAAAAAAAAAAAAAAAAAAAAAAAAAAAAAAAAAAAAAAAAAAAAAAAAAAAAAAAAAAAAAAAAAAAAAAAAAAAAAAAAAAAAAAAAAAAAAAAAAAAAAAAAAAAAAAAAAAAAAAAAAAAAAAAAAAAAAAAAAAAAAAAAAAAAAAAAAAAAAAAAAAAAAAAAAAAAAAAAAAAAAAAAAAAAAAAAAAAAAAAAAAAAAAAAAAAAAAAAAAAAAAAAAAAAAAAAAAAAAAAAAAAAAAAAAAAAAAAAAAAAAAAAAAAAAAAAAAAAAAAAAAAAAAAAAAAAAAAAAAAAAAAAAAAAAAAAAAAAAAAAAAAAAAAAAAAAAAAAAAAAAAAAAAAAAAAAAAAAAAAAAAAAAAAAAAAAAAAAAAAAAAAAAAAAAAAAAAAAAAAAAAAAAAAAAAAAAAAAAAAAAAAAAAAAAAAAAAAAAAAAAAAAAAACCCCCCCCCCCCCCCCCCCCCCCCCCCCCCCCCCCCCCCCCCCCCCCCCCCCCCCCCCCCCCCCCCCCCCCCCCCCCCCCCCCCCCCCCCCCCCCCCCCCCCCCCCCCCCCCCCCCCCCCCCCCCCCCCCCCCCCCCCCCCCCCCCCCCCCCCCCCCCCCCCCCCCCCCCCCCCCCCCCCCCCCCCCCCCCCCCCCCCCCCCCCCCCCCCCCCCCCCCCCCCCCCCCACCCCCCCCCCCCCCCCCCCCCCCCCCCCCCCACCCCCCCCCCCCCCCCCCCCCCCCCCCCCCCCCCCCCCCCCCCCCCCCCCCCCCCCCCCCCCCCCCCCCCCCCCCCCCCCCCCCCCCCCCCCCCCCCCCCCCCCCCCCCCCCCCCCCCCCCCCCCCCCCCCCCCCCCCCCCCCCCCCCCCCCCCCCCCCCCCCCCCCCCCCCCCCCCCCCACCCCCCCCCCCCCCCCCCCCCCCCCCCCCCCCCCCCCCCCCCCCCCCCCCCCCCCCCCCCCCCCCCCCCCCCCCCCCCCCCCCCCACCCCCCCCCCCCCCCCCCCCCCCCCCCCCCCCCCCCCCCCCCCCCCCCCCCCCCCCCCCCCCCCCCCCCCCCCCCCCCCCCCCCCCCCCCCCCCCCCCCCCCCCCCCCCCCCCCCCCCCCCCCCCCCCCCCCCCCCCCCCCCCCCCCCCCCCCCCCCCCCCCCCCCCCCCCCCCCCCCACCCCCCCCCCCCCCCCCCCCCCCCCCCCCCCCCCCCCCCCCCCCCCCCCCCCCCCCCCCCCCCCCCCCCCCCCCCCCCCCCCCCCCCCCCCCCCCCCCCCCCCCCCCCCCCCCCCCCCCCCCCCCCCCCCCCCCCCCCCCCCCCCCCCCCCCCCCCCCCCCCCCCCCCCCCCCCCCCCCCCCCCCCCCCCCCCCCCCCCCCCCCCCCCCCCCCCCCCCCCCCCCCCCCCCCCCCCCCCCCCCCCCCCCCCCCCCCCCCCCCCCCCCCCCCCCCCCCCCCCCCCCCCCCCCCCCCCCCCCCCCCCCCCCCCCCCCCCCCCCCCCCCCCCCCCCCCCCCCCCCCCCCCCCCCCCCCCCCCCCCCCCCCCCCACCCCCCCCCCCCCCCCCCCCCCCCCCCCCCCCCCCCCCCCCCCCCCCCCCCCCCCCCCCCCCCCCCCCCCCCCCCCCCCCCCCCCCCCCCCCCCCCCCCCCCCCCCCCCCCCCCCCCCCCCCCCCCCCCCCCCCCCCCCCCCCCCCCCCCCCCCCCCCCCCCCCCCCCCCCCCCCCCCCCCCCCCCCCCCCCCCCCCCCCCCCCCCCCCCCCCCCCCCCCCCCCCCCCCCCCCCCCCCCCCCCCCCCCCCCCCCCCCCCCCCCCCCCCCCCCCCCCCCCCCCCCCCCCCCCCCCCCCCCCCCCCCCCCCCCCCCCCCCCCCCCCCCCCCCCCCCCCCCCCCCCCCCCCCCCCCCCCCCCCCCCCCCCCCCCCCCCCCCCCCCCCCCCCCCCCCCCCCCCCCCCCCCCCCCCCCCCCCCCCCCCCCCCCCCCCCCCCCCCCCCCCCCCCCCCCCCCCCCCCCCCCCCCCCCCCCCCCCCCCCCCCCCCCCCCCCCCCCCCCCCCCCCCCCCCCCCCCCCCCCCCCCCCCCCCCCCCCCCCCCCCCCCCCCCCCCCCCCCCCCCCCCCCCCCCCCCCCCCCCCCCCCCCCCCCCCCCCCCCCCCCCCCCCCCCCCCCCCCCCCCCCCCCCCCCCCCCCCCCCCCCCCCCCCCCCCCCCCCCCCCCCCCCCCCCCCCCCCCCCCCCCCCCCCCCCCCCCCCCCCCCCCCCCCCCCCCCCCCCCCCCCCCCCCCCCCCCCCCCCCCCCCCCCCCCCCCCCCCCCCCCCCCCCCCCCCCCCCCCCCCCCCCCCCCCCCCCCCCCCCCCCCCCCCCCCCCCCCCCCCCCCCCCCCCCCCCCCCCCCCCCCCCCCCCCCCCCCCCCCCCCCCCCCCCCCCCCCCCCCCCCCCCCCCCCCCCCCCCCCCCCCCCCCCCCCCCCCCCCCCCCCCCCCCCCCCCCCCCCCCCCCCCCCCCCCCCCCCCCCCCCCCCCCCCCCCCCCCCCCCCCCCCCCCCCCCCCCCCCCCCCCCCCCCCCCCCCCCCCCCCCCCCCCCCCCCCCCCCCCCCCCCCCCCCCCCCCCCCCCCCCCCCCCCCCCCCCCCCCCCCCCCCCCCCCCCCCCCCCCCCCCCCCCCCCCCCCCCCCCCCCCCCCCCCCCCCCCCCCCCCCCCCCCCCCCCCCCCCCCCCCCCCCCCCCCCCCCCCCCCCCCCCCCCCCCCCCCCCCCCCCCCCCCCCCCCCCCCCCCCCCCCCCCCCCCCCCCCCCCCCCCCCCCCCCCCCCCCCCCCCCCCCCCCCCCCCCCCCCCCCCCCCCCCCCCCCCCCCCCCCCCCCCCCCCCCCCCCCCCCCCCCCCCCCCCCCCCCCCCCCCCCCCCCCCCCCCCCCCCCCCCCCCCCCCCCCCCCCCCCCCCCCCCCCCCCCCCCCCCCCCCCCCCCCCCCCCCCCCCCCCCCCCCCCCCCCCCCCCCCCCCCCCCCCCCCCCCCCCCCCCCCCCCCCCCCCCCCCCCCCCCCCCCCCCCCCCCCCCCCCCCCCCCCCCCCCCCCCCCCCCCCCCCCCCCCCCCCCCCCCCCCCCCCCCCCCCCCCCCCCCCCCCCCCCCCCCCCCCCCCCCCCCCCCCCCCCCCCCCCCCCCCCCCCCCCCCCCCCCCCCCCCCCCCCCCCCCCCCCCCCCCCCCCCCCCCCCCCCCCCCCCCCCCCCCCCCCCCCCCCCCCCCCCCCCCCCCCCCCCCCCCCCCCCCCCCCCCCCCCCCCCCCCCCCCCCCCCCCCCCCCCCCCCCCCCCCCCCCCCCCCCCCCCCCCCCCCCCCCCCCCCCCCCCCCCCCCCCCCCCCCCCCCCCCCCCCCCCCCCCCCCCCCCCCCCCCCCCCCCCCCCCCCCCCCCCCCCCCCCCCCCCCCCCCCCCCCCCCCCCCCCCCCCCCCCCCCCCCCCCCCCCCCCCCCCCCCCCCCCCCCCCCCCCCCCCCCCCCCCCCCCCCCCCCCCCCCCCCCCCCCCCCCCCCCCCCCCCCCCCCCCCCCCCCCCCCCCCCCCCCCCCCCCCCCCCCCCCCCCCCCCCCCCCCCCCCCCCCCCCCCCCCCCCCCCCCCCCCCCCCCCCCCCCCCCCCCCCCCCCCCCCCCCCCCCCCCCCCCCCCCCCCCCCCCCCCCCCCCCCCCCCCCCCCCCCCCCCCCCCCCCCCCCCCCCCCCCCCCCCCCCCCCCCCCCCCCCCCCCCCCCCCCCCCCCCCCCCCCCCCCCCCCCCCCCCCCCCCCCCCCCCCCCCCCCCCCCCCCCCCCCCCCCCCCCCCCCCCCCCCCCCCCCCCCCCCCCCCCCCCCCCCCCCCCCCCCCCCCCCCCCCCCCCCCCCCCCCCCCCCCCCCCCCCCCCCCCCCCCCCCCCCCCCCCCCCCCCCCCCCCCCCCCCCCCCCCCCCCCCCCCCCCCCCCCCCCCCCCCCCCCCCCCCCCCCCCCCCCCCCCCCCCCCCCCCCCCCCCCCCCCCCCCCCCCCCCCCCCCCCCCCCCCCCCCCCCCCCCCCCCCCCCCCCCCCCCCCCCCCCCCCCCCCCCCCCCCCCCCCCCCCCCCCCCCCCCCCCCCCCCCCCCCCCCCCCCCCCCCCCCCCCCCCCCCCCCCCCCCCCCCCCCCCCCCCCCCCCCCCCCCCCCCCCCCCCCCCCCCCCCCCCCCCCCCCCCCCCCCCCCCCCCCCCCCCCCCCCCCCCCCCCCCCCCCCCCCCCCCCCCCCCCCCCCCCCCCCCCCCCCCCCCCCCCCCCCCCCCCCCCCCCCCCCCCCCCCCCCCCCCCCCCCCCCCCCCCCCCCCCCCCCCCCCCCCCCCCCCCCCCCCCCCCCCCCCCCCCCCCCCCCCCCCCCCCCCCCCCCCCCCCCCCCCCCCCCCCCCCCCCCCCCCCCCCCCCCCCCCCCCCCCCCCCCCCCCCCCCCCCCCCCCCCCCCCCCCCCCCCCCCCCCCCCCCCCCCCCCCCCCCCCCCCCCCCCCCCCCCCCCCCCCCCCCCCCCCCCCCCCCCCCCCCCCCCCCCCCCCCCCCCCCCCCCCCCCCCCCCCCCCCCCCCCCCCCCCCCCCCCCCCCCCCCCCCCCCCCCCCCCCCCCCCCCCCCCCCCCCCCCCCCCCCCCCCCCCCCCCCCCCCCCCCCCCCCCCCCCCCCCCCCCCCCCCCCCCCCCCCCCCCCCCCCCCCCCCCCCCCCCCCCCCCCCCCCCCCCCCCCCCCCCCCCCCCCCCCCCCCCCCCCCCCCCCCCCCCCCCCCCCCCCCCCCCCCCCCCCCCCCCCCCCCCCCCCCCCCCCCCCCCCCCCCCCCCCCCCCCCCCCCCCCCCCCCCCCCCCCCCCCCCCCCCCCCCCCCCCCCCCCCCCCCCCCCCCCCCCCCCCCCCCCCCCCCCCCCCCCCCCCCCCCCCCCCCCCCCCCCCCCCCCCCCCCCCCCCCCCCCCCCCCCCCCCCCCCCCCCCCCCCCCCCCCCCCCCCCCCCCCCCCCCCCCCCCCCCCCCCCCCCCCCCCCCCCCCCCCCCCCCCCCCCCCCCCCCCCCCCCCCCCCCCCCCCCCCCCCCCCCCCCCCCCCCCCCCCCCCCCCCCCCCCCCCCCCCCCCCCCCCCACCCCCCCCCCCCCCCCCCCCCCCCCCCCCCCCCCCCCCCCCCCCCCCCCCCCCCCCCCCCCCCCCCCCCCCCCCCCCCCCCCCCCCCCCCCCCCCCCCCCCCCCCCCCCCCCCCCCCCCCCCCCCCCCCCCCCCCCCCCCCCCCCCCCCCCCCCCCCCCCCCCCCCCCCCCCCCCCCCCCCCCCCCCCCCCCCCCCCCCCCCCCCCCCCCCCCCCCCCCCCCCCCCCCCCCCCCCCCCCCCCCCCCCCCCCCCCCCCCCCCCCCCCCCCCCCCCCCCCCCCCCCCCCCCCCCCCCCCCCCCCCCCCCCCCCCCCCCCCCCCCCCCCCCCCCCCCCCCCCCCCCCCCCCCCCCCCCCCCCCCCCCCCCCCCCCCCCCCCCCCCCCCCCCCCCCCCCCCCCCCCCCCCCCCCCCCCCCCCCCCCCCCCCCCCCCCCCCCCCCCCCCCCCCCCCCCCCCCCCCCCCCCCCCCCCCCCCCCCCCCCCCCCCCCCCCCCCCCCCCCCCCCCCCCCCCCCCCCCCCCCCCCCCCCCCCCCCCCCCCCCCCCCCCCCCCCCCCCCCCCCCCCCCCCCCCCCCCCCCCCCCCCCCCCCCCCCCCCCCCCCCCCCCCCCCCCCCCCCCCCCCCCCCCCCCCCCCCCCCCCCCCCCCCCCCCCCCCCCCCCCCCCCCCCCCCCCCCCCCCCCCCCCCCCCCCCCCCCCCCCCCCCCCCCCCCCCCCCCCCCCCCCCCCCCCCCCCCCCCCCCCCCCCCCCCCCCCCCCCCCCCCCCCCCCCCCCCCCCCCCCCCCCCCCCCCCCCCCCCCCCCCCCCCCCCCCCCCCCCCCCCCCCCCCCCCCCCCCCCCCCCCCCCCCCCCCCCCCCCCCCCCCCCCCCCCCCCCCCCCCCCCCCCCCCCCCCCCCCCCCCCCCCCCCCCCCCCCCCCCCCCCCCCCCCCCCCCCCCCCCCCCCCCCCCCCCCCCCCCCCCCCCCCCCCCCCCCCCCCCCCCCCCCCCCCCCCCCCCCCCCCCCCCCCCCCCCCACCCCCCCCCCCCCCCCCCCCCCCCCCCCCCCCCCCCCCCCCCCCCCCCCCCCCCCCCCCCCCCCCCCCCCCCCCCCCCCCCCCCCCCCCCCCCCCCCCCCCCCCCCCCCCCCCCCCCCCCCCCCCCCCCCCCCCCCCCCCCCCCCCCCCCCCCCCCCCCCCCCCCCCCCCCCCCCCCCCCCCCCCCCCCCCCCCCCCCCCCCCCCCCCCCCCCCCCCCCCCCCCCCCCCCCCCCCCCCCCCCCCCCCCCCCCCCCCCCCCCCCCCCCCCCCCCCCCCCCCCCCCCCCCCCCCCCCCCCCCCCCCCCCCCCCCCCCCCCCCCCCCCCCCCCCCCCCCCCCCCCCCCCCCCCCCCCCCCCCCCCCCCCCCCCCCCCCCCCCCCCCCCCCCCCCCCCCCCCCCCCCCCCCCCCCCCCCCCCCCCCCCCCCCCCCCCCCCCCCCCCCCCCCCCCCCCCCCCCCCCCCCCCCCCCCCCCCCCCCCCCCCCCCCCCCCCCCCCCCCCCCCCCCCCCCCCCCCCCCCCCCCCCCCCCCCCCCCCCCCCCCCCCCCCCCCCCCCCCCCCCCCCCCCCCCCCCCCCCCCCCCCCCCCCCCCCCCCCCCCCCCCCCCCCCCCCCCCCCCCCCCCCCCCCCCCCCCCCCCCCCCCCCCCCCCCCCCCCCCCCCCCCCCCCCCCCCCCCCCCCCCCCCCCCCCCCCCCCCCCCCCCCCCCCCCCCCCCCCCCCCCCCCCCCCCCCCCCCCCCCCCCCCCCCCCCCCCCCCCCCCCCCCCCCCCCCCCCCCCCCCCCCCCCCCCCCCCCCCCCCCCCCCCCCCCCCCCCCCCCCCCCCCCCCCCCCCCCCCCCCCCCCCCCCCCCCCCCCCCCCCCCCCCCCCCCCCCCCCCCCCCCCCCCCCCCCCCCCCCCCCCCCCCCCCCCCCCCCCCCCCCCCCCCCCCCCCCCCCCCCCCCCCCCCCCCCCCCCCCCCCCCCCCCCCCCCCCCCCCCCCCCCCCCCCCCCCCCCCCCCCCCCCCCCCCCCCCCCCCCCCCCCCCCCCCCCCCCCCCCCCCCCCCCCCCCCCCCCCCCCCCCCCCCCCCCCCCCCCCCCCCCCCCCCCCCCCCCCCCCCCCCCCCCCCCCCCCCCCCCCCCCCCCCCCCCCCCCCCCCCCCCCCCCCCCCCCCCCCCCCCCCCCCCCCCCCCCCCCCCCCCCCCCCCCCCCCCCCCCCCCCCCCCCCCCCCCCCCCCCCCCCCCCCCCCCCCCCCCCCCCCCCCCCCCCCCCCCCCCCCCCCCCCCCCCCCCCCCCCCCCCCCCCCCCCCCCCCCCCCCCCCCCCCCCCCCCCCCCCCCCCCCCCCCCCCCCCCCCCCCCCCCCCCCCCCCCCCCCCCCCCCCCCCCCCCCCCCCCCCCCCCCCCCCCCCCCCCCCCCCCCCCCCCCCCCCCCCCCCCCCCCCCCCCCCCCCCCCCCCCCCCCCCCCCCCCCCCCCCCCCCCCCCCCCCACCCCCCCCCCCCCCCCCCCCCCCCCCCCCCCCCCCCCCCCCCCCCCCCCCCCCCCCCCCCCCCCCCCCCCCCCCCCCCCCCCCCCCCCCCCCCCCCCCCCCCCCCCCCCCCCCCCCCCCCCCCCCCCCCCCCCCCCCCCCCCCCCCCCCCCCCCCCCCCCCCCCCCCCCCCCCCCCCCCCCCCCCCCCCCCCCCCCCCCCCCCCCCCCCCCCCCCCCCCCCCCCCCCCCCCCCCCCCCCCCCCCCCCCCCCCCCCCCCCCCCCCCCCCCCCCCCCCCCCCCCCCCCCCCCCCCCCCCCCCCCCCCCCCCCCCCCCCCCCCCCCCCCCCCCCCCCCCCCCCCCCCCCCCCCCCCCCCCCCCCCCCCCCCCCCCCCCCCCCCCCCCCCCCCCCCCCCCCCCCCCCCCCCCCCCCCCCCCCCCCCCCCCCCCCCCCCCCCCCCCCCCCCCCCCCCCCCCCCCCCCCCCCCCCCCCCCCCCCCCCCCCCCCCCCCCCCCCCCCCCCCCCCCCCCCCCCCCCCCCCCCCCCCCCCCCCCCCCCCCCCCCCCCCCCCCCCCCCCCCCCCCCCCCCCCCCCCCCCCCCCCCCCCCCCCCCCCCCCCCCCCCCCCCCCCCCCCCCCCCCCCCCCCCCCCCCCCCCCCCCCCCCCCCCCCCCCCCCCCCCCCCCCCCCCCCCCCCCCCCCCCCCCCCCCCCCCCCCCCCCCCCCCCCCCCCCCCCCCCCCCCCCCCCCCCCCCCCCCCCCCCCCCCCCCCCCCCCCCCCCCCCCCCCCCCCCCCCCCCCCCCCCCCCCCCCCCCCCCCCCCCCCCCCCCCCCCCCCCCCCCCCCCCCCCCCCCCCCCCCCCCCCCCCCCCCCCCCCCCCCCCCCCCCCCCCCCCCCCCCCCCCCCCCCCCCCCCCCCCCCCCCCCCCCCCCCCCCCCCCCCCCCCCCCCCCCCCCCCCCCCCCCCCCCCCCCCCCCCCCCCCCCCCCCCCCCCCCCCCCCCCCCCCCCCCCCCCCCCCCCCCCCCCCCCCCCCCCCCCCCCCCCCCCCCCCCCCCCCCCCCCCCCCCCCCCCCCCCCCCCCCCCCCCCCCCCCCCCCCCCCCCCCCCCCCCCCCCCCCCCCCCCCCCCCCCCCCCCCCCCCCCCCCCCCCCCCCCCCCCCCCCCCCCCCCCCCCCCCCCCCCCCCCCCCCCCCCCCCCCCCCCCCCCCCCCCCCCCCCCCCCCCCCCCCCCCCCCCCCCCCCCCCCCCCCCCCCCCCCCCCCCCCCCCCCCCCCCCCCCCCCCCCCCCCCCCCCCCCCCCCCCCCCCCCCCCCCCCCCCCCCCCCCCCCCCCCCCCCCCCCCCCCCCCCCCCCCCCCCCCCCCCCCCCCCCCCCCCCCCCCCCCCCCCCCCCCCCCCCCCCCCCCCCCCCCCCCCCCCCCCCCCCCCCCCCCCCCCCCCCCCCCCCCCCCCCCCCCCCCCCCCCCCCCCCCCCCCCCCCCCCCCCCCCCCCCCCCCCCCCCCCCCCCCCCCCCCCCCCCCCCCCCCCCCCCCCCCCCCCCCCCCCCCCCCCCCCCCCCCCCCCCCCCCCCCCCCCCCCCCCCCCCCCCCCCCCCCCCCCCCCCCCCCCCCCCCCCCCCCCCCCCCCCCCCCCCCCCCCCCCCCCCCCCCCCCCCCCCCCCCCCCCCCCCCCCCCCCCCCCCCCCCCCCCCCCCCCCCCCCCCCCCCCCCCCCCCCCCCCCCCCCCCCCCCCCCCCCCCCCCCCCCCCCCCCCCCCCCCCCCCCCCCCCCCCCCCCCCCCCCCCCCCCCCCCCCCCCCCCCCCCCCCCCCCCCCCCCCCCCCCCCCCCCCCCCCCCCCCCCCCCCCCCCCCCCCCCCCCCCCCCCCCCCCCCCCCCCCCCCCCCCCCCCCCCCCCCCCCCCCCCCCCCCCCCCCCCCCCCCCCCCCCCCCCCCCCCCCCCCCCCCCCCCCCCCCCCCCCCCCCCCCCCCCCCCCCCCCCCCCCCCCCCCCCCCCCCCCCCCCCCCCCCCCCCCCCCCCCCCCCCCCCCCCCCCCCCCCCCCCCCCCCCCCCCCCCCCCCCCCCCCCCCCCCCCCCCCCCCCCCCCCCCCCCCCCCCCCCCCCCCCCCCCCCCCCCCCCCCCCCCCCCCCCCCCCCCCCCCCCCCCCCCCCCCCCCCCCCCCCCCCCCCCCCCCCCCCCCCCCCCCCCCCCCCCCCCCCCCCCCCCCCCCCCCCCCCCCCCCCCCCCCCCCCCCCCCCCCCCCCCCCCCCCCCCCCCCCCCCCCCCCCCCCCCCCCCCCCCCCCCCCCCCCCCCCCCCCCCCCCCCCCCCCCCCCCCCCCCCCCCCCCCCCCCCCCCCCCCCCCCCCCCCCCCCCCCCCCCCCCCCCCCCCCCCCCCCCCCCCCCCCCCCCCCCCCCCCCCCCCCCCCCCCCCCCCCCCCCCCCCCCCCCCCCCCCCCCCCCCCCCCCCCCCCCCCCCCCCCCCCCCCCCCCCCCCCCCCCCCCCCCCCCCCCCCCCCCCCCCCCCCCCCCCCCCCCCCCCCCCCCCCCCCCCCCCCCCCCCCCCCCCCCCCCCCCCCCCCCCCCCCCCCCCCCCCCCCCCCCCCCCCCCCCCCCCCCCCCCCCCCCCCCCCCCCCCCCCCCCCCCCCCCCCCCCCCCCCCCCCCCCCCCCCCCCCCCCCCCCCCCCCCCCCCCCCCCCCCCCCCCCCCCCCCCCCCCCCCCCCCCCCCCCCCCCCCCCCCCCCCCCCCCCCCCCCCCCCCCCCCCCCCCCCCCCCCCCCCCCCCCCCCCCCCCCCCCCCCCCCCCCCCCCCCCCCCCCCCCCCCCCCCCCCCCCCCCCCCCCCCCCCCCCCCCCCCCCCCCCCCCCCCCCCCCCCCCCCCCCCCCCCCCCCCCCCCCCCCCCCCCCCCCCCCCCCCCCCCCCCCCCCCCCCCCCCCCCCCCCCCCCCCCCCCCCCCCCCCCCCCCCCCCCCCCCCCCCCCCCCCCCCCCCCCCCCCCCCCCCCCCCCCCCCCCCCCCCCCCCCCCCCCCCCCCCCCCCCCCCCCCCCCCCCCCCCCCCCCCCCCCCCCCCCCCCCCCCCCCCCCCCCCCCCCCCCCCCCCCCCCCCCCCCCCCCCCCCCCCCCCCCCCCCCCCCCCCCCCCCCCCCCCCCCCCCCCCCCCCCCCCCCCCCCCCCCCCCCCCCCCCCCCCCCCCCCCCCCCCCCCCCCCCCCCCCCCCCCCCCCCCCCCCCCCCCCCCCCCCCCCCCCCCCCCCCCCCCCCCCCCCCCCCCCCCCCCCCCCCCCCCCCCCCCCCCCCCCCCCCCCCCCCCCCCCCCCCCCCCCCCCCCCCCCCCCCCCCCCCCCCCCCCCCCCCCCCCCCCCCCCCCCCCCCCCCCCCCCCCCCCCCCCCCCCCCCCCCCCCCCCCCCCCCCCCCCCCCCCCCCCCCCCCCCCCCCCCCCCCCCCCCCCCCCCCCCCCCCCCCCCCCCCCCCCCCCCCCCCCCCCCCCCCCCCCCCCCCCCCCCCCCCCCCCCCCCCCCCCCCCCCCCCCCCCCCCCCCCCCCCCCCCCCCCCCCCCCCCCCCCCCCCCCCCCCCCCCCCCCCCCCCCCCCCCCCCCCCCCCCCCCCCCCCCCCCCCCCCCCCCCCCCCCCCCCCCCCCCCCCCCCCCCCCCCCCCCCCCCCCCCCCCCCCCCCCCCCCCCCCCCCCCCCCCCCCCCCCCCCCCCCCCCCCCCCCCCCCCCCCCCCCCCCCCCCCCCCCCCCCCCCCCCCCCCCCCCCCCCCCCCCCCCCCCCCCCCCCCCCCCCCCCCCCCCCCCCCCCCCCCCCCCCCCCCCCCCCCCCCCCCCCCCCCCCCCCCCCCCCCCCCCCCCCCCCCCCCCCCCCCCCCCCCCCCCCCCCCCCCCCCCCCCCCCCCCCCCCCCCCCCCCCCCCCCCCCCCCCCCCCCCCCCCCCCCCCCCCCCCCCCCCCCCCCCCCCCCCCCCCCCCCCCCCCCCCCCCCCCCCCCCCCCCCCCCCCCCCCCCCCCCCCCCCCCCCCCCCCCCCCCCCCCCCCCCCCCCCCCCCCCCCCCCCCCCCCCCCCCCCCCCCCCCCCCCCCCCCCCCCCCCCCCCCCCCCCCCCCCCCCCCCCCCCCCCCCCCCCCCCCCCCCCCCCCCCCCCCCCCCCCCCCCCCCCCCCCCCCCCCCCCCCCCCCCCCCCCCCCCCCCCCCCCCCCCCCCCCCCCCCCCCCCCCCCCCCCCCCCCCCCCCCCCCCCCCCCCCCCCCCCCCCCCCCCCCCCCCCCCCCCCCCCCCCCCCCCCCCCCCCCCCCCCCCCCCCCCCCCCCCCCCCCCCCCCCCCCCCCCCCCCCCCCCCCCCCCCCCCCCCCCCCCCCCCCCCCCCCCCCCCCCCCCCCCCCCCCCCCCCCCCCCCCCCCCCCCCCCCCCCCCCCCCCCCCCCCCCCCCCCCCCCCCCCCCCCCCCCCCCCCCCCCCCCCCCCCCCCCCCCCCCCCCCCCCCCCCCCCCCCCCCCCCCCCCCCCCCCCCCCCCCCCCCCCCCCCCCCCCCCCCCCCCCCCCCCCCCCCCCCCCCCCCCCCCCCCCCCCCCCCCCCCCCCCCCCCCCCCCCCCCCCCCCCCCCCCCCCCCCCCCCCCCCCCCCCCCCCCCCCCCCCCCCCCCCCCCCCCCCCCCCCCCCCCCCCCCCCCCCCCCCCCCCCCCCCCCCCCCCCCCCCCCCCCCCCCCCCCCCCCCCCCCCCCCCCCCCCCCCCCCCCCCCCCCCCCCCCCCCCCCCCCCCCCCCCCCCCCCCCCCCCCCCCCCCCCCCCCCCCCCCCCCCCCCCCCCCCCCCCCCCCCCCCCCCCCCCCCCCCCCCCCCCCCCCCCCCCCCCCCCCCCCCCCCCCCCCCCCCCCCCCCCCCCCCCCCCCCCCCCCCCCCCCCCCCCCCCCCCCCCCCCCCCCCCCCCCCCCCCCCCCCCCCCCCCCCCCCCCCCCCCCCCCCCCCCCCCCCCCCCCCCCCCCCCCCCCCCCCCCCCCCCCCCCCCCCCCCCCCCCCCCCCCCCCCCCCCCCCCCCCCCCCCCCCCCCCCCCCCCCCCCCCCCCCCCCCCCCCCCCCCCCCCCCCCCCCCCCCCCCCCCCCCCCCCCCCCCCCCCCCCCCCCCCCCCCCCCCCCCCCCCCCCCCCCCCCCCCCCCCCCCCCCCCCCCCCCCCCCCCCCCCCCCCCCCCCCCCCCCCCCCCCCCCCCCCCCCCCCCCCCCCCCCCCCCCCCCCCCCCCCCCCCCCCCCCCCCCCCCCCCCCCCCCCCCCCCCCCCCCCCCCCCCCCCCCCCCCCCCCCCCCCCCCCCCCCCCCCCCCCCCCCCCCCCCCCCCCCCCCCCCCCCCCCCCCCCCCCCCCCCCCCCCCCCCCCCCCCCCCCCCCCCCCCCCCCCCCCCCCCCCCCCCCCCCCCCCCCCCCCCCCCCCCCCCCCCCCCCCCCCCCCCCCCCCCCCCCCCCCCCCCCCCCCCCCCCCCCCCCCCCCCCCCCCCCCCCCCCCCCCCCCCCCCCCCCCCCCCCCCCCCCCCCCCCCCCCCCCCCCCCCCCCCCCCCCCCCCCCCCCCCCCCCCCCCCCCCCCCCCCCCCCCCCCCCCCCCCCCCCCCCCCCCCCCCCCCCCCCCCCCCCCCCCCCCCCCCCCCCCCCCCCCCCCCCCCCCCCCCCCCCCCCCCCCCCCCCCCCCCCCCCCCCCCCCCCCCCCCCCCCCCCCCCCCCCCCCCCCCCCCCCCCCCCCCCCCCCCCCCCCCCCCCCCCCCCCCCCCCCCCCCCCCCCCCCCCCCCCCCCCCCCCCCCCCCCCCCCCCCCCCCCCCCCCCCCCCCCCCCCCCCCCCCCCCCCCCCCCCCCCCCCCCCCCCCCCCCCCCCCCCCCCCCCCCCCCCCCCCCCCCCCCCCCCCCCCCCCCCCCCCCCCCCCCCCCCCCCCCCCCCCCCCCCCCCCCCCCCCCCCCCCCCCCCCCCCCCCCCCCCCCCCCCCCCCCCCCCCCCCCCCCCCCCCCCCCCCCCCCCCCCCCCCCCCCCCCCCCCCCCCCCCCCCCCCCCCCCCCCCCCCCCCCCCCCCCCCCCCCCCCCCCCCCCCCCCCCCCCCCCCCCCCCCCCCCCCCCCCCCCCCCCCCCCCCCCCCCCCCCCCCCCCCCCCCCCCCCCCCCCCCCCCCCCCCCCCCCCCCCCCCCCCCCCCCCCCCCCCCCCCCCCCCCCCCCCCCCCCCCCCCCCCCCCCCCCCCCCCCCCCCCCCCCCCCCCCCCCCCCCCCCCCCCCCCCCCCCCCCCCCCCCCCCCCCCCCCCCCCCCCCCCCCCCCCCCCCCCCCCCCCCCCCCCCCCCCCCCCCCCCCCCCCCCCCCCCCCCCCCCCCCCCCCCCCCCCCCCCCCCCCCCCCCCCCCCCCCCCCCCCCCCCCCCCCCCCCCCCCCCCCCCCCCCCCCCCCCCCCCCCCCCCCCCCCCCCCCCCCCCCCCCCCCCCCCCCCCCCCCCCCCCCCCCCCCCCCCCCCCCCCCCCCCCCCCCCCCCCCCCCCCCCCCCCCCCCCCCCCCCCCCCCCCCCCCCCCCCCCCCCCCCCCCCCCCCCCCCCCCCCCCCCCCCCCCCCCCCCCCCCCCCCCCCCCCCCCCCCCCCCCCCCCCCCCCCCCCCCCCCCCCCCCCCCCCCCCCCCCCCCCCCCCCCCCCCCCCCCCCCCCCCCCCCCCCCCCCCCCCCCCCCCCCCCCCCCCCCCCCCCCCCCCCCCCCCCCCCCCCCCCCCCCCCCCCCCCCCCCCCCCCCCCCCCCCCCCCCCCCCCCCCCCCCCCCCCCCCCCCCCCCCCCCCCCCCCCCCCCCCCCCCCCCCCCCCCCCCCCCCCCCCCCCCCCCCCCCCCCCCCCCCCCCCCCCCCCCCCCCCCCCCCCCCCCCCCCCCCCCCCCCCCCCCCCCCCCCCCCCCCCCCCCCCCCCCCCCCCCCCCCCCCCCCCCCCCCCCCCCCCCCCCCCCCCCCCCCCCCCCCCCCCCCCCCCCCCCCCCCCCCCCCCCCCCCCCCCCCCCCCCCCCCCCCCCCCCCCCCCCCCCCCCCCCCCCCCCCCCCCCCCCCCCCCCCCCCCCCCCCCCCCCCCCCCCCCCCCCCCCCCCCCCCCCCCCCCCCCCCCCCCCCCCCCCCCCCCCCCCCCCCCCCCCCCCCCCCCCCCCCCCCCCCCCCCCCCCCCCCCCCCCCCCCCCCCCCCCCCCCCCCCCCCCCCCCCCCCCCCCCCCCCCCCCCCCCCCCCCCCCCCCCCCCCCCCCCCCCCCCCCCCCCCCCCCCCCCCCCCCCCCCCCCCCCCCCCCCCCCCCCCCCCCCCCCCCCCCCCCCCCCCCCCCCCCCCCCCCCCCCCCCCCCCCCCCCCCCCCCCCCCCCCCCCCCCCCCCCCCCCCCCCCCCCCCCCCCCCCCCCCCCCCCCCCCCCCCCCCCCCCCCCCCCCCCCCCCCCCCCCCCCCCCCCCCCCCCCCCCCCCCCCCCCCCCCCCCCCCCCCCCCCCCCCCCCCCCCCCCCCCCCCCCCCCCCCCCCCCCCCCCCCCCCCCCCCCCCCCCCCCCCCCCCCCCCCCCCCCCCCCCCCCCCCCCCCCCCCCCCCCCCCCCCCCCCCCCCCCCCCCCCCCCCCCCCCCCCCCCCCCCCCCCCCCCCCCCCCCCCCCCCCCCCCCCCCCCCCCCCCCCCCCCCCCCCCCCCCCCCCCCCCCCCCCCCCCCCCCCCCCCCCCCCCCCCCCCCCCCCCCCCCCCCCCCCCCCCCCCCCCCCCCCCCCCCCCCCCCCCCCCCCCCCCCCCCCCCCCCCCCCCCCCCCCCCCCCCCCCCCCCCCCCCCCCCCCCCCCCCCCCCCCCCCCCCCCCCCCCCCCCCCCCCCCCCCCCCCCCCCCCCCCCCCCCCCCCCCCCCCCCCCCCCCCCCCCCCCCCCCCCCCCCCCCCCCCCCCCCCCCCCCCCCCCCCCCCCCCCCCCCCCCCCCCCCCCCCCCCCCCCCCCCCCCCCCCCCCCCCCCCCCCCCCCCCCCCCCCCCCCCCCCCCCCCCCCCCCCCCCCCCCCCCCCCCCCCCCCCCCCCCCCCCCCCCCCCCCCCCCCCCCCCCCCCCCCCCCCCCCCCCCCCCCCCCCCCCCCCCCCCCCCCCCCCCCCCCCCCCCCCCCCCCCCCCCCCCCCCCCCCCCCCCCCCCCCCCCCCCCCCCCCCCCCCCCCCCCCCCCCCCCCCCCCCCCCCCCCCCCCCCCCCCCCCCCCCCCCCCCCCCCCCCCCCCCCCCCCCCCCCCCCCCCCCCCCCCCCCCCCCCCCCCCCCCCCCCCCCCCCCCCCCCCCCCCCCCCCCCCCCCCCCCCCCCCCCCCCCCCCCCCCCCCCCCCCCCCCCCCCCCCCCCCCCCCCCCCCCCCCCCCCCCCCCCCCCCCCCCCCCCCCCCCCCCCCCCCCCCCCCCCCCCCCCCCCCCCCCCCCCCCCCCCCCCCCCCCCCCCCCCCCCCCCCCCCCCCCCCCCCCCCCCCCCCCCCCCCCCCCCCCCCCCCCCCCCCCCCCCCCCCCCCCCCCCCCCCCCCCCCCCCCCCCCCCCCCCCCCCCCCCCCCCCCCCCCCCCCCCCCCCCCCCCCCCCCCCCCCCCCCCCCCCCCCCCCCCCCCCCCCCCCCCCCCCCCCCCCCCCCCCCCCCCCCCCCCCCCCCCCCCCCCCCCCCCCCCCCCCCCCCCCCCCCCCCCCCCCCCCCCCCCCCCCCCCCCCCCCCCCCCCCCCCCCCCCCCCCCCCCCCCCCCCCCCCCCCCCCCCCCCCCCCCCCCCCCCCCCCCCCCCCCCCCCCCCCCCCCCCCCCCCCCCCCCCCCCCCCCCCCCCCCCCCCCCCCCCCCCCCCCCCCCCCCCCCCCCCCCCCCCCCCCCCCCCCCCCCCCCCCCCCCCCCCCCCCCCCCCCCCCCCCCCCCCCCCCCCCCCCCCCCCCCCCCCCCCCCCCCCCCCCCCCCCCCCCCCCCCCCCCCCCCCCCCCCCCCCCCCCCCCCCCCCCCCCCCCCCCCCCCCCCCCCCCCCCCCCCCCCCCCCCCCCCCCCCCCCCCCCCCCCCCCCCCCCCCCCCCCCCCCCCCCCCCCCCCCCCCCCCCCCCCCCCCCCCCCCCCCCCCCCCCCCCCCCCCCCCCCCCCCCCCCCCCCCCCCCCCCCCCCCCCCCCCCCCCCCCCCCCCCCCCCCCCCCCCCCCCCCCCCCCCCCCCCCCCCCCCCCCCCCCCCCCCCCCCCCCCCCCCCCCCCCCCCCCCCCCCCCCCCCCCCCCCCCCCCCCCCCCCCCCCCCCCCCCCCCCCCCCCCCCCCCCCCCCCCCCCCCCCCCCCCCCCCCCCCCCCCCCCCCCCCCCCCCCCCCCCCCCCCCCCCCCCCCCCCCCCCCCCCCCCCCCCCCCCCCCCCCCCCCCCCCCCCCCCCCCCCCCCCCCCCCCCCCCCCCCCCCCCCCCCCCCCCCCCCCCCCCCCCCCCCCCCCCCCCCCCCCCCCCCCCCCCCCCCCCCCCCCCCCCCCCCCCCCCCCCCCCCCCCCCCCCCCCCCCCCCCCCCCCCCCCCCCCCCCCCCCCCCCCCCCCCCCCCCCCCCCCCCCCCCCCCCCCCCCCCCCCCCCCCCCCCCCCCCCCCCCCCCCCCCCCCCCCCCCCCCCCCCCCCCCCCCCCCCCCCCCCCCCCCCCCCCCCCCCCCCCCCCCCCCCCCCCCCCCCCCCCCCCCCCCCCCCCCCCCCCCCCCCCCCCCCCCCCCCCCCCCCCCCCCCCCCCCCCCCCCCCCCCCCCCCCCCCCCCCCCCCCCCCCCCCCCCCCCCCCCCCCCCCCCCCCCCCCCCCCCCCCCCCCCCCCCCCCCCCCCCCCCCCCCCCCCCCCCCCCCCCCCCCCCCCCCCCCCCCCCCCCCCCCCCCCCCCCCCCCCCCCCCCCCCCCCCCCCCCCCCCCCCCCCCCCCCCCCCCCCCCCCCCCCCCCCCCCCCCCCCCCCCCCCCCCCCCCCCCCCCCCCCCCCCCCCCCCCCCCCCCCCCCCCCCCCCCCCCCCCCCCCCCCCCCCCCCCCCCCCCCCCCCCCCCCCCCCCCCCCCCCCCCCCCCCCCCCCCCCCCCCCCCCCCCCCCCCCCCCCCCCCCCCCCCCCCCCCCCCCCCCCCCCCCCCCCCCCCCCCCCCCCCCCCCCCCCCCCCCCCCCCCCCCCCCCCCCCCCCCCCCCCCCCCCCCCCCCCCCCCCCCCCCCCCCCCCCCCCCCCCCCCCCCCCCCCCCCCCCCCCCCCCCCCCCCCCCCCCCCCCCCCCCCCCCCCCCCCCCCCCCCCCCCCCCCCCCCCCCCCCCCCCCCCCCCCCCCCCCCCCCCCCCCCCCCCCCCCCCCCCCCCCCCCCCCCCCCCCCCCCCCCCCCCCCCCCCCCCCCCCCCCCCCCCCCCCCCCCCCCCCCCCCCCCCCCCCCCCCCCCCCCCCCCCCCCCCCCCCCCCCCCCCCCCCCCCCCCCCCCCCCCCCCCCCCCCCCCCCCCCCCCCCCCCCCCCCCCCCCCCCCCCCCCCCCCCCCCCCCCCCCCCCCCCCCCCCCCCCCCCCCCCCCCCCCCCCCCCCCCCCCCCCCCCCCCCCCCCCCCCCCCCCCCCCCCCCCCCCCCCCCCCCCCCCCCCCCCCCCCCCCCCCCCCCCCCCCCCCCCCCCCCCCCCCCCCCCCCCCCCCCCCCCCCCCCCCCCCCCCCCCCCCCCCCCCCCCCCCCCCCCCCCCCCCCCCCCCCCCCCCCCCCCCCCCCCCCCCCCCCCCCCCCCCCCCCCCCCCCCCCCCCCCCCCCCCCCCCCCCCCCCCCCCCCCCCCCCCCCCCCCCCCCCCCCCCCCCCCCCCCCCCCCCCCCCCCCCCCCCCCCCCCCCCCCCCCCCCCCCCCCCCCCCCCCCCCCCCCCCCCCCCCCCCCCCCCCCCCCCCCCCCCCCCCCCCCCCCCCCCCCCCCCCCCCCCCCCCCCCCCCCCCCCCCCCCCCCCCCCCCCCCCCCCCCCCCCCCCCCCCCCCCCCCCCCCCCCCCCCCCCCCCCCCCCCCCCCCCCCCCCCCCCCCCCCCCCCCCCCCCCCCCCCCCCCCCCCCCCCCCCCCCCCCCCCCCCCCCCCCCCCCCCCCCCCCCCCCCCCCCCCCCCCCCCCCCCCCCCCCCCCCCCCCCCCCCCCCCCCCCCCCCCCCCCCCCCCCCCCCCCCCCCCCCCCCCCCCCCCCCCCCCCCCCCCCCCCCCCCCCCCCCCCCCCCCCCCCCCCCCCCCCCCCCCCCCCCCCCCCCCCCCCCCCCCCCCCCCCCCCCCCCCCCCCCCCCCCCCCCCCCCCCCCCCCCCCCCCCCCCCCCCCCCCCCCCCCCCCCCCCCCCCCCCCCCCCCCCCCCCCCCCCCCCCCCCCCCCCCCCCCCCCCCCCCCCCCCCCCCCCCCCCCCCCCCCCCCCCCCCCCCCCCCCCCCCCCCCCCCCCCCCCCCCCCCCCCCCCCCCCCCCCCCCCCCCCCCCCCCCCCCCCCCCCCCCCCCCCCCCCCCCCCCCCCCCCCCCCCCCCCCCCCCCCCCCCCCCCCCCCCCCCCCCCCCCCCCCCCCCCCCCCCCCCCCCCCCCCCCCCCCCCCCCCCCCCCCCCCCCCCCCCCCCCCCCCCCCCCCCCCCCCCCCCCCCCCCCCCCCCCCCCCCCCCCCCCCCCCCCCCCCCCCCCCCCCCCCCCCCCCCCCCCCCCCCCCCCCCCCCCCCCCCCCCCCCCCCCCCCCCCCCCCCCCCCCCCCCCCCCCCCCCCCCCCCCCCCCCCCCCCCCCCCCCCCCCCCCCCCCCCCCCCCCCCCCCCCCCCCCCCCCCCCCCCCCCCCCCCCCCCCCCCCCCCCCCCCCCCCCCCCCCCCCCCCCCCCCCCCCCCCCCCCCCCCCCCCCCCCCCCCCCCCCCCCCCCCCCCCCCCCCCCCCCCCCCCCCCCCCCCCCCCCCCCCCCCCCCCCCCCCCCCCCCCCCCCCCCCCCCCCCCCCCCCCCCCCCCCCCCCCCCCCCCCCCCCCCCCCCCCCCCCCCCCCCCCCCCCCCCCCCCCCCCCCCCCCCCCCCCCCCCCCCCCCCCCCCCCCCCCCCCCCCCCCCCCCCCCCCCCCCCCCCCCCCCCCCCCCCCCCCCCCCCCCCCCCCCCCCCCCCCCCCCCCCCCCCCCCCCCCCCCCCCCCCCCCCCCCCCCCCCCCCCCCCCCCCCCCCCCCCCCCCCCCCCCCCCCCCCCCCCCCCCCCCCCCCCCCCCCCCCCCCCCCCCCCCCCCCCCCCCCCCCCCCCCCCCCCCCCCCCCCCCCCCCCCCCCCCCCCCCCCCCCCCCCCCCCCCCCCCCCCCCCCCCCCCCCCCCCCCCCCCCCCCCCCCCCCCCCCCCCCCCCCCCCCCCCCCCCCCCCCCCCCCCCCCCCCCCCCCCCCCCCCCCCCCCCCCCCCCCCCCCCCCCCCCCCCCCCCCCCCCCCCCCCCCCCCCCCCCCCCCCCCCCCCCCCCCCCCCCCCCCCCCCCCCCCCCCCCCCCCCCCCCCCCCCCCCCCCCCCCCCCCCCCCCCCCCCCCCCCCCCCCCCCCCCCCCCCCCCCCCCCCCCCCCCCCCCCCCCCCCCCCCCCCCCCCCCCCCCCCCCCCCCCCCCCCCCCCCCCCCCCCCCCCCCCCCCCCCCCCCCCCCCCCCCCCCCCCCCCCCCCCCCCCCCCCCCCCCCCCCCCCCCCCCCCCCCCCCCCCCCCCCCCCCCCCCCCCCCCCCCCCCCCCCCCCCCCCCCCCCCCCCCCCCCCCCCCCCCCCCCCCCCCCCCCCCCCCCCCCCCCCCCCCCCCCCCCCCCCCCCCCCCCCCCCCCCCCCCCCCCCCCCCCCCCCCCCCCCCCCCCCCCCCCCCCCCCCCCCCCCCCCCCCCCCCCCCCCCCCCCCCCCCCCCCCCCCCCCCCCCCCCCCCCCCCCCCCCCCCCCCCCCCCCCCCCCCCCCCCCCCCCCCCCCCCCCCCCCCCCCCCCCCCCCCCCCCCCCCCCCCCCCCCCCCCCCCCCCCCCCCCCCCCCCCCCCCCCCCCCCCCCCCCCCCCCCCCCCCCCCCCCCCCCCCCCCCCCCCCCCCCCCCCCCCCCCCCCCCCCCCCCCCCCCCCCCCCCCCCCCCCCCCCCCCCCCCCCCCCCCCCCCCCCCCCCCCCCCCCCCCCCCCCCCCCCCCCCCCCCCCCCCCCCCCCCCCCCCCCCCCCCCCCCCCCCCCCCCCCCCCCCCCCCCCCCCCCCCCCCCCCCCCCCCCCCCCCCCCCCCCCCCCCCCCCCCCCCCCCCCCCCCCCCCCCCCCCCCCCCCCCCCCCCCCCCCCCCCCCCCCCCCCCCCCCCCCCCCCCCCCCCCCCCCCCCCCCCCCCCCCCCCCCCCCCCCCCCCCCCCCCCCCCCCCCCCCCCCCCCCCCCCCCCCCCCCCCCCCCCCCCCCCCCCCCCCCCCCCCCCCCCCCCCCCCCCCCCCCCCCCCCCCCCCCCCCCCCCCCCCCCCCCCCCCCCCCCCCCCCCCCCCCCCCCCCCCCCCCCCCCCCCCCCCCCCCCCCCCCCCCCCCCCCCCCCCCCCCCCCCCCCCCCCCCCCCCCCCCCCCCCCCCCCCCCCCCCCCCCCCCCCCCCCCCCCCCCCCCCCCCCCCCCCCCCCCCCCCCCCCCCCCCCCCCCCCCCCCCCCCCCCCCCCCCCCCCCCCCCCCCCCCCCCCCCCCCCCCCCCCCCCCCCCCCCCCCCCCCCCCCCCCCCCCCCCCCCCCCCCCCCCCCCCCCCCCCCCCCCCCCCCCCCCCCCCCCCCCCCCCCCCCCCCCCCCCCCCCCCCCCCCCCCCCCCCCCCCCCCCCCCCCCCCCCCCCCCCCCCCCCCCCCCCCCCCCCCCCCCCCCCCCCCCCCCCCCCCCCCCCCCCCCCCCCCCCCCCCCCCCCCCCCCCCCCCCCCCCCCCCCCCCCCCCCCCCCCCCCCCCCCCCCCCCCCCCCCCCCCCCCCCCCCCCCCCCCCCCCCCCCCCCCCCCCCCCCCCCCCCCCCCCCCCCCCCCCCCCCCCCCCCCCCCCCCCCCCCCCCCCCCCCCCCCCCCCCCCCCCCCCCCCCCCCCCCCCCCCCCCCCCCCCCCCCCCCCCCCCCCCCCCCCCCCCCCCCCCCCCCCCCCCCCCCCCCCCCCCCCCCCCCCCCCCCCCCCCCCCCCCCCCCCCCCCCCCCCCCCCCCCCCCCCCCCCCCCCCCCCCCCCCCCCCCCCCCCCCCCCCCCCCCCCCCCCCCCCCCCCCCCCCCCCCCCCCCCCCCCCCCCCCCCCCCCCCCCCCCCCCCCCCCCCCCCCCCCCCCCCCCCCCCCCCCCCCCCCCCCCCCCCCCCCCCCCCCCCCCCCCCCCCCCCCCCCCCCCCCCCCCCCCCCCCCCCCCCCCCCCCCCCCCCCCCCCCCCCCCCCCCCCCCCCCCCCCCCCCCCCCCCCCCCCCCCCCCCCCCCCCCCCCCCCCCCCCCCCCCCCCCCCCCCCCCCCCCCCCCCCCCCCCCCCCCCCCCCCCCCCCCCCCCCCCCCCCCCCCCCCCCCCCCCCCCCCCCCCCCCCCCCCCCCCCCCCCCCCCCCCCCCCCCCCCCCCCCCCCCCCCCCCCCCCCCCCCCCCCCCCCCCCCCCCCCCCCCCCCCCCCCCCCCCCCCCCCCCCCCCCCCCCCCCCCCCCCCCCCCCCCCCCCCCCCCCCCCCCCCCCCCCCCCCCCCCCCCCCCCCCCCCCCCCCCCCCCCCCCCCCCCCCCCCCCCCCCCCCCCCCCCCCCCCCCCCCCCCCCCCCCCCCCCCCCCCCCCCCCCCCCCCCCCCCCCCCCCCCCCCCCCCCCCCCCCCCCCCCCCCCCCCCCCCCCCCCCCCCCCCCCCCCCCCCCCCCCCCCCCCCCCCCCCCCCCCCCCCCCCCCCCCCCCCCCCCCCCCCCCCCCCCCCCCCCCCCCCCCCCCCCCCCCCCCCCCCCCCCCCCCCCCCCCCCCCCCCCCCCCCCCCCCCCCCCCCCCCCCCCCCCCCCCCCCCCCCCCCCCCCCCCCCCCCCCCCCCCCCCCCCCCCCCCCCCCCCCCCCCCCCCCCCCCCCCCCCCCCCCCCCCCCCCCCCCCCCCCCCCCCCCCCCCCCCCCCCCCCCCCCCCCCCCCCCCCCCCCCCCCCCCCCCCCCCCCCCCCCCCCCCCCCCCCCCCCCCCCCCCCCCCCCCCCCCCCCCCCCCCCCCCCCCCCCCCCCCCCCCCCCCCCCCCCCCCCCCCCCCCCCCCCCCCCCCCCCCCCCCCCCCCCCCCCCCCCCCCCCCCCCCCCCCCCCCCCCCCCCCCCCCCCCCCCCCCCCCCCCCCCCCCCCCCCCCCCCCCCCCCCCCCCCCCCCCCCCCCCCCCCCCCCCCCCCCCCCCCCCCCCCCCCCCCCCCCCCCCCCCCCCCCCCCCCCCCCCCCCCCCCCCCCCCCCCCCCCCCCCCCCCCCCCCCCCCCCCCCCCCCCCCCCCCCCCCCCCCCCCCCCCCCCCCCCCCCCCCCCCCCCCCCCCCCCCCCCCCCCCCCCCCCCCCCCCCCCCCCCCCCCCCCCCCCCCCCCCCCCCCCCCCCCCCCCCCCCCCCCCCCCCCCCCCCCCCCCCCCCCCCCCCCCCCCCCCCCCCCCCCCCCCCCCCCCCCCCCCCCCCCCCCCCCCCCCCCCCCCCCCCCCCCCCCCCCCCCCCCCCCCCCCCCCCCCCCCCCCCCCCCCCCCCCCCCCCCCCCCCCCCCCCCCCCCCCCCCCCCCCCCCCCCCCCCCCCCCCCCCCCCCCCCCCCCCCCCCCCCCCCCCCCCCCCCCCCCCCCCCCCCCCCCCCCCCCCCCCCCCCCCCCCCCCCCCCCCCCCCCCCCCCCCCCCCCCCCCCCCCCCCCCCCCCCCCCCCCCCCCCCCCCCCCCCCCCCCCCCCCCCCCCCCCCCCCCCCCCCCCCCCCCCCCCCCCCCCCCCCCCCCCCCCCCCCCCCCCCCCCCCCCCCCCCCCCCCCCCCCCCCCCCCCCCCCCCCCCCCCCCCCCCCCCCCCCCCCCCCCCCCCCCCCCCCCCCCCCCCCCCCCCCCCCCCCCCCCCCCCCCCCCCCCCCCCCCCCCCCCCCCCCCCCCCCCCCCCCCCCCCCCCCCCCCCCCCCCCCCCCCCCCCCCCCCCCCCCCCCCCCCCCCCCCCCCCCCCCCCCCCCCCCCCCCCCCCCCCCCCCCCCCCCCCCCCCCCCCCCCCCCCCCCCCCCCCCCCCCCCCCCCCCCCCCCCCCCCCCCCCCCCCCCCCCCCCCCCCCCCCCCCCCCCCCCCCCCCCCCCCCCCCCCCCCCCCCCCCCCCCCCCCCCCCCCCCCCCCCCCCCCCCCCCCCCCCCCCCCCCCCCCCCCCCCCCCCCCCCCCCCCCCCCCCCCCCCCCCCCCCCCCCCCCCCCCCCCCCCCCCCCCCCCCCCCCCCCCCCCCCCCCCCCCCCCCCCCCCCCCCCCCCCCCCCCCCCCCCCCCCCCCCCCCCCCCCCCCCCCCCCCCCCCCCCCCCCCCCCCCCCCCCCCCCCCCCCCCCCCCCCCCCCCCCCCCCCCCCCCCCCCCCCCCCCCCCCCCCCCCCCCCCCCCCCCCCCCCCCCCCCCCCCCCCCCCCCCCCCCCCCCCCCCCCCCCCCCCCCCCCCCCCCCCCCCCCCCCCCCCCCCCCCCCCCCCCCCCCCCCCCCCCCCCCCCCCCCCCCCCCCCCCCCCCCCCCCCCCCCCCCCCCCCCCCCCCCCCCCCCCCCCCCCCCCCCCCCCCCCCCCCCCCCCCCCCCCCCCCCCCCCCCCCCCCCCCCCCCCCCCCCCCCCCCCCCCCCCCCCCCCCCCCCCCCCCCCCCCCCCCCCCCCCCCCCCCCCCCCCCCCCCCCCCCCCCCCCCCCCCCCCCCCCCCCCCCCCCCCCCCCCCCCCCCCCCCCCCCCCCCCCCCCCCCCCCCCCCCCCCCCCCCCCCCCCCCCCCCCCCCCCCCCCCCCCCCCCCCCCCCCCCCCCCCCCCCCCCCCCCCCCCCCCCCCCCCCCCCCCCCCCCCCCCCCCCCCCCCCCCCCCCCCCCCCCCCCCCCCCCCCCCCCCCCCCCCCCCCCCCCCCCCCCCCCCCCCCCCCCCCCCCCCCCCCCCCCCCCCCCCCCCCCCCCCCCCCCCCCCCCCCCCCCCCCCCCCCCCCCCCCCCCCCCCCCCCCCCCCCCCCCCCCCCCCCCCCCCCCCCCCCCCCCCCCCCCCCCCCCCCCCCCCCCCCCCCCCCCCCCCCCCCCCCCCCCCCCCCCCCCCCCCCCCCCCCCCCCCCCCCCCCCCCCCCCCCCCCCCCCCCCCCCCCCCCCCCCCCCCCCCCCCCCCCCCCCCCCCCCCCCCCCCCCCCCCCCCCCCCCCCCCCCCCCCCCCCCCCCCCCCCCCCCCCCCCCCCCCCCCCCCCCCCCCCCCCCCCCCCCCCCCCCCCCCCCCCCCCCCCCCCCCCCCCCCCCCCCCCCCCCCCCCCCCCCCCCCCCCCCCCCCCCCCCCCCCCCCCCCCCCCCCCCCCCCCCCCCCCCCCCCCCCCCCCCCCCCCCCCCCCCCCCCCCCCCCCCCCCCCCCCCCCCCCCCCCCCCCCCCCCCCCCCCCCCCCCCCCCCCCCCCCCCCCCCCCCCCCCCCCCCCCCCCCCCCCCCCCCCCCCCCCCCCCCCCCCCCCCCCCCCCCCCCCCCCCCCCCCCCCCCCCCCCCCCCCCCCCCCCCCCCCCCCCCCCCCCCCCCCCCCCCCCCCCCCCCCCCCCCCCCCCCCCCCCCCCCCCCCCCCCCCCCCCCCCCCCCCCCCCCCCCCCCCCCCCCCCCCCCCCCCCCCCCCCCCCCCCCCCCCCCCCCCCCCCCCCCCCCCCCCCCCCCCCCCCCCCCCCCCCCCCCCCCCCCCCCCCCCCCCCCCCCCCCCCCCCCCCCCCCCCCCCCCCCCCCCCCCCCCCCCCCCCCCCCCCCCCCCCCCCCCCCCCCCCCCCCCCCCCCCCCCCCCCCCCCCCCCCCCCCCCCCCCCCCCCCCCCCCCCCCCCCCCCCCCCCCCCCCCCCCCCCCCCCCCCCCCCCCCCCCCCCCCCCCCCCCCCCCCCCCCCCCCCCCCCCCCCCCCCCCCCCCCCCCCCCCCCCCCCCCCCCCCCCCCCCCCCCCCCCCCCCCCCCCCCCCCCCCCCCCCCCCCCCCCCCCCCCCCCCCCCCCCCCCCCCCCCCCCCCCCCCCCCCCCCCCCCCCCCCCCCCCCCCCCCCCCCCCCCCCCCCCCCCCCCCCCCCCCCCCCCCCCCCCCCCCCCCCCCCCCCCCCCCCCCCCCCCCCCCCCCCCCCCCCCCCCCCCCCCCCCCCCCCCCCCCCCCCCCCCCCCCCCCCCCCCCCCCCCCCCCCCCCCCCCCCCCCCCCCCCCCCCCCCCCCCCCCCCCCCCCCCCCCCCCCCCCCCCCCCCCCCCCCCCCCCCCCCCCCCCCCCCCCCCCCCCCCCCCCCCCCCCCCCCCCCCCCCCCCCCCCCCCCCCCCCCCCCCCCCCCCCCCCCCCCCCCCCCCCCCCCCCCCCCCCCCCCCCCCCCCCCCCCCCCCCCCCCCCCCCCCCCCCCCCCCCCCCCCCCCCCCCCCCCCCCCCCCCCCCCCCCCCCCCCCCCCCCCCCCCCCCCCCCCCCCCCCCCCCCCCCCCCCCCCCCCCCCCCCCCCCCCCCCCCCCCCCCCCCCCCCCCCCCCCCCCCCCCCCCCCCCCCCCCCCCCCCCCCCCCCCCCCCCCCCCCCCCCCCCCCCCCCCCCCCCCCCCCCCCCCCCCCCCCCCCCCCCCCCCCCCCCCCCCCCCCCCCCCCCCCCCCCCCCCCCCCCCCCCCCCCCCCCCCCCCCCCCCCCCCCCCCCCCCCCCCCCCCCCCCCCCCCCCCCCCCCCCCCCCCCCCCCCCCCCCCCCCCCCCCCCCCCCCCCCCCCCCCCCCCCCCCCCCCCCCCCCCCCCCCCCCCCCCCCCCCCCCCCCCCCCCCCCCCCCCCCCCCCCCCCCCCCCCCCCCCCCCCCCCCCCCCCCCCCCCCCCCCCCCCCCCCCCCCCCCCCCCCCCCCCCCCCCCCCCCCCCCCCCCCCCCCCCCCCCCCCCCCCCCCCCCCCCCCCCCCCCCCCCCCCCCCCCCCCCCCCCCCCCCCCCCCCCCCCCCCCCCCCCCCCCCCCCCCCCCCCCCCCCCCCCCCCCCCCCCCCCCCCCCCCCCCCCCCCCCCCCCCCCCCCCCCCCCCCCCCCCCCCCCCCCCCCCCCCCCCCCCCCCCCCCCCCCCCCCCCCCCCCCCCCCCCCCCCCCCCCCCCCCCCCCCCCCCCCCCCCCCCCCCCCCCCCCCCCCCCCCCCCCCCCCCCCCCCCCCCCCCCCCCCCCCCCCCCCCCCCCCCCCCCCCCCCCCCCCCCCCCCCCCCCCCCCCCCCCCCCCCCCCCCCCCCCCCCCCCCCCCCCCCCCCCCCCCCCCCCCCCCCCCCCCCCCCCCCCCCCCCCCCCCCCCCCCCCCCCCCCCCCCCCCCCCCCCCCCCCCCCCCCCCCCCCCCCCCCCCCCCCCCCCCCCCCCCCCCCCCCCCCCCCCCCCCCCCCCCCCCCCCCCCCCCCCCCCCCCCCCCCCCCCCCCCCCCCCCCCCCCCCCCCCCCCCCCCCCCCCCCCCCCCCCCCCCCCCCCCCCCCCCCCCCCCCCCCCCCCCCCCCCCCCCCCCCCCCCCCCCCCCCCCCCCCCCCCCCCCCCCCCCCCCCCCCCCCCCCCCCCCCCCCCCCCCCCCCCCCCCCCCCCCCCCCCCCCCCCCCCCCCCCCCCCCCCCCCCCCCCCCCCCCCCCCCCCCCCCCCCCCCCCCCCCCCCCCCCCCCCCCCCCCCCCCCCCCCCCCCCCCCCCCCCCCCCCCCCCCCCCCCCCCCCCCCCCCCCCCCCCCCCCCCCCCCCCCCCCCCCCCCCCCCCCCCCCCCCCCCCCCCCCCCCCCCCCCCCCCCCCCCCCCCCCCCCCCCCCCCCCCCCCCCCCCCCCCCCCCCCCCCCCCCCCCCCCCCCCCCCCCCCCCCCCCCCCCCCCCCCCCCCCCCCCCCCCCCCCCCCCCCCCCCCCCCCCCCCCCCCCCCCCCCCCCCCCCCCCCCCCCCCCCCCCCCCCCCCCCCCCCCCCCCCCCCCCCCCCCCCCCCCCCCCCCCCCCCCCCCCCCCCCCCCCCCCCCCCCCCCCCCCCCCCCCCCCCCCCCCCCCCCCCCCCCCCCCCCCCCCCCCCCCCCCCCCCCCCCCCCCCCCCCCCCCACCCCCCCCCCCCCCCCCCCCCCCCCCCCCCCCCCCCCCCCCCCCCCCCCCCCCCCCCCCCCCCCCCCCCCCCCCCCCCCCCCCCCCCCCCCCCCCCCCCCCCCCCCCCCCCCCCCCCCCCCCCCCCCCCCCCCCCCCCCCCCCCCCCCCCCCCCCCCCCCCCCCCCCCCCCCCCCCCCCCCCCCCCCCCCCCCCCCCCCCCCCCCCCCCCCCCCCCCCCCCCCCCCCCCCCCCCCCCCCCCCCCCCCCCCCCCCCCCCCCCCCCCCCCCCCCCCCCCCCCCCCCCCCCCCCCCCCCCCCCCCCCCCCCCCCCCCCCCCCCCCCCCCCCCCCCCCCCCCCCCCCCCCCCCCCCCCCCCCCCCCCCCCCCCCCCCCCCCCCCCCCCCCCCCCCCCCCCCCCCCCCCCCCCCCCCCCCCCCCCCCCCCCCCCCCCCCCCCCCCCCCCCCCCCCCCCCCCCCCCCCCCCCCCCCCCCCCCCCCCCCCCCCCCCCCCCCCCCCCCCCCCCCCCCCCCCCCCCCCCCCCCCCCCCCCCCCCCCCCCCCCCCCCCCCCCCCCCCCCCCCCCCCCCCCCCCCCCCCCCCCCCCCCCCCCCCCCCCCCCCCCCCCCCCCCCCCCCCCCCCCCCCCCCCCCCCCCCCCCCCCCCCCCCCCCCCCCCCCCCCCCCCCCCCCCCCCCCCCCCCCCCCCCCCCCCCCCCCCCCCCCCCCCCCCCCCCCCCCCCCCCCCCCCCCCCCCCCCCCCCCCCCCCCCCCCCCCCCCCCCCCCCCCCCCCCCCCCCCCCCCCCCCCCCCCCCCCCCCCCCCCCCCCCCCCCCCCCCCCCCCCCCCCCCCCCCCCCCCCCCCCCCCCCCCCCCCCCCCCCCCCCCCCCCCCCCCCCCCCCCCCCCCCCCCCCCCCCCCCCCCCCCCCCCCCCCCCCCCCCCCCCCCCCCCCCCCCCCCCCCCCCCCCCCCCCCCCCCCCCCCCCCCCCCCCCCCCCCCCCCCCCCCCCCCCCCCCCCCCCCCCCCCCCCCCCCCCCCCCCCCCCCCCCCCCCCCCCCCCCCCCCCCCCCCCCCCCCCCCCCCCCCCCCCCCCCCCCCCCCCCCCCCCCCCCCCCCCCCCCCCCCCCCCCCCCCCCCCCCCCCCCCCCCCCCCCCCCCCCCCCCCCCCCCCCCCCCCCCCCCCCCCCCCCCCCCCCCCCCCCCCCCCCCCCCCCCCCCCCCCCCCCCCCCCCCCCCCCCCCCCCCCCCCCCCCCCCCCCCCCCCCCCCCCCCCCCCCCCCCCCCCCCCCCCCCCCCCCCCCCCCCCCCCCCCCCCCCCCCCCCCCCCCCCCCCCCCCCCCCCCCCCCCCCCCCCCCCCCCCCCCCCCCCCCCCCCCCCCCCCCCCCCCCCCCCCCCCCCCCCCCCCCCCCCCCCCCCCCCCCCCCCCCCCCCCCCCCCCCCCCCCCCCCCCCCCCCCCCCCCCCCCCCCCCCCCCCCCCCCCCCCCCCCCCCCCCCCCCCCCCCCCCCCCCCCCCCCCCCCCCCCCCCCCCCCCCCCCCCCCCCCCCCCCCCCCCCCCCCCCCCCCCCCCCCCCCCCCCCCCCCCCCCCCCCCCCCCCCCCCCCCCCCCCCCCCCCCCCCCCCCCCCCCCCCCCCCCCCCCCCCCCCCCCCCCCCCCCCCCCCCCCCCCCCCCCCCCCCCCCCCCCCCCCCCCCCCCCCCCCCCCCCCCCCCCCCCCCCCCCCCCCCCCCCCCCCCCCCCCCCCCCCCCCCCCCCCCCCCCCCCCCCCCCCCCCCCCCCCCCCCCCCCCCCCCCCCCCCCCCCCCCCCCCCCCCCCCCCCCCCCCCCCCCCCCCCCCCCCCCCCCCCCCCCCCCCCCCCCCCCCCCCCCCCCCCCCCCCCCCCCCCCCCCCCCCCCCCCCCCCCCCCCCCCCCCCCCCCCCCCCCCCCCCCCCCCCCCCCCCCCCCCCCCCCCCCCCCCCCCCCCCCCCCCCCCCCCCCCCCCCCCCCCCCCCCCCCCCCCCCCCCCCCCCCCCCCCCCCCCCCCCCCCCCCCCCCCCCCCCCCCCCCCCCCCCCCCCCCCCCCCCCCCCCCCCCCCCCCCCCCCCCCCCCCCCCCCCCCCCCCCCCCCCCCCCCCCCCCCCCCCCCCCCCCCCCCCCCCCCCCCCCCCCCCCCCCCCCCCCCCCCCCCCCCCCCCCCCCCCCCCCCCCCCCCCCCCCCCCCCCCCCCCCCCCCCCCCCCCCCCCCCCCCCCCCCCCCCCCCCCCCCCCCCCCCCCCCCCCCCCCCCCCCCCCCCCCCCCCCCCCCCCCCCCCCCCCCCCCCCCCCCCCCCCCCCCCCCCCCCCCCCCCCCCCCCCCCCCCCCCCCCCCCCCCCCCCCCCCCCCCCCCCCCCCCCCCCCCCCCCCCCCCCCCCCCCCCCCCCCCCCCCCCCCCCCCCCCCCCCCCCCCCCCCCCCCCCCCCCCCCCCCCCCCCCCCCCCCCCCCCCCCCCCCCCCCCCCCCCCCCCCCCCCCCCCCCCCCCCCCCCCCCCCCCCCCCCCCCCCCCCCCCCCCCCCCCCCCCCCCCCCCCCCCCCCCCCCCCCCCCCCCCCCCCCCCCCCCCCCCCCCCCCCCCCCCCCCCCCCCCCCCCCCCCCCCCCCCCCCCCCCCCCCCCCCCCCCCCCCCCCCCCCCCCCCCCCCCCCCCCCCCCCCCCCCCCCCCCCCCCCCCCCCCCCCCCCCCCCCCCCCCCCCCCCCCCCCCCCCCCCCCCCCCCCCCCCCCCCCCCCCCCCCCCCCCCCCCCCCCCCCCCCCCCCCCCCCCCCCCCCCCCCCCCCCCCCCCCCCCCCCCCCCCCCCCCCCCCCCCCCCCCCCCCCCCCCCCCCCCCCCCCCCCCCCCCCCCCCCCCCCCCCCCCCCCCCCCCCCCCCCCCCCCCCCCCCCCCCCCCCCCCCCCCCCCCCCCCCCCCCCCCCCCCCCCCCCCCCCCCCCCCCCCCCCCCCCCCCCCCCCCCCCCCCCCCCCCCCCCCCCCCCCCCCCCCCCCCCCCCCCCCCCCCCCCCCCCCCCCCCCCCCCCCCCCCCCCCCCCCCCCCCCCCCCCCCCCCCCCCCCCCCCCCCCCCCCCCCCCCCCCCCCCCCCCCCCCCCCCCCCCCCCCCCCCCCCCCCCCCCCCCCCCCCCCCCCCCCCCCCCCCCCCCCCCCCCCCCCCCCCCCCCCCCCCCCCCCCCCCCCCCCCCCCCCCCCCCCCCCCCCCCCCCCCCCCCCCCCCCCCCCCCCCCCCCCCCCCCCCCCCCCCCCCCCCCCCCCCCCCCCCCCCCCCCCCCCCCCCCCCCCCCCCCCCCCCCCCCCCCCCCCCCCCCCCCCCCCCCCCCCCCCCCCCCCCCCCCCCCCCCCCCCCCCCCCCCCCCCCCCCCCCCCCCCCCCCCCCCCCCCCCCCCCCCCCCCCCCCCCCCCCCCCCCCCCCCCCCCCCCCCCCCCCCCCCCCCCCCCCCCCCCCCCCCCCCCCCCCCCCCCCCCCCCCCCCCCCCCCCCCCCCCCCCCCCCCCCCCCCCCCCCCCCCCCCCCCCCCCCCCCCCCCCCCCCCCCCCCCCCCCCCCCCCCCCCCCCCCCCCCCCCCCCCCCCCCCCCCCCCCCCCCCCCCCCCCCCCCCCCCCCCCCCCCCCCCCCCCCCCCCCCCCCCCCCCCCCCCCCCCCCCCCCCCCCCCCCCCCCCCCCCCCCCCCCCCCCCCCCCCCCCCCCCCCCCCCCCCCCCCCCCCCCCCCCCCCCCCCCCCCCCCCCCCCCCCCCCCCCCCCCCCCCCCCCCCCCCCCCCCCCCCCCCCCCCCCCCCCCCCCCCCCCCCCCCCCCCCCCCCCCCCCCCCCCCCCCCCCCCCCCCCCCCCCCCCCCCCCCCCCCCCCCCCCCCCCCCCCCCCCCCCCCCCCCCCCCCCCCCCCCCCCCCCCCCCCCCCCCCCCCCCCCCCCCCCCCCCCCCCCCCCCCCCCCCCCCCCCCCCCCCCCCCCCCCCCCCCCCCCCCCCCCCCCCCCCCCCCCCCCCCCCCCCCCCCCCCCCCCCCCCCCCCCCCCCCCCCCCCCCCCCCCCCCCCCCCCCCCCCCCCCCCCCCCCCCCCCCCCCCCCCCCCCCCCCCCCCCCCCCCCCCCCCCCCCCCCCCCCCCCCCCCCCCCCCCCCCCCCCCCCCCCCCCCCCCCCCCCCCCCCCCCCCCCCCCCCC
The DNA here is from genome assembly GCA_022379115.2 of Bauhinia variegata. NCBI lineage: Eukaryota > Viridiplantae > Streptophyta > Magnoliopsida > Fabales > Fabaceae > Bauhinia > Bauhinia variegata. The sequence goes on from CM039439.1 coordinate 21,881,137, forward strand.
CCCCCCCCCCCCCCCCCCCCCCCCCCCCCCCCCCCCCCCCCCCCCCCCCCCCCCCCCCCCCCCCCCCCCCCCCCCCCCCCCCCCCCCCCCCCCCCCCCCCCCCCCCCCCCCCCCCCCCCCCCCCCCCCCCCCCCCCCCCCCCCCCCCCCCCCCCCCCCCCCCCCCCCCCCCCCCCCCCCCCCCCCCCCCCCCCCCCCCCCCCCCCCCCCCCCCCCCCCCCCCCCCCCCCCCCCCCCCCCCCCCCCCCCCCCCCCCCCCCCCCCCCCCCCCCCCCCCCCCCCCCCCCCCCCCCCCCCCCCCCCCCCCCCCCCCCCCCCCCCCCCCCCCCCCCCCCCCCCCCCCCCCCCCCCCCCCCCCCCCCCCCCCCCCCCCCCCCCCCCCCCCCCCCCCCCCCCCCCCCCCCCCCCCCCCCCCCCCCCCCCCCCCCCCCCCCCCCCCCCCCCCCCCCCCCCCCCCCCCCCCCCCCCCCCCCCCCCCCCCCCCCCCCCCCCCCCCCCCCCCCCCCCCCCCCCCCCCCCCCCCCCCCCCCCCCCCCCCCCCCCCCCCCCCCCCCCCCCCCCCCCCCCCCCCCCCCCCCCCCCCCCCCCCCCCCCCCCCCCCCCCCCCCCCCCCCCCCCCCCCCCCCCCCCCCCCCCCCCCCCCCCCCCCCCCCCCCCCCCCCCCCCCCCCCCCCCCCCCCCCCCCCCCCCCCCCCCCCCCCCCCCCCCCCCCCCCCCCCCCCCCCCCCCCCCCCCCCCCCCCCCCCCCCCCCCCCCCCCCCCCCCCCCCCCCCCCCCCCCCCCCCCCCCCCCCCCCCCCCCCCCCCCCCCCCCCCCCCCCCCCCCCCCCCCCCCCCCCCCCCCCCCCCCCCCCCCCCCCCCCCCCCCCCCCCCCCCCCCCCCCCCCCCCCCCCCCCCCCCCCCCCCCCCCCCCCCCCCCCCCCCCCCCCCCCCCCCCCCCCCCCCCCCCCCCCCCCCCCCCCCCCCCCCCCCCCCCCCCCCCCCCCCCCCCCCCCCCCCCCCCCCCCCCCCCCCCCCCCCCCCCCCCCCCCCCCCCCCCCCCCCCCCCCCCCCCCCCCCCCCCCCCCCCCCCCCCCCCCCCCCCCCCCCCCCCCCCCCCCCCCCCCCCCCCCCCCCCCCCCCCCCCCCCCCCCCCCCCCCCCCCCCCCCCCCCCCCCCCCCCCCCCCCCCCCCCCCCCCCCCCCCCCCCCCCCCCCCCCCCCCCCCCCCCCCCCCCCCCCCCCCCCCCCCCCCCCCCCCCCCCCCCCCCCCCCCCCCCCCCCCCCCCCCCCCCCCCCCCCCCCCCCCCCCCCCCCCCCCCCCCACCCCCCCCCCCCCCCCCCCCCCCCCCCCCCCCCCCCCCCCCCCCCCCCCCCCCCCCCCCCCCCCCCCCCCCCCCCCCCCCCCCCCCCCCCCCCCCCCCCCCCCCCCCCCCCCCCCCCCCCCCCCCCCCCCCCCCCCCCCCCCCCCCCCCCCCCCCCCCCCCCCCCCCCCCCCCCCCCCCCCCCCCCCCCCCCCCCCCCCCCCCCCCCCCCCCCCCCCCCCCCCCCCCCCCCCCCCCCCCCCCCCCCCCCCCCCCCCCCCCCCCCCCCCCCCCCCCCCCCCCCCCCCCCCCCCCCCCCCCCCCCCCCCCCCCCCCCCCCCCCCCCCCCCCCCCCCCCCCCCCCCCCCCCCCCCCCCCCCCCCCCCCCCCCCCCCCCCCCCCCCCCCCCCCCCCCCCCCCCCCCCCCCCCCCCCCCCCCCCCCCCCCCCCCCCCCCCCCCCCCCCCCCCCCCCCCCCCCCCCCCCCCCCCCCCCCCCCCCCCCCCCCCCCCCCCCCCCCCCCCCCCCCCCCCCCCCCCCCCCCCCCCCCCCCCCCCCCCCCCCCCCCCCCCCCCCCCCCCCCCCCCCCCCCCCCCCCCCCCCCCCCCCCCCCCCCCCCCCCCCCCCCCCCCCCCCCCCCCCCCCCCCCCCCCCCCCCCCCCCCCCCCCCCCCCCCCCCCCCCCCCCCCCCCCCCCCCCCCCCCCCCCCCCCCCCCCCCCCCCCCCCCCCCCCCCCCCCCCCCCCCCCCCCCCCCCCCCCCCCCCCCCCCCCCCCCCCCCCCCCCCCCCCCCCCCCCCCCCCCCCCCCCCCCCCCCCCCCCCCCCCCCCCCCCCCCCCCCCCCCCCCCCCCCCCCCCCCCCCCCCCCCCCCCCCCCCCCCCCCCCCCCCCCCCCCCCCCCCCCCCCCCCCCCCCCCCCCCCCCCCCCCCCCCCCCCCCCCCCCCCCCCCCCCCCCCCCCCCCCCCCCCCCCCCCCCCCCCCCCCCCCCCCCCCCCCCCCCCCCCCCCCCCCCCCCCCCCCCCCCCCCCCCCCCCCCCCCCCCCCCCCCCCCCCCCCCCCCCCCCCCCCCCCCCCCCCCCCCCCCCCCCCCCCCCCCCCCCCCCCCCCCCCCCCCCCCCCCCCCCCCCCCCCCCCCCCCCCCCCCCCCCCCCCCCCCCCCCCCCCCCCCCCCCCCCCCCCCCCCCCCCCCCCCCCCCCCCCCCCCCC
>CM039439.1:21943998-21991498 GCA_022379115.2 Bauhinia variegata
TTTTTTTTTTTTTATTTTTTTTTTTTTTTTTTTTTTTTTTTTTTTTTTTTTTTTTTTTTTTTTTTTTTTTTTTTTTTTTTTTTTTTTTTTTTTTTTTTTTTTTTTTTTTTTTTTTTTTTTTTTTTTTTTTTTTTTTTTTTTTTTTTTTTTTTTTTTTTTTTTTTTTTTTTTTTTTTTTTTTTTTTTTTTTTTTTTTTTTTTTTTTTTTTTTTTTTTTTTTTTTTTTTTTTTTTTTTTTTTTTTTTTTTTTTTTTTTTTTTTTTTTTTTTTTTTTTTTTTTTTTGTTTTTTTTTTTTTTTTTTTTTTTTTTTTTTTTTTTTTTTTTTTTTTTTTTTTTTTTTTTTTTTTTTTTTTTTTTTTTTTTTTTTTTTTTTTTTTTTTTATTTTTTTTTTTTTTTTTTTTTTTTTTTTTTTTTTTTTTTTTTTTTTTTTTTTTTTTTTTTTTTTTTTTTTTTTTTTTTTTTTTTTTTTTTTTTTTTTTTTTTTTTTTTTTTTTTTTTTTTTTTTTTTTTTTTTTTTTTTTTTTTTTTTTTTTTTTTTTTTTTTTTTTTTTTTTTTTTTTTTTTTTTTTTTTTTTTTTTTTTTTTTTTTTTTTTTTTTTTTTTTTTTTTTTTTTTTTTTTTTTTTTTTTTTTTTTTTTTTTTTTTTTTTTTTTTTTTTTTTTTTTTTTTTTTTTTTTTTTTTTTTTTTTTTTTTTTTTTTTTTTTTTTTTTTTTTTTTTTTTTTTTTTTTTTTTTTTTTTTTTTTTTTTTTTTTTTTTTTTTTTTTTTTTTTTTTTTTTTTTTTTTTTTTTTTTTTTTTTTTTTTTTTTTTTTTTTTTTTTTTTTTTTTTTTTTTTTTTTTTTTTTTTTTTTTTTTTTTTTTTTTTTTTTTTTTTTTTTTTTTTTTTTTTTTTTTTTTTTTTTTTTTTTTTTTTTTTTTTTTTTTTTTTTTTATTTTTTTTTTTTTTTTTTTTTTTTTTATTTTTTTTTTTTTTTTTTTTTTTTTTTTTTTTTTTTTTTTTTTTTTTTTTTTTTTTTTTTTTTTTTTTTTTTTTTTTTTTTTTTTTTTTTTTTTTTTTTTTTTTTTTTTTTTATTTTTTTTTTTTTTTTTTTTTTTTTTTTTTTTTTTTTTTTTTTTTTTTTTTTTTTTTTTTTTTTTTTTTTTTTTTTTTTTTTTTTTTTTTTTTTTTTTTTTTTTTTTTTTTTTTTTTTTTTTTTTTTTTTTTTTTTTTTTTTTTTTTTTTTTTTTTTTTTTTTTTTTTTTTTTTTTTTTTTTTTTATTTTTTTTTTTTTTTTTTTTTTTTTTTTTTTTTTTTTTTTTTTTTTTTTTTTTTTTTTTTTTTTTTTTTTTTTTTTTTTTTTTTTTTTTTTTTTTTTTTTTTTTTTTTTTTTTTTTTTTTTTTTTTTTTTTTTTTTTTTTTTTTTTTTTTTTTTTTTTTTTTTTTTTTTTTTTTTTTTTTTTTTTTTTTTTTTTTTTTTTTTTTTTTTTTTTTTTTTTTTTTTTTTTTTTTTTTTTTTTTTTTTTTTTTTTTTTTTTTTTTTTTTTTTTTTTTTTTTTTTGTTTTTTTTTTTTTTTTTTTTTTTTTTTTTTTTTTTTTTTTTTTTTTTTTTTTTTTTTTTTTTTTTTTTTTTTTTTTTTTTTTTTTTTTTTTTTTTTTTTTTTTTTTTTTTTTTTTTTTTTTTTTTTTTTTTTTTTTTTTTTTATTTTTTTTTTTTTTTTTTTTTTTTTTTTTTTTTTTTTTTTTTTTTTTTTTTTTTTTTTTTTTTTTTTTTTTTTTTTTTTTTTTTTTTTTTTTTTTTTTTTTTTTTTTTTTTTTTTTTTTTTTTTTTTTTTTTTTTTTTTTTTTTTTTTTTTTTTTTTTTTTTTTTTTTTTTTTTTTTTTTTTTTTTTTTTTTTTTTTTTTTTTTTTATTTTTTTTTTTTTTTTTTTTTTTTTTTTTTTTTTTTTTTTTTTTTTTTTTTTTTTTTTTTTTTTTTTTTTTTTTTTTTTTTTTTTTTTTTTTTTTTTTTTTTTTTTTTTTTTTTTTTTTTTTTTTTTTTTTTTTTTTTTTTTTTTTTTTTTTTTTTTTTTTTTTTTTTTTTTTTTTTTTTTTTTTTTTTTTTTTTTTTTTTTTTTTTTTTTTTTTTTTTTTTTTTTTTTTTTTTTTTTTTTTTTTTTTTTTTTTTTTTTTTTTTTTTTTTTTTTTTTTTTTTTTTTTTTTTTTTTTTTTTTTTTTTTTTTTTTTTTTTTTTTTTTTTTTTTTTTTTTTTTTTTTTTTTTTTTTTTTTTTTTTTTTTTTTTTTTTTTTTTTTTTTTTTTTTTTTTTTTTTTTTTTTTTTTTTTTTTTTTTTTTTTTTTTTTTTTTTTTTTTTTTTTTTTTTTTTTTTTTTTTTTTTTTTTTTTTTTTTTTTTTTTTTTTTATTTTTTTTTTTTTTTTTTTTTTTTTTTTTTTTTTTTTTTTTTTTTTTTTTTTTTTTTTTTTTTTTTTTTTTTTTTTTTTTTTTTTTTTTTTTTTTTTTTTTTTTTTTTTTTTTTTTTTTTTTTTTTTTTTTTTTTTTTTTTTTTTTTTTTTTTTTTTTTTTTTTTTTTTTTTTTTTTTTTTTTTTTTTTTTTTTTTTTTTTTTTTTTTTTTTTTTTTTTTTTTTTTTTTTTTTTTTTTTTTTTTTTTTTTTTTTTTTTTTTTTTTTTTTTTTTTTTTTTTTTTTTTTTTTTTTTTTTTTTTTTTTTTTTTTTTTTTTTTTTTTTTTTTTTTTTTTTTTTTTTTTTTTTTTTTTTTTTTTTTTTTTTTTTTTTTTTTTTTTTTTTTTTTTTTTTTTTTTTTTTTTTTTTTTTTTTTTTTTTTTTTTTTTTTTTTTTTTTTTTTTTTTTTTTTTTTTTTTTTTTTTTTTTTTTTTTTTTTTTTTTTTTTTTTTTTTTTTTTTTTTTTTTTTTTTTTTTTTTTTTTTTTTTTTTTTTTTTTTTTTTTTTTTTTTTTTTTTTTTTTTTTTTTTTTTTTTTTTTTTTTTTTTTTTTTTTTTTTTTTTTTTTTTTTTTTTTTTTTTTTTTTTTTTTTTTTTTTTTTTTTTTTTTTTTTTTTTTTTTTTTTTTTTTTTTTTTTTTTTTTTTTTTTTTTTTTTTTTTTTTTTTTTTTTTTTTTTTTTTTTTTTTTTTTTTTTTTTTTTTTTTTTTTTTTTTTTTTTTTTTTTTTTTTTTTTTTTTTTTTTTTTTTTTTTTTTTTTTTTTTTTTTTTTTTTTTTTTTTTTTTTTTTTTTTTTTTTTTTTTTTTTTTTTTTTTTTTTTTTTTTTTTTTTTTTTTTTTTTTTTTTTTTTTTTTTTTTTTTTTTTTTTTTTTTTTTTTTTTTTTTTTTTTTTTTTTTTTTTTTTTTTTTTTTTTTTTTTTTTTTTTTTTTTTTTTTTTTTTTTTTTTTTTTTTTTTTTTTTTTTTTTTTTTTTTTTTTTTTTTTTTTTTTTTTTTTTTTTTTTTTTTTTTTTTTTTTTTTTTTTTTTTTTTTTTTTTTTTTTTTTTTTTTTTTTTTTTTTTTTTTTTTTTTTTTTTTTTTTTTTTTTTTTTTTTTTTTTTTTTTTTTTTTTTTTTTTTTTTTTTTTTTTTTTTTTTTTTTTTTTTTTTTTTTTTTTTTTTTTTTTTTTTTTTTTTTTTTTTTTTTTTTTTTTTTTTTTTTTTTTTTTTTTTTTTTTTTTTTTTTTTTTTTTTTTTTTTTTTTTTTTTTTTTTTTTTTTTTTTTTTTTTTTTTTTTTTTTTTTTTTTTTTTTTTTTTTTTTTTTTTTTTTTTTTTTTTTTTTTTTTTTTTTTTTTTTTTTTTTTTTTATTTTTTTTTTTTTTTTTTTTTTTTTTTTTTTTTTTTTTTTTTTTTTTTTTTTTTTTTTTTTTTTTTTTTTTTTTTTTTTTTTTTTTTTTTTTTTTTTTTTTTTTTTTTTTTTTTTTTTTTTTTTTTTTTTTTTTTTTTTTTTTTTTTTTTTTTTTTTTTTTTTTTTTTTTTTTTTTTTTTTTTTTTTTTTTTTTTTTTTTTTTTTTTTTTTTTTTTTTTTTTTTTTTTTTTTTTTTTTTATTTTTTTTTTTTTTTTTTTTTTTTTTTTTTTTTTTTTTTTTTTTTTTTTTTTTTTTTTTTTTTTTTTTTTTTTTTTTTTTTTTTTTTTTTTTTTTTTTTTTTTTTTTTTTTTTTTTTTTTTTTTTTTTTTTTTTTTTTTTTTTTTTTTTTTTTTTTTTTTTTTTTTTTTTTTTTTTTTTTTTTTTTTTTTTTTTTTTTTTTTTTTTTTTTTTTTTTTTTTTTTTTTTTTTTTTTTTTTTTTTTTTTTTTTTTTTTTTTTTTTTTTTTTTTTTTTTTTTTTTTTTTTTTTTTTTTTTTTTTTTTTTTTTTTTTTTTTTTTTTTTTTTTTTTTTTTTTTTTTTTTTTTTTTTTTTTTTTTTTTTTTTTTTTTTTTTTTTTTTTTTTTTTTTTTTTTTTTTTTTTTTTTTTTTTTTTTTTTTTTTTTTTTTTTTTTTTTTTTTTTTTTTTTTTTTTTTTTTTTTTTTTTTTTTTTTTTTTTTTTTTTTTTTTTTTTTTTTTTTTTTTTTTTTTTTTTTTTTTTTTTTTTTTTTTTTTTTTTTTTTTTTTTTTTTTTTTTTTTTTTTTTTTTTTATTTTTTTTTTTTTTTTTTTTTTTTTTTTTTTTTTTTTTTTTTTTTTTTTTTTTTTTTTTTTTTTTTTTTTTTTTTTTTTTTTTTTTTTTTTTTTTTTTTTTTTTTTTTTTTTTTTTTTTTTTTTTTTTTTTTTTTTTTTTTTTTTTTTTTTTTTTTTTTTTTTTTTTTTTTTTTTTTTTTTTTTTTTTTTTTTTTTTTTTTTTTTTTTTTTTTTTTTTTTTTTTTTTTTTTTTTTTTTTTTTTTTTTTTTTTTTTTTTTTTTTTTTTTTTTTTTTTTTTTTTTTTTTTTTTTTTTTTTTTTTTTTTTTTTTTTTTTTTTTTTTTTTTTTTTTTTTTTTTTTTTTTTTTTTTTTTTTTTTTTTTTTTTTTTTTTTTTTTTTTTTTTTTTTTTTTTTTTTTTTTTTTTTTTTTTTTTTTTTTTTTTTTTTTTTTTTTTTTTTTTTTTTTTTTTTTTTTTTTTTTTTTTTTTTTTTTTTTTTTTTTTTTTTTTTTTTTTTTTTTTTTTTTTTTTTTTTTTTTTTTTTTTTTTTTTTTTTTTTTTTTTTTTTTTTTTTTTTTTTTTTTTTTTTTTTTTTTTTTTTTTTTTTTTTTTTTTTTTTTTTTTTTTTTTTTTTTTTTTTTTTTTTTTTTTTTTTTTTTTTTTTTTTTTTTTTTTTTTTTTTTTTTTTTTTTTTTTTTTTTTTTTTTTTTTTTTTTTTTTTTTTTTTTTTATTTTTTTTTTTTTTTTTTTTTTTTTTTTTTTTTTTTTTTTTTTTTTTTTTTTTTTTTTTTTTTTTTTTTTTTTTTTTTTTTTTTTTTTTTTTTTTTTTTTTTTTTTTTTTTTTTTTTTTTTTTTTTTTTTTTTTTTTTTTTTTTTTTTTTTTTTTTTTTTTTTTTTTTTTTTTTTTTTTTTTTTTTTTTTTTTTTTTTTTTTTTTTTTTTTTTTTTTTTTTTTTTTTTTTTTTTTTTTTTTTTTTTTTTTTTTTTTTTTTTTTTTTTTTTTTTTTTTTTTTTTTTTTTTTTTTTTTTTTTTTTTTTTTTTTTTTTTTTTTTTTTTTTTTTTTTTTTTTTTTTTTTTTTTTTTTTTTTTTTTTTTTTTTTTTTTTTTTTTTTTTTTTTTTTTTTTTTTTTTTTTTTTTTTTTTTTTTTTTTTTTTTTTTTTTTTTTTTTTTTTTTTTTTTTTTTTTTTTTTTTTTTTTTTTTTTTTTTTTTTTTTTTTTTTTTTTTTTTTTTTTTTTTTTTTTTTTTTTTTTTTTTTTTTTTTTTTTTTTTTTTTTTTTTTTTTTTTTTTTTTTTTTTTTTTTTTTTTTTTTTTTTTTTTTTTTTTTTTTTTTTTTTTTTTTTTTTTTTTTTTTTTTTTTTTTTTTTTTTTTTTTTTTTTTTTTTTTTTTTTTTTTTTTTTTTTTTTTTTTTTTTTTTTTTTTTTTTTTTTTTTTTTTTTTTTTTTTTTTTTTTTTTTTTTTTTTTTTTTTTTTTTTTTTTTTTTTTTTTTTTTTTTTTTTTTTTTTTTTTTTTTTTTTTTTTTTTTTTTTTTTTTTTTTTTTTTTTTTTTTTTTTTTTTTTTTTTTTTTTTTTTTTTTTTTTTTTTTTTTTTTTTTTTTTTTTTTTTTTTTTTTTTTTTTTTTTTTTTTTTTTTTTTTTTTTTTTTTTTTTTTTTTTTTTTTTTTTTTTTTTTTTTTTTTTTTTTTTTTTTTTTTTTTTTTTTTTTTTTTTTTTTTTTTTTTTTTTTTTTTTTTTTTTTTTTTTTTTTTTTTTTTTTTTTTTTTTTTTTTTTTTTTTTTTTTTTTTTTTTTTTTTTTTTTTTTTTTTTTTTTTTTTTTTTTTTTTTTTTTTTTTTTTTTTTTTTTTTTTTTTTTTTTTTTTTTTTTTTTTTTTTTTTTTTTTTTTTTTTTTTTTTTTTTTTTTTTTTTTTTTTTTTTTTTTTTTTTTTTTTTTTTTTTTTTTTTTTTTTTTTTTTTTTTTTTTTTTTTTTTTTTTTTTTTTTTTTTTTTTTTTTTTTTTTTTTTTTTTTTTTTTTTTTTTTTTTTTTTTTTTTTTTTTTTTTTTTTTTTTTTTTTTTTTTTTTTTTTTTTTTTTTTTTTTTTTTTTTTTTTTTTTTTTTTTTTTTTTTTTTTTTTTTTTTTTTTTTTTTTTTTTTTTTTTTTTTTTTTTTTTTTTTTTTTTTTTTTTTTTTTTTTTTTTTTTTTTTTTTTTTTTTTTTTTTTTTTTTTTTTTTTTTTTTTTTTTTTTTTTTTTTTTTTTTTTTTTTTTTTTTTTTTTTTTTTTTTTTTTTTTTTTTTTTTTTTTTTTTTTTTTTTTTTTTTTTTTTTTTTTTTTTTTTTTTTTTTTTTTTTTTTTTTTTTTTTTTTTTTTTTTTTTTTTTTTTTTTTTTTTTTTTTTTTTTTTTTTTTTTTTTTTTTTTTTTTTTTTTTTTTTTTTTTTTTTTTTTTTTTTTTTTTTTTTTTTTTTTTTTTTTTTTTTTTTTTTTTTTTTTTTTTTTTTTTTTTTTTTTTTTTTTTTTTATTTTTTTTTTTTTTTTTTTTTTTTTTTTTTTTTTTTTTTTTTTTTTTTTTTTTTTTTTTTTTTTTTTTTTTTTTTTTTTTTTTTTTTTTTTTTTTTTTTTTTTTTTTTTTTTTTTTTTTTTTTTTTTTTTTTTTTTTTTTTTTTTTTTTTTTTTTTTTTTTTTTTTTTTTTTTTTTTTTTTTTTTTTTTTTTTTTTTTTTTTTTTTTTTTTTTTTTTTTTTTTTTTTTTTTTTTTTTTTTTTTTTTTTTTTTTTTTTTTTTTTTTTTTTTTTTTTTTTTTTTTTTTTTTTTTTTTTTTTTTTTTTTTTTTTTTTTTTTTTTTTTTTTTTTTTTTTTTTTTTTTTTTTTTTTTTTTTTTTTTTTTTTTTTTTTTTTTTTTTTTTTTTTTTTTTTTTTTTTTTTTTTTTTTTTTTTTTTTTTTTTTTTTTTTTTTTTTTTTTTTTTTTTTTTTTTTTTTTTTTTTTTTTTTTTTTTTTTTTTTTTTTTTTTTTTTTTTTTTTTTTTTTTTTTTTTTTTTTTTTTTTTTTTTTTTTTTTTTTTTTTTTTTTTTTTTTTTTTTTTTTTTTTTTTTTTTTTTTTTTTTTTTTTTTTTTTTTTTTTTTTTTTTTTTTTTTTTTTTTTTTTTTTTTTTTTTTTTTTTTTTTTTTTTTTTTTTTTTTTTTTTTTTTTTTTTTTTTTTTTTTTTTTTTTTTTTTTTTTTTTTTTTTTTTTTTTTTTTTTTTTTTTTTTTTTTTATTTTTTTTTTTTTTTTTTTTTTTTTTTTTTTTTTTTTTTTTTTTTTTTTTTTTTTTTTTTTTTTTTTTTTTTTTTTTTTTTTTTTTTTTTTTTTTTTTTTTTTTTTTTTTTTTTTTTTTTTTTTTTTTTTTTTTTTTTTTTTTTTTTTTTTTTTTTTTTTTTTTTTTTTTTTTTTTTTTTTTTTTTTTTTTTTTTTTTTTTTTTTTTTTTTTTTTTTTTTTTTTTTTTTTTTTTTTTTTTTTTTTTTTTTTTTTTTTTTTTTTTTTTTTTTTTTTTTTTTTTTTTTTTTTTTTTTTTTTTTTTTTTTTTTTTTTTTTTTTTTTTTTTTTTTTTTTTTTTTTTTTTTTTTTTTTTTTTTTTTTTTTTTTTTTTTTTTTTTTTTTTTTTTTTTTTTTTTTTTTTTTTTTTTTTTTTTTTTTTTTTTTTTTTTTTTTTTTTTTTTTTTTTTTTTTTTTTTTTTTTTTTTTTTTTTTTTTTTTTTTTTTTTTTTTTTTTTTTTTTTTTTTTTTTTTTTTTTTTTTTTTTTTTTTTTTTTTTTTTTTTTTTTTTTTTTTTTTTTTTTTTTTTTTTTTTTTTTTTTTTTTTTTTTTTTTTTTTTTTTTTTTTTTTTTTTTTTTTTTTTTTTTTTTTTTTTTTTTTTTTTTTTTTTTTTTTTTTTTTTTTTTTTTTTTTTTTTTTTTTTTTTTTTTTTTTTTTTTTTTTTTTTTTTTTTTTTTTTTTTTTTTTTTTTTTTTTTTTTTTTTTTTTTTTTTTTTTTTTTTTTTTTTTTTTTTTTTTTTTTTTTTTTTTTTTTTTTTTTTTTTTTTTTTTTTTTTTTTTTTTTTTTTTTTTTTTTTTTTTTTTTTTTTTTTTTTTTTTTTTTTTTTTTTTTTTTTTTTTTTTTTTTTTTTTTTTTTTTTTTTTTTTTTTTTTTTTTTTTTTTTTTTTTTTTTTTTTTTTTTTTTTTTTTTTTTTTTTTTTTTTTTTTTTTTTTTTTTTTTTTTTTTTTTTTTTTTTTTTTTTTTTTTTTTTTTTTTTTTTTTTTTTTTTTTTTTTTTTTTTTTTTTTTTTTTTTTTTTTTTTTTTTTTTTTTTTTTTTTTTTTTTTTTTTTTTTTTTTTTTTTTTTTTTTTTTTTTTTTTTTTTTTTTTTTTTTTTTTTTTTTTTTTTTTTTTTTTTTTTTTTTTTTTTTTTTTTTTTTTTTTTTTTTTTTTTTTTTTTTTTTTTTTTTTTTTTTTTTTTTTTTTTTTTTTTTTTTTTTTTTTTTTTTTTTTTTTTTTTTTTTTTTTTTTTTTTTTTTTTTTTTTTTTTTTTTTTTTTTTTTTTTTTTTTTTTTTTTTTTTTTTTTTTTTTTTTTTTTTTTTTTTTTTTTTTTTTTTTTTTTTTTTTTTTTTTTTTTTTTTTTTTTTTTTTTTTTTTTTTTTTTTTTTTTTTTTTTTTTTTTTTTTTTTTTTTTTTTTTTTTTTTTTTTTTTTTTTTTTTTTTTTTTTTTTTTTTTTTTTTTTTTTTTTTTTTTTTTTTTTTTTTTTTTTTTTTTTTTTTTTTTTTTTTTTTTTTTTTTTTTTTTTTTTTTTTTTTTTTTTTTTTTTTTTTTTTTTTTTTTTTTTTTTTTTTTTTTTTTTTTTTTTTTTTTTTTTTTTTTTTTTTTTTTTTTTTTTTTTTTTTTTTTTTTTTTTTTTTTTTTTTTTTTTTTTTTTTTTTTTTTTTTTTTTTTTTTTTTTTTTTTTTTTTTTTTTTTTTTTTTTTTTTTTTTTTTTTTTTTTTTTTTTTTTTTTTTTTTTTTTTTTTTTTTTTTTTTTTTTTTTTTTTTTTTTTTTTTTTTTTTTTTTTTTTTTTTTTTTTTTTTTTTTTTTTTTTTTTTTTTTTTTTTTTTTTTTTTTTTTTTTTTTTTTTTTTTTTTTTTTTTTTTTTTTTTTTTTTTTTTTTTTTTTTTTTTTTTTTTTTTTTTTTTTTTTTTTTTTTTTTTTTTTTTTTTTTTTTTTTTTTTTTTTTTTTTTTTTTTTTTTTTTTTTTTTTTTTTTTTTTTTTTTTTTTTTTTTTTTTTTTTTTTTTTTTTTTTTTTTTTTTTTTTTTTTTTTTTTTTTTTTTTTTTTTTTTTTTTTTTTTTTTTTTTTTTTTTTTTTTTTTTTTTTTTTTTTTTTTTTTTTTTTTTTTTTTTTTTTTTTTTTTTTTTTTTTTTTTTTTTTTTTTTTTTTTTTTTTTTTTTTTTTTTTTTTTTTTTTTTTTTTTTTTTTTTTTTTTTTTTTTTTTTTTTTTTTTTTTTTTTTTTTTTTTTTTTTTTTTTTTTTTTTTTTTTTTTTTTTTTTTTTTTTTTTTTTTTTTTTTTTTTTTTTTTTTTTTTTTTTTTTTTTTTTTTTTTTTTTTTTTTTTTTTTTTTTTTTTTTTTTTTTTTTTTTTTTTTTTTTTTTTTTTTTTTTTTTTTTTTTTTTTTTTTTTTTTTTTTTTTTTTTTTTTTTTTTTTTTTTTTTTTTTTTTTTTTTTTTTTTTTTTTTTTTTTTTTTTTTTTTTTTTTTTTTTTTTTTTTTTTTTTTTTTTTTTTTTTTTTTTTTTTTTTTTTTTTTTTTTTTTTTTTTTTTTTTTTTTTTTTTTTTTTTTTTTTTTTTTTTTTTTTTTTTTTTTTTTTTTTTTTTTTTTTTTTTTTTTTTTTTTTTTTTTTTTTTTTTTTTTTTTTTTTTTTTTTTTTTTTTTTTTTTTTTTTTTTTTTTTTTTTTTTTTTTTTTTTTTTTTTTTTTTTTTTTTTTTTTTTTTTTTTTTTTTTTTTTTTTTTTTTTTTTTTTTTTTTTTTTTTTTTTTTTTTTTTTTTTTTTTTTTTTTTTTTTTTTTTTTTTTTTTTTTTTTTTTTTTTTTTTTTTTTTTTTTTTTTTTTTTTTTTTTTTTTTTTTTTTTTTTTTTTTTTTTTTTTTTTTTTTTTTTTTTTTTTTTTTTTTTTTTTTTTTTTTTTTTTTTTTTTTTTTTTTTTTTTTTTTTTTTTTTTTTTTTTTTTTTTTTTTTTTTTTTTTTTTTTTTTTTTTTTTTTTTTTTTTTTTTTTTTTTTTTTTTTTTTTTTTTTTTTTTTTTTTTTTTTTTTTTTTTTTTTTTTTTTTTTTTTTTTTTTTTTTTTTTTTTTTTTTTTTTTTTTTTTTTTTTTTTTTTTTTTTTTTTTTTTTTTTTTTTTTTTTTTTTTTTTTTTTTTTTTTTTTTTTTTTTTTTTTTTTTTTTTTTTTTTTTTTTTTTTTTTTTTTTTTTTTTTTTTTTTTTTTTTTTTTTTTTTTTTTTTTTTTTTTTTTTTTTTTTTTTTTTTTTTTTTTTTTTTTTTTTTTTTTTTTTTTTTTTTTTTTTTTTTTTTTTTTTTTTTTTTTTTTTTTTTTTTTTTTTTTTTTTTTTTTTTTTTTTTTTTTTTTTTTTTTTTTTTTTTTTTTTTTTTTTTTTTTTTTTTTTTTTTTTTTTTTTTTTTTTTTTTTTTTTTTTTTTTTTTTTTTTTTTTTTTTTTTTTTTTTTTTTTTTTTTTTTTTTTTTTTTTTTTTTTTTTTTTTTTTTTTTTTTTTTTTTTTTTTTTTTTTTTTTTTTTTTTTTTTTTTTTTTTTTTTTTTTTTTTTTTTTTTTTTTTTTTTTTTTTTTTTTTTTTTTTTTTTTTTTTTTTTTTTTTTTTTTTTTTTTTTTTTTTTTTTTTTTTTTTTTTTTTTTTTTTTTTTTTTTTTTTTTTTTTTTTTTTTTTTTTTTTTTTTTTTTTTTTTTTTTTTTTTTTTTTTTTTTTTTTTTTTTTTTTTTTTTTTTTTTTTTTTTTTTTTTTTTTTTTTTTTTTTTTTTTTTTTTTTTTTTTTTTTTTTTTTTTTTTTTTTTTTTTTTTTTTTTTTTTTTTTTTTTTTTTTTTTTTTTTTTTTTTTTTTTTTTTTTTTTTTTTTTTTTTTTTTTTTTTTTTTTTTTTTTTTTTTTTTTTTTTTTTTTTTTTTTTTTTTTTTTTTTTTTTTTTTTTTTTTTTTTTTTTTTTTTTTTTTTTTTTTTTTTTTTTTTTTTTTTTTTTTTTTTTTTTTTTTTTTTTTTTTTTTTTTTTTTTTTTTTTTTTTTTTTTTTTTTTTTTTTTTTTTTTTTTTTTTTTTTTTTTTTTTTTTTTTTTTTTTTTTTTTTTTTTTTTTTTTTTTTTTTTTTTTTTTTTTTTTTTTTTTTTTTTTTTTTTTTTTTTTTTTTTTTTTTTTTTTTTTTTTTTTTTTTTTTTTTTTTTTTTTTTTTTTTTTTTTTTTTTTTTTTTTTTTTTTTTTTTTTTTTTTTTTTTTTTTTTTTTTTTTTTTTTTTTTTTTTTTTTTTTTTTTTTTTTTTTTTTTTTTTTTTTTTTTTTTTTTTTTTTTTTTTTTTTTTTTTTTTTTTTTTTTTTTTTTTTTTTTTTTTTTTTTTTTTTTTTTTTTTTTTTTTTTTTTTTTTTTTTTTTTTTTTTTTTTTTTTTTTTTTTTTTTTTTTTTTTTTTTTTTTTTTTTTTTTTTTTTTTTTTTTTTTTTTTTTTTTTTTTTTTTTTTTTTTTTTTTTTTTTTTTTTTTTTTTTTTTTTTTTTTTTTTTTTTTTTTTTTTTTTTTTTTTTTTTTTTTTTTTTTTTTTTTTTTTTTTTTTTTTTTTTTTTTTTTTTTTTTTTTTTTTTTTTTTTTTTTTTTTTTTTTTTTTTTTTTTTTTTTTTTTTTTTTTTTTTTTTTTTTTTTTTTTTTTTTTTTTTTTTTTTTTTTTTTTTTTTTTTTTTTTTTTTTTTTTTTTTTTTTTTTTTTTTTTTTTTTTTTTTTTTTTTTTTTTTTTTTTTTTTTTTTTTTTTTTTTTTTTTTTTTTTTTTTTTTTTTTTTTTTTTTTTTTTTTTTTTTTTTTTTTTTTTTTTTTTTTTTTTTTTTTTTTTTTTTTTTTTTTTTTTTTTTTTTTTTTTTTTTTTTTTTTTTTTTTTTTTTTTTTTTTTTTTTTTTTTTTTTTTTTTTTTTTTTTTTTTTTTTTTTTTTTTTTTTTTTTTTTTTTTTTTTTTTTTTTTTTTTTTTTTTTTTTTTTTTTTTTTTTTTTTTTTTTTTTTTTTTTTTTTTTTTTTTTTTTTTTTTTTTTTTTTTTTTTTTTTTTTTTTTTTTTTTTTTTTTTTTTTTTTTTTTTTTTTTTTTTTTTTTTTTTTTTTTTTTTTTTTTTTTTTTTTTTTTTTTTTTTTTTTTTTTTTTTTTTTTTTTTTTTTTTTTTTTTTTTTTTTTTTTTTTTTTTTTTTTTTTTTTTTTTTTTTTTTTTTTTTTTTTTTTTTTTTTTTTTTTTTTTTTTTTTTTTTTTTTTTTTTTTTTTTTTTTTTTTTTTTTTTTTTTTTTTTTTTTTTTTTTTTTTTTTTTTTTTTTTTTTTTTTTTTTTTTTTTTTTTTTTTTTTTTTTTTTTTTTTTTTTTTTTTTTTTTTTTTTTTTTTTTTTTTTTTTTTTTTTTTTTTTTTTTTTTTTTTTTTTTTTTTTTTTTTTTTTTTTTTTTTTTTTTTTTTTTTTTTTTTTTTTTTTTTTTTTTTTTTTTTTTTTTTTTTTTTTTTTTTTTTTTTTTTTTTTTTTTTTTTTTTTTTTTTTTTTTTTTTTTTTTTTTTTTTTTTTTTTTTTTTTTTTTTTTTTTTTTTTTTTTTTTTTTTTTTTTTTTTTTTTTTTTTTTTTTTTTTTTTTTTTTTTTTTTTTTTTTTTTTTTTTTTTTTTTTTTTTTTTTTTTTTTTTTTTTTTTTTTTTTTTTTTTTTTTTTTTTTTTTTTTTTTTTTTTTTTTTTTTTTTTTTTTTTTTTTTTTTTTTTTTTTTTTTTTTTTTTTTTTTTTTTTTTTTTTTTTTTTTTTTTTTTTTTTTTTTTTTTTTTTTTTTTTTTTTTTTTTTTTTTTTTTTTTTTTTTTTTTTTTTTTTTTTTTTTTTTTTTTTTTTTTTTTTTTTTTTTTTTTTTTTTTTTTTTTTTTTTTTTTTTTTTTTTTTTTTTTTTTTTTTTTTTTTTTTTTTTTTTTTTTTTTTTTTTTTTTTTTTTTTTTTTTTTTTTTTTTTTTTTTTTTTTTTTTTTTTTTTTTTTTTTTTTTTTTTTTTTTTTTTTTTTTTTTTTTTTTTTTTTTTTTTTTTTTTTTTTTTTTTTTTTTTTTTTTTTTTTTTTTTTTTTTTTTTTTTTTTTTTTTTTTTTTTTTTTTTTTTTTTTTTTTTTTTTTTTTTTTTTTTTTTTTTTTTTTTTTTTTTTTTTTTTTTTTTTTTTTTTTTTTTTTTTTTTTTTTTTTTTTTTTTTTTTTTTTTTTTTTTTTTTTTTTTTTTTTTTTTTTTTTTTTTTTTTTTTTTTTTTTTTTTTTTTTTTTTTTTTTTTTTTTTTTTTTTTTTTTTTTTTTTTTTTTTTTTTTTTTTTTTTTTTTTTTTTTTTTTTTTTTTTTTTTTTTTTTTTTTTTTTTTTTTTTTTTTTTTTTTTTTTTTTTTTTTTTTTTTTTTTTTTTTTTTTTTTTTTTTTTTTTTTTTTTTTTTTTTTTTTTTTTTTTTTTTTTTTTTTTTTTTTTTTTTTTTTTTTTTTTTTTTTTTTTTTTTTTTTTTTTTTTTTTTTTTTTTTTTTTTTTTTTTTTTTTTTTTTTTTTTTTTTTTTTTTTTTTTTTTTTTTTTTTTTTTTTTTTTTTTTTTTTTTTTTTTTTTTTTTTTTTTTTTTTTTTTTTTTTTTTTTTTTTTTTTTTTTTTTTTTTTTTTTTTTTTTTTTTTTTTTTTTTTTTTTTTTTTTTTTTTTTTTTTTTTTTTTTTTTTTTTTTTTTTTTTTTTTTTTTTTTTTTTTTTTTTTTTTTTTTTTTTTTTTTTTTTTTTTTTTTTTTTTTTTTTTTTTTTTTTTTTTTTTTTTTTTTTTTTTTTTTTTTTTTTTTTTTTTTTTTTTTTTTTTTTTTTTTTTTTTTTTTTTTTTTTTTTTTTTTTTTTTTTTTTTTTTTTTTTTTTTTTTTTTTTTTTTTTTTTTTTTTTTTTTTTTTTTTTTTTTTTTTTTTTTTTTTTTTTTTTTTTTTTTTTTTTTTTTTTTTTTTTTTTTTTTTTTTTTTTTTTTTTTTTTTTTTTTTTTTTTTTTTTTTTTTTTTTTTTTTTTTTTTTTTTTTTTTTTTTTTTTTTTTTTTTTTTTTTTTTTTTTTTTTTTTTTTTTTTTTTTTTTTTTTTTTTTTTTTTTTTTTTTTTTTTTTTTTTTTTTTTTTTTTTTTTTTTTTTTTTTTTTTTTTTTTTTTTTTTTTTTTTTTTTTTTTTTTTTTTTTTTTTTTTTTTTTTTTTTTTTTTTTTTTTTTTTTTTTTTTTTTTTTTTTTTTTTTTTTTTTTTTTTTTTTTTTTTTTTTTTTTTTTTTTTTTTTTTTTTTTTTTTTTTTTTTTTTTTTTTTTTTTTTTTTTTTTTTTTTTTTTTTTTTTTTTTTTTTTTTTTTTTTTTTTTTTTTTTTTTTTTTTTTTTTTTTTTTTTTTTTTTTTTTTTTTTTTTTTTTTTTTTTTTTTTTTTTTTTTTTTTTTTTTTTTTTTTTTTTTTTTTTTTTTTTTTTTTTTTTTTTTTTTTTTTTTTTTTTTTTTTTTTTTTTTTTTTTTTTTTTTTTTTTTTTTTTTTTTTTTTTTTTTTTTTTTTTTTTTTTTTTTTTTTTTTTTTTTTTTTTTTTTTTTTTTTTTTTTTTTTTTTTTTTTTTTTTTTTTTTTTTTTTTTTTTTTTTTTTTTTTTTTTTTTTTTTTTTTTTTTTTTTTTTTTTTTTTTTTTTTTTTTTTTTTTTTTTTTTTTTTTTTTTTTTTTTTTTTTTTTTTTTTTTTTTTTTTTTTTTTTTTTTTTTTTTTTTTTTTTTTTTTTTTTTTTTTTTTTTTTTTTTTTTTTTTTTTTTTTTTTTTTTTTTTTTTTTTTTTTTTTTTTTTTTTTTTTTTTTTTTTTTTTTTTTTTTTTTTTTTTTTTTTTTTTTTTTTTTTTTTTTTTTTTTTTTTTTTTTTTTTTTTTTTTTTTTTTTTTTTTTTTTTTTTTTTTTTTTTTTTTTTTTTTTTTTTTTTTTTTTTTTTTTTTTTTTTTTTTTTTTTTTTTTTTTTTTTTTTTTTTTTTTTTTTTTTTTTTTTTTTTTTTTTTTTTTTTTTTTTTTTTTTTTTTTTTTTTTTTTTTTTTTTTTTTTTTTTTTTTTTTTTTTTTTTTTTTTTTTTTTTTTTTTTTTTTTTTTTTTTTTTTTTTTTTTTTTTTTTTTTTTTTTTTTTTTTTTTTTTTTTTTTTTTTTTTTTTTTTTTTTTTTTTTTTTTTTTTTTTTTTTTTTTTTTTTTTTTTTTTTTTTTTTTTTTTTTTTTTTTTTTTTTTTTTTTTTTTTTTTTTTTTTTTTTTTTTTTTTTTTTTTTTTTTTTTTTTTTTTTTTTTTTTTTTTTTTTTTTTTTTTTTTTTTTTTTTTTTTTTTTTTTTTTTTTTTTTTTTTTTTTTTTTTTTTTTTTTTTTTTTTTTTTTTTTTTTTTTTTTTTTTTTTTTTTTTTTTTTTTTTTTTTTTTTTTTTTTTTTTTTTTTTTTTTTTTTTTTTTTTTTTTTTTTTTTTTTTTTTTTTTTTTTTTTTTTTTTTTTTTTTTTTTTTTTTTTTTTTTTTTTTTTTTTTTTTTTTTTTTTTTTTTTTTTTTTTTTTTTTTTTTTTTTTTTTTTTTTTTTTTTTTTTTTTTTTTTTTTTTTTTTTTTTTTTTTTTTTTTTTTTTTTTTTTTTTTTTTTTTTTTTTTTTTTTTTTTTTTTTTTTTTTTTTTTTTTTTTTTTTTTTTTTTTTTTTTTTTTTTTTTTTTTTTTTTTTTTTTTTTTTTTTTTTTTTTTTTTTTTTTTTTTTTTTTTTTTTTTTTTTTTTTTTTTTTTTTTTTTTTTTTTTTTTTTTTTTTTTTTTTTTTTTTTTTTTTTTTTTTTTTTTTTTTTTTTTTTTTTTTTTTTTTTTTTTTTTTTTTTTTTTTTTTTTTTTTTTTTTTTTTTTTTTTTTTTTTTTTTTTTTTTTTTTTTTTTTTTTTTTTTTTTTTTTTTTTTTTTTTTTTTTTTTTTTTTTTTTTTTTTTTTTTTTTTTTTTTTTTTTTTTTTTTTTTTTTTTTTTTTTTTTTTTTTTTTTTTTTTTTTTTTTTTTTTTTTTTTTTTTTTTTTTTTTTTTTTTTTTTTTTTTTTTTTTTTTTTTTTTTTTTTTTTTTTTTTTTTTTTTTTTTTTTTTTTTTTTTTTTTTTTTTTTTTTTTTTTTTTTTTTTTTTTTTTTTTTTTTTTTTTTTTTTTTTTTTTTTTTTTTTTTTTTTTTTTTTTTTTTTTTTTTTTTTTTTTTTTTTTTTTTTTTTTTTTTTTTTTTTTTTTTTTTTTTTTTTTTTTTTTTTTTTTTTTTTTTTTTTTTTTTTTTTTTTTTTTTTTTTTTTTTTTTTTTTTTTTTTTTTTTTTTTTTTTTTTTTTTTTTTTTTTTTTTTTTTTTTTTTTTTTTTTTTTTTTTTTTTTTTTTTTTTTTTTTTTTTTTTTTTTTTTTTTTTTTTTTTTTTTTTTTTTTTTTTTTTTTTTTTTTTTTTTTTTTTTTTTTTTTTTTTTTTTTTTTTTTTTTTTTTTTTTTTTTTTTTTTTTTTTTTTTTTTTTTTTTTTTTTTTTTTTTTTTTTTTTTTTTTTTTTTTTTTTTTTTTTTTTTTTTTTTTTTTTTTTTTTTTTTTTTTTTTTTTTTTTTTTTTTTTTTTTTTTTTTTTTTTTTTTTTTTTTTTTTTTTTTTTTTTTTTTTTTTTTTTTTTTTTTTTTTTTTTTTTTTTTTTTTTTTTTTTTTTTTTTTTTTTTTTTTTTTTTTTTTTTTTTTTTTTTTTTTTTTTTTTTTTTTTTTTTTTTTTTTTTTTTTTTTTTTTTTTTTTTTTTTTTTTTTTTTTTTTTTTTTTTTTTTTTTTTTTTTTTTTTTTTTTTTTTTTTTTTTTTTTTTTTTTTTTTTTTTTTTTTTTTTTTTTTTTTTTTTTTTTTTTTTTTTTTTTTTTTTTTTTTTTTTTTTTTTTTTTTTTTTTTTTTTTTTTTTTTTTTTTTTTTTTTTTTTTTTTTTTTTTTTTTTTTTTTTTTTTTTTTTTTTTTTTTTTTTTTTTTTTTTTTTTTTTTTTTTTTTTTTTTTTTTTTTTTTTTTTTTTTTTTTTTTTTTTTTTTTTTTTTTTTTTTTTTTTTTTTTTTTTTTTTTTTTTTTTTTTTTTTTTTTTTTTTTTTTTTTTTTTTTTTTTTTTTTTTTTTTTTTTTTTTTTTTTTTTTTTTTTTTTTTTTTTTTTTTTTTTTTTTTTTTTTTTTTTTTTTTTTTTTTTTTTTTTTTTTTTTTTTTTTTTTTTTTTTTTTTTTTTTTTTTTTTTTTTTTTTTTTTTTTTTTTTTTTTTTTTTTTTTTTTTTTTTTTTTTTTTTTTTTTTTTTTTTTTTTTTTTTTTTTTTTTTTTTTTTTTTTTTTTTTTTTTTTTTTTTTTTTTTTTTTTTTTTTTTTTTTTTTTTTTTTTTTTTTTTTTTTTTTTTTTTTTTTTTTTTTTTTTTTTTTTTTTTTTTTTTTTTTTTTTTTTTTTTTTTTTTTTTTTTTTTTTTTTTTTTTTTTTTTTTTTTTTTTTTTTTTTTTTTTTTTTTTTTTTTTTTTTTTTTTTTTTTTTTTTTTTTTTTTTTTTTTTTTTTTTTTTTTTTTTTTTTTTTTTTTTTTTTTTTTTTTTTTTTTTTTTTTTTTTTTTTTTTTTTTTTTTTTTTTTTTTTTTTTTTTTTTTTTTTTTTTTTTTTTTTTTTTTTTTTTTTTTTTTTTTTTTTTTTTTTTTTTTTTTTTTTTTTTTTTTTTTTTTTTTTTTTTTTTTTTTTTTTTTTTTTTTTTTTTTTTTTTTTTTTTTTTTTTTTTTTTTTTTTTTTTTTTTTTTTTTTTTTTTTTTTTTTTTTTTTTTTTTTTTTTTTTTTTTTTTTTTTTTTTTTTTTTTTTTTTTTTTTTTTTTTTTTTTTTTTTTTTTTTTTTTTTTTTTTTTTTTTTTTTTTTTTTTTTTTTTTTTTTTTTTTTTTTTTTTTTTTTTTTTTTTTTTTTTTTTTTTTTTTTTTTTTTTTTTTTTTTTTTTTTTTTTTTTTTTTTTTTTTTTTTTTTTTTTTTTTTTTTTTTTTTTTTTTTTTTTTTTTTTTTTTTTTTTTTTTTTTTTTTTTTTTTTTTTTTTTTTTTTTTTTTTTTTTTTTTTTTTTTTTTTTTTTTTTTTTTTTTTTTTTTTTTTTTTTTTTTTTTTTTTTTTTTTTTTTTTTTTTTTTTTTTTTTTTTTTTTTTTTTTTTTTTTTTTTTTTTTTTTTTTTTTTTTTTTTTTTTTTTTTTTTTTTTTTTTTTTTTTTTTTTTTTTTTTTTTTTTTTTTTTTTTTTTTTTTTTTTTTTTTTTTTTTTTTTTTTTTTTTTTTTTTTTTTTTTTTTTTTTTTTTTTTTTTTTTTTTTTTTTTTTTTTTTTTTTTTTTTTTTTTTTTTTTTTTTTTTTTTTTTTTTTTTTTTTTTTTTTTTTTTTTTTTTTTTTTTTTTTTTTTTTTTTTTTTTTTTTTTTTTTTTTTTTTTTTTTTTTTTTTTTTTTTTTTTTTTTTTTTTTTTTTTTTTTTTTTTTTTTTTTTTTTTTTTTTTTTTTTTTTTTTTTTTTTTTTTTTTTTTTTTTTTTTTTTTTTTTTTTTTTTTTTTTTTTTTTTTTTTTTTTTTTTTTTTTTTTTTTTTTTTTTTTTTTTTTTTTTTTTTTTTTTTTTTTTTTTTTTTTTTTTTTTTTTTTTTTTTTTTTTTTTTTTTTTTTTTTTTTTTTTTTTTTTTTTTTTTTTTTTTTTTTTTTTTTTTTTTTTTTTTTTTTTTTTTTTTTTTTTTTTTTTTTTTTTTTTTTTTTTTTTTTTTTTTTTTTTTTTTTTTTTTTTTTTTTTTTTTTTTTTTTTTTTTTTTTTTTTTTTTTTTTTTTTTTTTTTTTTTTTTTTTTTTTTTTTTTTTTTTTTTTTTTTTTTTTTTTTTTTTTTTTTTTTTTTTTTTTTTTTTTTTTTTTTTTTTTTTTTTTTTTTTTTTTTTTTTTTTTTTTTTTTTTTTTTTTTTTTTTTTTTTTTTTTTTTTTTTTTTTTTTTTTTTTTTTTTTTTTTTTTTTTTTTTTTTTTTTTTTTTTTTTTTTTTTTTTTTTTTTTTTTTTTTTTTTTTTTTTTTTTTTTTTTTTTTTTTTTTTTTTTTTTTTTTTTTTTTTTTTTTTTTTTTTTTTTTTTTTTTTTTTTTTTTTTTTTTTTTTTTTTTTTTTTTTTTTTTTTTTTTTTTTTTTTTTTTTTTTTTTTTTTTTTTTTTTTTTTTTTTTTTTTTTTTTTTTTTTTTTTTTTTTTTTTTTTTTTTTTTTTTTTTTTTTTTTTTTTTTTTTTTTTTTTTTTTTTTTTTTTTTTTTTTTTTTTTTTTTTTTTTTTTTTTTTTTTTTTTTTTTTTTTTTTTTTTTTTTTTTTTTTTTTTTTTTTTTTTTTTTTTTTTTTTTTTTTTTTTTTTTTTTTTTTTTTTTTTTTTTTTTTTTTTTTTTTTTTTTTTTTTTTTTTTTTTTTTTTTTTTTTTTTTTTTTTTTTTTTTTTTTTTTTTTTTTTTTTTTTTTTTTTTTTTTTTTTTTTTTTTTTTTTTTTTTTTTTTTTTTTTTTTTTTTTTTTTTTTTTTTTTTTTTTTTTTTTTTTTTTTTTTTTTTTTTTTTTTTTTTTTTTTTTTTTTTTTTTTTTTTTTTTTTTTTTTTTTTTTTTTTTTTTTTTTTTTTTTTTTTTTTTTTTTTTTTTTTTTTTTTTTTTTTTTTTTTTTTTTTTTTTTTTTTTTTTTTTTTTTTTTTTTTTTTTTTTTTTTTTTTTTTTTTTTTTTTTTTTTTTTTTTTTTTTTTTTTTTTTTTTTTTTTTTTTTTTTTTTTTTTTTTTTTTTTTTTTTTTTTTTTTTTTTTTTTTTTTTTTTTTTTTTTTTTTTTTTTTTTTTTTTTTTTTTTTTTTTTTTTTTTTTTTTTTTTTTTTTTTTTTTTTTTTTTTTTTTTTTTTTTTTTTTTTTTTTTTTTTTTTTTTTTTTTTTTTTTTTTTTTTTTTTTTTTTTTTTTTTTTTTTTTTTTTTTTTTTTTTTTTTTTTTTTTTTTTTTTTTTTTTTTTTTTTTTTTTTTTTTTTTTTTTTTTTTTTTTTTTTTTTTTTTTTTTTTTTTTTTTTTTTTTTTTTTTTTTTTTTTTTTTTTTTTTTTTTTTTTTTTTTTTTTTTTTTTTTTTTTTTTTTTTTTTTTTTTTTTTTTTTTTTTTTTTTTTTTTTTTTTTTTTTTTTTTTTTTTTTTTTTTTTTTTTTTTTTTTTTTTTTTTTTTTTTTTTTTTTTTTTTTTTTTTTTTTTTTTTTTTTTTTTTTTTTTTTTTTTTTTTTTTTTTTTTTTTTTTTTTTTTTTTTTTTTTTTTTTTTTTTTTTTTTTTTTTTTTTTTTTTTTTTTTTTTTTTTTTTTTTTTTTTTTTTTTTTTTTTTTTTTTTTTTTTTTTTTTTTTTTTTTTTTTTTTTTTTTTTTTTTTTTTTTTTTTTTTTTTTTTTTTTTTTTTTTTTTTTTTTTTTTTTTTTTTTTTTTTTTTTTTTTTTTTTTTTTTTTTTTTTTTTTTTTTTTTTTTTTTTTTTTTTTTTTTTTTTTTTTTTTTTTTTTTTTTTTTTTTTTTTTTTTTTTTTTTTTTTTTTTTTTTTTTTTTTTTTTTTTTTTTTTTTTTTTTTTTTTTTTTTTTTTTTTTTTTTTTTTTTTTTTTTTTTTTTTTTTTTTTTTTTTTTTTTTTTTTTTTTTTTTTTTTTTTTTTTTTTTTTTTTTTTTTTTTTTTTTTTTTTTTTTTTTTTTTTTTTTTTTTTTTTTTTTTTTTTTTTTTTTTTTTTTTTTTTTTTTTTTTTTTTTTTTTTTTTTTTTTTTTTTTTTTTTTTTTTTTTTTTTTTTTTTTTTTTTTTTTTTTTTTTTTTTTTTTTTTTTTTTTTTTTTTTTTTTTTTTTTTTTTTTTTTTTTTTTTTTTTTTTTTTTTTTTTTTTTTTTTTTTTTTTTTTTTTTTTTTTTTTTTTTTTTTTTTTTTTTTTTTTTTTTTTTTTTTTTTTTTTTTTTTTTTTTTTTTTTTTTTTTTTTTTTTTTTTTTTTTTTTTTTTTTTTTTTTTTTTTTTTTTTTTTTTTTTTTTTTTTTTTTTTTTTTTTTTTTTTTTTTTTTTTTTTTTTTTTTTTTTTTTTTTTTTTTTTTTTTTTTTTTTTTTTTTTTTTTTTTTTTTTTTTTTTTTTTTTTTTTTTTTTTTTTTTTTTTTTTTTTTTTTTTTTTTTTTTTTTTTTTTTTTTTTTTTTTTTTTTTTTTTTTTTTTTTTTTTTTTTTTTTTTTTTTTTTTTTTTTTTTTTTTTTTTTTTTTTTTTTTTTTTTTTTTTTTTTTTTTTTTTTTTTTTTTTTTTTTTTTTTTTTTTTTTTTTTTTTTTTTTTTTTTTTTTTTTTTTTTTTTTTTTTTTTTTTTTTTTTTTTTTTTTTTTTTTTTTTTTTTTTTTTTTTTTTTTTTTTTTTTTTTTTTTTTTTTTTTTTTTTTTTTTTTTTTTTTTTTTTTTTTTTTTTTTTTTTTTTTTTTTTTTTTTTTTTTTTTTTTTTTTTTTTTTTTTTTTTTTTTTTTTTTTTTTTTTTTTTTTTTTTTTTTTTTTTTTTTTTTTTTTTTTTTTTTTTTTTTTTTTTTTTTTTTTTTTTTTTTTTTTTTTTTTTTTTTTTTTTTTTTTTTTTTTTTTTTTTTTTTTTTTTTTTTTTTTTTTTTTTTTTTTTTTTTTTTTTTTTTTTTTTTTTTTTTTTTTTTTTTTTTTTTTTTTTTTTTTTTTTTTTTTTTTTTTTTTTTTTTTTTTTTTTTTTTTTTTTTTTTTTTTTTTTTTTTTTTTTTTTTTTTTTTTTTTTTTTTTTTTTTTTTTTTTTTTTTTTTTTTTTTTTTTTTTTTTTTTTTTTTTTTTTTTTTTTTTTTTTTTTTTTTTTTTTTTTTTTTTTTTTTTTTTTTTTTTTTTTTTTTTTTTTTTTTTTTTTTTTTTTTTTTTTTTTTTTTTTTTTTTTTTTTTTTTTTTTTTTTTTTTTTTTTTTTTTTTTTTTTTTTTTTTTTTTTTTTTTTTTTTTTTTTTTTTTTTTTTTTTTTTTTTTTTTTTTTTTTTTTTTTTTTTTTTTTTTTTTTTTTTTTTTTTTTTTTTTTTTTTTTTTTTTTTTTTTTTTTTTTTTTTTTTTTTTTTTTTTTTTTTTTTTTTTTTTTTTTTTTTTTTTTTTTTTTTTTTTTTTTTTTTTTTTTTTTTTTTTTTTTTTTTTTTTTTTTTTTTTTTTTTTTTTTTTTTTTTTTTTTTTTTTTTTTTTTTTTTTTTTTTTTTTTTTTTTTTTTTTTTTTTTTTTTTTTTTTTTTTTTTTTTTTTTTTTTTTTTTTTTTTTTTTTTTTTTTTTTTTTTTTTTTTTTTTTTTTTTTTTTTTTTTTTTTTTTTTTTTTTTTTTTTTTTTTTTTTTTTTTTTTTTTTTTTTTTTTTTTTTTTTTTTTTTTTTTTTTTTTTTTTTTTTTTTTTTTTTTTTTTTTTTTTTTTTTTTTTTTTTTTTTTTTTTTTTTTTTTTTTTTTTTTTTTTTTTTTTTTTTTTTTTTTTTTTTTTTTTTTTTTTTTTTTTTTTTTTTTTTTTTTTTTTTTTTTTTTTTTTTTTTTTTTTTTTTTTTTTTTTTTTTTTTTTTTTTTTTTTTTTTTTTTTTTTTTTTTTTTTTTTTTTTTTTTTTTTTTTTTTTTTTTTTTTTTTTTTTTTTTTTTTTTTTTTTTTTTTTTTTTTTTTTTTTTTTTTTTTTTTTTTTTTTTTTTTTTTTTTTTTTTTTTTTTTTTTTTTTTTTTTTTTTTTTTTTTTTTTTTTTTTTTTTTTTTTTTTTTTTTTTTTTTTTTTTTTTTTTTTTTTTTTTTTTTTTTTTTTTTTTTTTTTTTTTTTTTTTTTTTTTTTTTTTTTTTTTTTTTTTTTTTTTTTTTTTTTTTTTTTTTTTTTTTTTTTTTTTTTTTTTTTTTTTTTTTTTTTTTTTTTTTTTTTTTTTTTTTTTTTTTTTTTTTTTTTTTTTTTTTTTTTTTTTTTTTTTTTTTTTTTTTTTTTTTTTTTTTTTTTTTTTTTTTTTTTTTTTTTTTTTTTTTTTTTTTTTTTTTTTTTTTTTTTTTTTTTTTTTTTTTTTTTTTTTTTTTTTTTTTTTTTTTTTTTTTTTTTTTTTTTTTTTTTTTTTTTTTTTTTTTTTTTTTTTTTTTTTTTTTTTTTTTTTTTTTTTTTTTTTTTTTTTTTTTTTTTTTTTTTTTTTTTTTTTTTTTTTTTTTTTTTTTTTTTTTTTTTTTTTTTTTTTTTTTTTTTTTTTTTTTTTTTTTTTTTTTTTTTTTTTTTTTTTTTTTTTTTTTTTTTTTTTTTTTTTTTTTTTTTTTTTTTTTTTTTTTTTTTTTTTTTTTTTTTTTTTTTTTTTTTTTTTTTTTTTTTTTTTTTTTTTTTTTTTTTTTTTTTTTTTTTTTTTTTTTTTTTTTTTTTTTTTTTTTTTTTTTTTTTTTTTTTTTTTTTTTTTTTTTTTTTTTTTTTTTTTTTTTTTTTTTTTTTTTTTTTTTTTTTTTTTTTTTTTTTTTTTTTTTTTTTTTTTTTTTTTTTTTTTTTTTTTTTTTTTTTTTTTTTTTTTTTTTTTTTTTTTTTTTTTTTTTTTTTTTTTTTTTTTTTTTTTTTTTTTTTTTTTTTTTTTTTTTTTTTTTTTTTTTTTTTTTTTTTTTTTTTTTTTTTTTTTTTTTTTTTTTTTTTTTTTTTTTTTTTTTTTTTTTTTTTTTTTTTTTTTTTTTTTTTTTTTTTTTTTTTTTTTTTTTTTTTTTTTTTTTTTTTTTTTTTTTTTTTTTTTTTTTTTTTTTTTTTTTTTTTTTTTTTTTTTTTTTTTTTTTTTTTTTTTTTTTTTTTTTTTTTTTTTTTTTTTTTTTTTTTTTTTTTTTTTTTTTTTTTTTTTTTTTTTTTTTTTTTTTTTTTTTTTTTTTTTTTTTTTTTTTTTTTTTTTTTTTTTTTTTTTTTTTTTTTTTTTTTTTTTTTTTTTTTTTTTTTTTTTTTTTTTTTTTTTTTTTTTTTTTTTTTTTTTTTTTTTTTTTTTTTTTTTTTTTTTTTTTTTTTTTTTTTTTTTTTTTTTTTTTTTTTTTTTTTTTTTTTTTTTTTTTTTTTTTTTTTTTTTTTTTTTTTTTTTTTTTTTTTTTTTTTTTTTTTTTTTTTTTTTTTTTTTTTTTTTTTTTTTTTTTTTTTTTTTTTTTTTTTTTTTTTTTTTTTTTTTTTTTTTTTTTTTTTTTTTTTTTTTTTTTTTTTTTTTTTTTTTTTTTTTTTTTTTTTTTTTTTTTTTTTTTTTTTTTTTTTTTTTTTTTTTTTTTTTTTTTTTTTTTTTTTTTTTTTTTTTTTTTTTTTTTTTTTTTTTTTTTTTTTTTTTTTTTTTTTTTTTTTTTTTTTTTTTTTTTTTTTTTTTTTTTTTTTTTTTTTTTTTTTTTTTTTTTTTTTTTTTTTTTTTTTTTTTTTTTTTTTTTTTTTTTTTTTTTTTTTTTTTTTTTTTTTTTTTTTTTTTTTTTTTTTTTTTTTTTTTTTTTTTTTTTTTTTTTTTTTTTTTTTTTTTTTTTTTTTTTTTTTTTTTTTTTTTTTTTTTTTTTTTTTTTTTTTTTTTTTTTTTTTTTTTTTTTTTTTTTTTTTTTTTTTTTTTTTTTTTTTTTTTTTTTTTTTTTTTTTTTTTTTTTTTTTTTTTTTTTTTTTTTTTTTTTTTTTTTTTTTTTTTTTTTTTTTTTTTTTTTTTTTTTTTTTTTTTTTTTTTTTTTTTTTTTTTTTTTTTTTTTTTTTTTTTTTTTTTTTTTTTTTTTTTTTTTTTTTTTTTTTTTTTTTTTTTTTTTTTTTTTTTTTTTTTTTTTTTTTTTTTTTTTTTTTTTTTTTTTTTTTTTTTTTTTTTTTTTTTTTTTTTTTTTTTTTTTTTTTTTTTTTTTTTTTTTTTTTTTTTTTTTTTTTTTTTTTTTTTTTTTTTTTTTTTTTTTTTTTTTTTTTTTTTTTTTTTTTTTTTTTTTTTTTTTTTTTTTTTTTTTTTTTTTTTTTTTTTTTTTTTTTTTTTTTTTTTTTTTTTTTTTTTTTTTTTTTTTTTTTTTTTTTTTTTTTTTTTTTTTTTTTTTTTTTTTTTTTTTTTTTTTTTTTTTTTTTTTTTTTTTTTTTTTTTTTTTTTTTTTTTTTTTTTTTTTTTTTTTTTTTTTTTTTTTTTTTTTTTTTTTTTTTTTTTTTTTTTTTTTTTTTTTTTTTTTTTTTTTTTTTTTTTTTTTTTTTTTTTTTTTTTTTTTTTTTTTTTTTTTTTTTTTTTTTTTTTTTTTTTTTTTTTTTTTTTTTTTTTTTTTTTTTTTTTTTTTTTTTTTTTTTTTTTTTTTTTTTTTTTTTTTTTTTTTTTTTTTTTTTTTTTTTTTTTTTTTTTTTTTTTTTTTTTTTTTTTTTTTTTTTTTTTTTTTTTTTTTTTTTTTTTTTTTTTTTTTTTTTTTTTTTTTTTTTTTTTTTTTTTTTTTTTTTTTTTTTTTTTTTTTTTTTTTTTTTTTTTTTTTTTTTTTTTTTTTTTTTTTTTTTTTTTTTTTTTTTTTTTTTTTTTTTTTTTTTTTTTTTTTTTTTTTTTTTTTTTTTTTTTTTTTTTTTTTTTTTTTTTTTTTTTTTTTTTTTTTTTTTTTTTTTTTTTTTTTTTTTTTTTTTTTTTTTTTTTTTTTTTTTTTTTTTTTTTTTTTTTTTTTTTTTTTTTTTTTTTTTTTTTTTTTTTTTTTTTTTTTTTTTTTTTTTTTTTTTTTTTTTTTTTTTTTTTTTTTTTTTTTTTTTTTTTTTTTTTTTTTTTTTTTTTTTTTTTTTTTTTTTTTTTTTTTTTTTTTTTTTTTTTTTTTTTTTTTTTTTTTTTTTTTTTTTTTTTTTTTTTTTTTTTTTTTTTTTTTTTTTTTTTTTTTTTTTTTTTTTTTTTTTTTTTTTTTTTTTTTTTTTTTTTTTTTTTTTTTTTTTTTTTTTTTTTTTTTTTTTTTTTTTTTTTTTTTTTTTTTTTTTTTTTTTTTTTTTTTTTTTTTTTTTTTTTTTTTTTTTTTTTTTTTTTTTTTTTTTTTTTTTTTTTTTTTTTTTTTTTTTTTTTTTTTTTTTTTTTTTTTTTTTTTTTTTTTTTTTTTTTTTTTTTTTTTTTTTTTTTTTTTTTTTTTTTTTTTTTTTTTTTTTTTTTTTTTTTTTTTTTTTTTTTTTTTTTTTTTTTTTTTTTTTTTTTTTTTTTTTTTTTTTTTTTTTTTTTTTTTTTTTTTTTTTTTTTTTTTTTTTTTTTTTTTTTTTTTTTTTTTTTTTTTTTTTTTTTTTTTTTTTTTTTTTTTTTTTTTTTTTTTTTTTTTTTTTTTTTTTTTTTTTTTTTTTTTTTTTTTTTTTTTTTTTTTTTTTTTTTTTTTTTTTTTTTTTTTTTTTTTTTTTTTTTTTTTTTTTTTTTTTTTTTTTTTTTTTTTTTTTTTTTTTTTTTTTTTTTTTTTTTTTTTTTTTTTTTTTTTTTTTTTTTTTTTTTTTTTTTTTTTTTTTTTTTTTTTTTTTTTTTTTTTTTTTTTTTTTTTTTTTTTTTTTTTTTTTTTTTTTTTTTTTTTTTTTTTTTTTTTTTTTTTTTTTTTTTTTTTTTTTTTTTTTTTTTTTTTTTTTTTTTTTTTTTTTTTTTTTTTTTTTTTTTTTTTTTTTTTTTTTTTTTTTTTTTTTTTTTTTTTTTTTTTTTTTTTTTTTTTTTTTTTTTTTTTTTTTTTTTTTTTTTTTTTTTTTTTTTTTTTTTTTTTTTTTTTTTTTTTTTTTTTTTTTTTTTTTTTTTTTTTTTTTTTTTTTTTTTTTTTTTTTTTTTTTTTTTTTTTTTTTTTTTTTTTTTTTTTTTTTTTTTTTTTTTTTTTTTTTTTTTTTTTTTTTTTTTTTTTTTTTTTTTTTTTTTTTTTTTTTTTTTTTTTTTTTTTTTTTTTTTTTTTTTTTTTTTTTTTTTTTTTTTTTTTTTTTTTTTTTTTTTTTTTTTTTTTTTTTTTTTTTTTTTTTTTTTTTTTTTTTTTTTTTTTTTTTTTTTTTTTTTTTTTTTTTTTTTTTTTTTTTTTTTTTTTTTTTTTTTTTTTTTTTTTTTTTTTTTTTTTTTTTTTTTTTTTTTTTTTTTTTTTTTTTTTTTTTTTTTTTTTTTTTTTTTTTTTTTTTTTTTTTTTTTTTTTTTTTTTTTTTTTTTTTTTTTTTTTTTTTTTTTTTTTTTTTTTTTTTTTTTTTTTTTTTTTTTTTTTTTTTTTTTTTTTTTTTTTTTTTTTTTTTTTTTTTTTTTTTTTTTTTTTTTTTTTTTTTTTTTTTTTTTTTTTTTTTTTTTTTTTTTTTTTTTTTTTTTTTTTTTTTTTTTTTTTTTTTTTTTTTTTTTTTTTTTTTTTTTTTTTTTTTTTTTTTTTTTTTTTTTTTTTTTTTTTTTTTTTTTTTTTTTTTTTTTTTTTTTTTTTTTTTTTTTTTTTTTTTTTTTTTTTTTTTTTTTTTTTTTTTTTTTTTTTTTTTTTTTTTTTTTTTTTTTTTTTTTTTTTTTTTTTTTTTTTTTTTTTTTTTTTTTTTTTTTTTTTTTTTTTTTTTTTTTTTTTTTTTTTTTTTTTTTTTTTTTTTTTTTTTTTTTTTTTTTTTTTTTTTTTTTTTTTTTTTTTTTTTTTTTTTTTTTTTTTTTTTTTTTTTTTTTTTTTTTTTTTTTTTTTTTTTTTTTTTTTTTTTTTTTTTTTTTTTTTTTTTTTTTTTTTTTTTTTTTTTTTTTTTTTTTTTTTTTTTTTTTTTTTTTTTTTTTTTTTTTTTTTTTTTTTTTTTTTTTTTTTTTTTTTTTTTTTTTTTTTTTTTTTTTTTTTTTTTTTTTTTTTTTTTTTTTTTTTTTTTTTTTTTTTTTTTTTTTTTTTTTTTTTTTTTTTTTTTTTTTTTTTTTTTTTTTTTTTTTTTTTTTTTTTTTTTTTTTTTTTTTTTTTTTTTTTTTTTTTTTTTTTTTTTTTTTTTTTTTTTTTTTTTTTTTTTTTTTTTTTTTTTTTTTTTTTTTTTTTTTTTTTTTTTTTTTTTTTTTTTTTTTTTTTTTTTTTTTTTTTTTTTTTTTTTTTTTTTTTTTTTTTTTTTTTTTTTTTTTTTTTTTTTTTTTTTTTTTTTTTTTTTTTTTTTTTTTTTTTTTTTTTTTTTTTTTTTTTTTTTTTTTTTTTTTTTTTTTTTTTTTTTTTTTTTTTTTTTTTTTTTTTTTTTTTTTTTTTTTTTTTTTTTTTTTTTTTTTTTTTTTTTTTTTTTTTTTTTTTTTTTTTTTTTTTTTTTTTTTTTTTTTTTTTTTTTTTTTTTTTTTTTTTTTTTTTTTTTTTTTTTTTTTTTTTTTTTTTTTTTTTTTTTTTTTTTTTTTTTTTTTTTTTTTTTTTTTTTTTTTTTTTTTTTTTTTTTTTTTTTTTTTTTTTTTTTTTTTTTTTTTTTTTTTTTTTTTTTTTTTTTTTTTTTTTTTTTTTTTTTTTTTTTTTTTTTTTTTTTTTTTTTTTTTTTTTTTTTTTTTTTTTTTTTTTTTTTTTTTTTTTTTTTTTTTTTTTTTTTTTTTTTTTTTTTTTTTTTTTTTTTTTTTTTTTTTTTTTTTTTTTTTTTTTTTTTTTTTTTTTTTTTTTTTTTTTTTTTTTTTTTTTTTTTTTTTTTTTTTTTTTTTTTTTTTTTTTTTTTTTTTTTTTTTTTTTTTTTTTTTTTTTTTTTTTTTTTTTTTTTTTTTTTTTTTTTTTTTTTTTTTTTTTTTTTTTTTTTTTTTTTTTTTTTTTTTTTTTTTTTTTTTTTTTTTTTTTTTTTTTTTTTTTTTTTTTTTTTTTTTTTTTTTTTTTTTTTTTTTTTTTTTTTTTTTTTTTTTTTTTTTTTTTTTTTTTTTTTTTTTTTTTTTTTTTTTTTTTTTTTTTTTTTTTTTTTTTTTTTTTTTTTTTTTTTTTTTTTTTTTTTTTTTTTTTTTTTTTTTTTTTTTTTTTTTTTTTTTTTTTTTTTTTTTTTTTTTTTTTTTTTTTTTTTTTTTTTTTTTTTTTTTTTTTTTTTTTTTTTTTTTTTTTTTTTTTTTTTTTTTTTTTTTTTTTTTTTTTTTTTTTTTTTTTTTTTTTTTTTTTTTTTTTTTTTTTTTTTTTTTTTTTTTTTTTTTTTTTTTTTTTTTTTTTTTTTTTTTTTTTTTTTTTTTTTTTTTTTTTTTTTTTTTTTTTTTTTTTTTTTTTTTTTTTTTTTTTTTTTTTTTTTTTTTTTTTTTTTTTTTTTTTTTTTTTTTTTTTTTTTTTTTTTTTTTTTTTTTTTTTTTTTTTTTTTTTT
Source organism: Bauhinia variegata (assembly GCA_022379115.2). Classification (NCBI taxonomy): domain Eukaryota; kingdom Viridiplantae; phylum Streptophyta; class Magnoliopsida; order Fabales; family Fabaceae; genus Bauhinia; species Bauhinia variegata. The sequence goes on from CM039439.1 coordinate 21,973,894, forward strand.
TTTTTTTTTTTTTTTTTTTTTTTTTTTTTTTTTTTTTTTTTTTTTTTTTTTTTTTTTTTTTTTTTTTTTTTTTTTTTTTTTTTTTTTTTTTTTTTTTTTTTTTTTTTTTTTTTTTTTTTTTTTTTTTTTTTTTTTTTTTTTTTTTTTTTTTTTTTTTTTTTTTTTTTTTTTTTTTTTTTTTTTTTTTTTTTTTTTTTTTTTTTTTTTTTTTTTTTTTTTTTTTTTTTTTTTTTTTTTTTTTTTTTTTTTTTTTTTTTTTTTTTTTTTTTTTTTTTTTTTTTTTTTTTTTTTTTTTTTTTTTTTTTTTTTTTTTTTTTTTTTTTTTTTTTTTTTTTTTTTTTTTTTTTTTTTTTTTTTTTTTTTTTTTTTTTTTTTTTTTTTTTTTTTTTTTTTTTTTTTTTTTTTTTTTTTTTTTTTTTTTTTTTTTTTTTTTTTTTTTTTTTTTTTTTTTTTTTTTTTTTTTTTTTTTTTTTTTTTTTTTTTTTTTTTTTTTTTTTTTTTTTTTTTTTTTTTTTTTTTTTTTTTTTTTTTTTTTTTTTTTTTTTTTTTTTTTTTTTTTTTTTTTTTTTTTTTTTTTTTTTTTTTTTTTTTTTTTTTTTTTTTTTTTTTTTTTTTTTTTTTTTTTTTTTTTTTTTTTTTTTTTTTTTTTTTTTTTTTTTTTTTTTTTTTTTTTTTTTTTTTTTTTTTTTTTTTTTTTTTTTTTTTTTTTTTTTTTTTTTTTTTTTTTTTTTTTTTTTTTTTTTTTTTTTTTTTTTTTTTTTTTTTTTTTTTTTTTTTTTTTTTTTTTTTTTTTTTTTTTTTTTTTTTTTTTTTTTTTTTTTTTTTTTTTTTTTTTTTTTTTTTTTTTTTTTTTTTTTTTTTTTTTTTTTTTTTTTTTTTTTTTTTTTTTTTTTTTTTTTTTTTTTTTTTTTTTTTTTTTTTTTTTTTTTTTTTTTTTTTTTTTTTTTTTTTTTTTTTTTTTTTTTTTTTTTTTTTTTTTTTTTTTTTTTTTTTTTTTTTTTTTTTTTTTTTTTTTTTTTTTTTTTTTTTTTTTTTTTTTTTTTTTTTTTTTTTTTTTTTTTTTTTTTTTTTTTTTTTTTTTTTTTTTTTTTTTTTTTTTTTTTTTTTTTTTTTTTTTTTTTTTTTTTTTTTTTTTTTTTTTTTTTTTTTTTTTTTTTTTTTTTTTTTTTTTTTTTTTTTTTTTTTTTTTTTTTTTTTTTTTTTTTTTTTTTTTTTTTTTTTTTTTTTTTTTTTTTTTTTTTTTTTTTTTTTTTTTTTTTTTTTTTTTTTTTTTTTTTTTTTTTTTTTTTTTTTTTTTTTTTTTTTTTTTTTTTTTTTTTTTTTTTTTTTTTTTTTTTTTTTTTTTTTTTTTTTTTTTTTTTTTTTTTTTTTTTTTTTTTTTTTTTTTTTTTTTTTTTTTTTTTTTTTTTTTTTTTTTTTTTTTTTTTTTTTTTTTTTTTTTTTTTTTTTTTTTTTTTTTTTTTTTTTTTTTTTTTTTTTTTTTTTTTTTTTTTTTTTTTTTTTTTTTTTTTTTTTTTTTTTTTTTTTTTTTTTTTTTTTTTTTTTTTTTTTTTTTTTTTTTTTTTTTTTTTTTTTTTTTTTTTTTTTTTTTTTTTTTTTTTTTTTTTTTTTTTTTTTTTTTTTTTTTTTTTTTTTTTTTTTTTTTTTTTTTTTTTTTTTTTTTTTTTTTTTTTTTTTTTTTTTTTTTTTTTTTTTTTTTTTTTTTTTTTTTTTTTTTTTTTTTTTTTTTTTTTTTTTTTTTTTTTTTTTTTTTTTTTTTTTTTTTTTTTTTTTTTTTTTTTTTTTTTTTTTTTTTTTTTTTTTTTTTTTTTTTTTTTTTTTTTTTTTTTTTTTTTTTTTTTTTTTTTTTTTTTTTTTTTTTTTTTTTTTTTTTTTTTTTTTTTTTTTTTTTTTTTTTTTTTTTTTTTTTTTTTTTTTTTTTTTTTTTTTTTTTTTTTTTTTTTTTTTTTTTTTTTTTTTTTTTTTTTTTTTTTTTTTTTTTTTTTTTTTTTTTTTTTTTTTTTTTTTTTTTTTTTTTTTTTTTTTTTTTTTTTTTTTTTTTTTTTTTTTTTTTTTTTTTTTTTTTTTTTTTTTTTTTTTTTTTTTTTTTTTTTTTTTTTTTTTTTTTTTTTTTTTTTTTTTTTTTTTTTTTTTTTTTTTTTTTTTTTTTTTTTTTTTTTTTTTTTTTTTTTTTTTTTTTTTTTTTTTTTTTTTTTTTTTTTTTTTTTTTTTTTTTTTTTTTTTTTTTTTTTTTTTTTTTTTTTTTTTTTTTTTTTTTTTTTTTTTTTTTTTTTTTTTTTTTTTTTTTTTTTTTTTTTTTTTTTTTTTTTTTTTTTTTTTTTTTTTTTTTTTTTTTTTTTTTTTTTTTTTTTTTTTTTTTTTTTTTTTTTTTTTTTTTTTTTTTTTTTTTTTTTTTTTTTTTTTTTTTTTTTTTTTTTTTTTTTTTTTTTTTTTTTTTTTTTTTTTTTTTTTTTTTTTTTTTTTTTTTTTTTTTTTTTTTTTTTTTTTTTTTTTTTTTTTTTTTTTTTTTTTTTTTTTTTTTTTTTTTTTTTTTTTTTTTTTTTTTTTTTTTTTTTTTTTTTTTTTTTTTTTTTTTTTTTTTTTTTTTTTTTTTTTTTTTTTTTTTTTTTTTTTTTTTTTTTTTTTTTTTTTTTTTTTTTTTTTTTTTTTTTTTTTTTTTTTTTTTTTTTTTTTTTTTTTTTTTTTTTTTTTTTTTTTTTTTTTTTTTTTTTTTTTTTTTTTTTTTTTTTTTTTTTTTTTTTTTTTTTTTTTTTTTTTTTTTTTTTTTTTTTTTTTTTTTTTTTTTTTTTTTTTTTTTTTTTTTTTTTTTTTTTTTTTTTTTTTTTTTTTTTTTTTTTTTTTTTTTTTTTTTTTTTTTTTTTTTTTTTTTTTTTTTTTTTTTTTTTTTTTTTTTTTTTTTTTTTTTTTTTTTTTTTTTTTTTTTTTTTTTTTTTTTTTTTTTTTTTTTTTTTTTTTTTTTTTTTTTTTTTTTTTTTTTTTTTTTTTTTTTTTTTTTTTTTTTTTTTTTTTTTTTTTTTTTTTTTTTTTTTTTTTTTTTTTTTTTTTTTTTTTTTTTTTTTTTTTTTTTTTTTTTTTTTTTTTTTTTTTTTTTTTTTTTTTTTTTTTTTTTTTTTTTTTTTTTTTTTTTTTTTTTTTTTTTTTTTTTTTTTTTTTTTTTTTTTTTTTTTTTTTTTTTTTTTTTTTTTTTTTTTTTTTTTTTTTTTTTTTTTTTTTTTTTTTTTTTTTTTTTTTTTTTTTTTTTTTTTTTTTTTTTTTTTTTTTTTTTTTTTTTTTTTTTTTTTTTTTTTTTTTTTTTTTTTTTTTTTTTTTTTTTTTTTTTTTTTTTTTTTTTTTTTTTTTTTTTTTTTTTTTTTTTTTTTTTTTTTTTTTTTTTTTTTTTTTTTTTTTTTTTTTTTTTTTTTTTTTTTTTTTTTTTTTTTTTTTTTTTTTTTTTTTTTTTTTTTTTTTTTTTTTTTTTTTTTTTTTTTTTTTTTTTTTTTTTTTTTTTTTTTTTTTTTTTTTTTTTTTTTTTTTTTTTTTTTTTTTTTTTTTTTTTTTTTTTTTTTTTTTTTTTTTTTTTTTTTTTTTTTTTTTTTTTTTTTTTTTTTTTTTTTTTTTTTTTTTTTTTTTTTTTTTTTTTTTTTTTTTTTTTTTTTTTTTTTTTTTTTTTTTTTTTTTTTTTTTTTTTTTTTTTTTTTTTTTTTTTTTTTTTTTTTTTTTTTTTTTTTTTTTTTTTTTTTTTTTTTTTTTTTTTTTTTTTTTTTTTTTTTTTTTTTTTTTTTTTTTTTTTTTTTTTTTTTTTTTTTTTTTTTTTTTTTTTTTTTTTTTTTTTTTTTTTTTTTTTTTTTTTTTTTTTTTTTTTTTTTTTTTTTTTTTTTTTTTTTTTTTTTTTTTTTTTTTTTTTTTTTTTTTTTTTTTTTTTTTTTTTTTTTTTTTTTTTTTTTTTTTTTTTTTTTTTTTTTTTTTTTTTTTTTTTTTTTTTTTTTTTTTTTTTTTTTTTTTTTTTTTTTTTTTTTTTTTTTTTTTTTTTTTTTTTTTTTTTTTTTTTTTTTTTTTTTTTTTTTTTTTTTTTTTTTTTTTTTTTTTTTTTTTTTTTTTTTTTTTTTTTTTTTTTTTTTTTTTTTTTTTTTTTTTTTTTTTTTTTTTTTTTTTTTTTTTTTTTTTTTTTTTTTTTTTTTTTTTTTTTTTTTTTTTTTTTTTTTTTTTTTTTTTTTTTTTTTTTTTTTTTTTTTTTTTTTTTTTTTTTTTTTTTTTTTTTTTTTTTTTTTTTTTTTTTTTTTTTTTTTTTTTTTTTTTTTTTTTTTTTTTTTTTTTTTTTTTTTTTTTTTTTTTTTTTTTTTTTTTTTTTTTTTTTTTTTTTTTTTTTTTTTTTTTTTTTTTTTTTTTTTTTTTTTTTTTTTTTTTTTTTTTTTTTTTTTTTTTTTTTTTTTTTTTTTTTTTTTTTTTTTTTTTTTTTTTTTTTTTTTTTTTTTTTTTTTTTTTTTTTTTTTTTTTTTTTTTTTTTTTTTTTTTTTTTTTTTTTTTTTTTTTTTTTTTTTTTTTTTTTTTTTTTTTTTTTTTTTTTTTTTTTTTTTTTTTTTTTTTTTTTTTTTTTTTTTTTTTTTTTTTTTTTTTTTTTTTTTTTTTTTTTTTTTTTTTTTTTTTTTTTTTTTTTTTTTTTTTTTTTTTTTTTTTTTTTTTTTTTTTTTTTTTTTTTTTTTTTTTTTTTTTTTTTTTTTTTTTTTTTTTTTTTTTTTTTTTTTTTTTTTTTTTTTTTTTTTTTTTTTTTTTTTTTTTTTTTTTTTTTTTTTTTTTTTTTTTTTTTTTTTTTTTTTTTTTTTTTTTTTTTTTTTTTTTTTTTTTTTTTTTTTTTTTTTTTTTTTTTTTTTTTTTTTTTTTTTTTTTTTTTTTTTTTTTTTTTTTTTTTTTTTTTTTTTTTTTTTTTTTTTTTTTTTTTTTTTTTTTTTTTTTTTTTTTTTTTTTTTTTTTTTTTTTTTTTTTTTTTTTTTTTTTTTTTTTTTTTTTTTTTTTTTTTTTTTTTTTTTTTTTTTTTTTTTTTTTTTTTTTTTTTTTTTTTTTTTTTTTTTTTTTTTTTTTTTTTTTTTTTTTTTTTTTTTTTTTTTTTTTTTTTTTTTTTTTTTTTTTTTTTTTTTTTTTTTTTTTTTTTTTTTTTTTTTTTTTTTTTTTTTTTTTTTTTTTTTTTTTTTTTTTTTTTTTTTTTTTTTTTTTTTTTTTTTTTTTTTTTTTTTTTTTTTTTTTTTTTTTTTTTTTTTTTTTTTTTTTTTTTTTTTTTTTTTTTTTTTTTTTTTTTTTTTTTTTTTTTTTTTTTTTTTTTTTTTTTTTTTTTTTTTTTTTTTTTTTTTTTTTTTTTTTTTTTTTTTTTTTTTTTTTTTTTTTTTTTTTTTTTTTTTTTTTTTTTTTTTTTTTTTTTTTTTTTTTTTTTTTTTTTTTTTTTTTTTTTTTTTTTTTTTTTTTTTTTTTTTTTTTTTTTTTTTTTTTTTTTTTTTTTTTTTTTTTTTTTTTTTTTTTTTTTTTTTTTTTTTTTTTTTTTTTTTTTTTTTTTTTTTTTTTTTTTTTTTTTTTTTTTTTTTTTTTTTTTTTTTTTTTTTTTTTTTTTTTTTTTTTTTTTTTTTTTTTTTTTTTTTTTTTTTTTTTTTTTTTTTTTTTTTTTTTTTTTTTTTTTTTTTTTTTTTTTTTTTTTTTTTTTTTTTTTTTTTTTTTTTTTTTTTTTTTTTTTTTTTTTTTTTTTTTTTTTTTTTTTTTTTTTTTTTTTTTTTTTTTTTTTTTTTTTTTTTTTTTTTTTTTTTTTTTTTTTTTTTTTTTTTTTTTTTTTTTTTTTTTTTTTTTTTTTTTTTTTTTTTTTTTTTTTTTTTTTTTTTTTTTTTTTTTTTTTTTTTTTTTTTTTTTTTTTTTTTTTTTTTTTTTTTTTTTTTTTTTTTTTTTTTTTTTTTTTTTTTTTTTTTTTTTTTTTTTTTTTTTTTTTTTTTTTTTTTTTTTTTTTTTTTTTTTTTTTTTTTTTTTTTTTTTTTTTTTTTTTTTTTTTTTTTTTTTTTTTTTTTTTTTTTTTTTTTTTTTTTTTTTTTTTTTTTTTTTTTTTTTTTTTTTTTTTTTTTTTTTTTTTTTTTTTTTTTTTTTTTTTTTTTTTTTTTTTTTTTTTTTTTTTTTTTTTTTTTTTTTTTTTTTTTTTTTTTTTTTTTTTTTTTTTTTTTTTTTTTTTTTTTTTTTTTTTTTTTTTTTTTTTTTTTTTTTTTTTTTTTTTTTTTTTTTTTTTTTTTTTTTTTTTTTTTTTTTTTTTTTTTTTTTTTTTTTTTTTTTTTTTTTTTTTTTTTTTTTTTTTTTTTTTTTTTTTTTTTTTTTTTTTTTTTTTTTTTTTTTTTTTTTTTTTTTTTTTTTTTTTTTTTTTTTTTTTTTTTTTTTTTTTTTTTTTTTTTTTTTTTTTTTTTTTTTTTTTTTTTTTTTTTTTTTTTTTTTTTTTTTTTTTTTTTTTTTTTTTTTTTTTTTTTTTTTTTTTTTTTTTTTTTTTTTTTTTTTTTTTTTTTTTTTTTTTTTTTTTTTTTTTTTTTTTTTTTTTTTTTTTTTTTTTTTTTTTTTTTTTTTTTTTTTTTTTTTTTTTTTTTTTTTTTTTTTTTTTTTTTTTTTTTTTTTTTTTTTTTTTTTTTTTTTTTTTTTTTTTTTTTTTTTTTTTTTTTTTTTTTTTTTTTTTTTTTTTTTTTTTTTTTTTTTTTTTTTTTTTTTTTTTTTTTTTTTTTTTTTTTTTTTTTTTTTTTTTTTTTTTTTTTTTTTTTTTTTTTTTTTTTTTTTTTTTTTTTTTTTTTTTTTTTTTTTTTTTTTTTTTTTTTTTTTTTTTTTTTTTTTTTTTTTTTTTTTTTTTTTTTTTTTTTTTTTTTTTTTTTTTTTTTTTTTTTTTTTTTTTTTTTTTTTTTTTTTTTTTTTTTTTTTTTTTTTTTTTTTTTTTTTTTTTTTTTTTTTTTTTTTTTTTTTTTTTTTTTTTTTTTTTTTTTTTTTTTTTTTTTTTTTTTTTTTTTTTTTTTTTTTTTTTTTTTTTTTTTTTTTTTTTTTTTTTTTTTTTTTTTTTTTTTTTTTTTTTTTTTTTTTTTTTTTTTTTTTTTTTTTTTTTTTTTTTTTTTTTTTTTTTTTTTTTTTTTTTTTTTTTTTTTTTTTTTTTTTTTTTTTTTTTTTTTTTTTTTTTTTTTTTTTTTTTTTTTTTTTTTTTTTTTTTTTTTTTTTTTTTTTTTTTTTTTTTTTTTTTTTTTTTTTTTTTTTTTTTTTTTTTTTTTTTTTTTTTTTTTTTTTTTTTTTTTTTTTTTTTTTTTTTTTTTTTTTTTTTTTTTTTTTTTTTTTTTTTTTTTTTTTTTTTTTTTTTTTTTTTTTTTTTTTTTTTTTTTTTTTTTTTTTTTTTTTTTTTTTTTTTTTTTTTTTTTTTTTTTTTTTTTTTTTTTTTTTTTTTTTTTTTTTTTTTTTTTTTTTTTTTTTTTTTTTTTTTTTTTTTTTTTTTTTTTTTTTTTTTTTTTTTTTTTTTTTTTTTTTTTTTTTTTTTTTTTTTTTTTTTTTTTTTTTTTTTTTTTTTTTTTTTTTTTTTTTTTTTTTTTTTTTTTTTTTTTTTTTTTTTTTTTTTTTTTTTTTTTTTTTTTTTTTTTTTTTTTTTTTTTTTTTTTTTTTTTTTTTTTTTTTTTTTTTTTTTTTTTTTTTTTTTTTTTTTTTTTTTTTTTTTTTTTTTTTTTTTTTTTTTTTTTTTTTTTTTTTTTTTTTTTTTTTTTTTTTTTTTTTTTTTTTTTTTTTTTTTTTTTTTTTTTTTTTTTTTTTTTTTTTTTTTTATTTTTTTTTTTTTTTTTTTTTTTTTTTTTTTTTTTTTTTTTTTTTTTTTTTTTTTTTTTTTTTTTTTTTTTTTTTTTTTTTTTTTTTTTTTTTTTTTTTTTTTTTTTTTTTTTTTTTTTTTTTTTTTTTTTTTTTTTTTTTTTTTTTTTTTTTTTTTTTTTTTTTTTTTTTTTTTTTTTTTTTTTTTTTTTTTTTTTTTTTTTTTTTTTTTTTTTTTTTTTTTTTTTTTTTTTTTTTTTTTTTTTTTTTTTTTTTTTTTTTTTTTTTTTTTTTTTTTTTTTTTTTTTTTTTTTTTTTTTTTTTTTTTTTTTTTTTTTTTTTTTTTTTTTTTTTTTTTTTTTTTTTTTTTTTTTTTTTTTTTTTTTTTTTTTTTTTTTTTTTTTTTTTTTTTTTTTTTTTTTTTTTTTTTTTTTTTTTTTTTTTTTTTTTTTTTTTTTTTTTTTTTTTTTTTTTTTTTTTTTTTTTTTTTTTTTTTTTTTTTTTTTTTTTTTTTTTTTTTTTTTTTTTTTTTTTTTTTTTTTTTTTTTTTTTTTTTTTTTTTTTTTTTTTTTTTTTTTTTTTTTTTTTTTTTTTTTTTTTTTTTTTTTTTTTTTTTTTTTTTTTTTTTTTTTTTTTTTTTTTTTTTTTTTTTTTTTTTTTTTTTTTTTTTTTTTTTTTTTTTTTTTTTTTTTTTTTTTTTTTTTTTTTTTTTTTTTTTTTTTTTTTTTTTTTTTTTTTTTTTTTTTTTTTTTTTTTTTTTTTTTTTTTTTTTTTTTTTTTTTTTTTTTTTTTTTTTTTTTTTTTTTTTTTTTTTTTTTTTTTTTTTTTTTTTTTTTTTTTTTTTTTTTTTTTTTTTTTTTTTTTTTTTTTTTTTTTTTTTTTTTTTTTTTTTTTTTTTTTTTTTTTTTTTTTTTTTTTTTTTTTTTTTTTTTTTTTTTTTTTTTTTTTTTTTTTTTTTTTTTTTTTTTTTTTTTTTTTTTTTTTTTTTTTTTTTTTTTTTTTTTTTTTTTTTTTTTTTTTTTTTTTTTTTTTTTTTTTTTTTTTTTTTTTTTTTTTTTTTTTTTTTTTTTTTTTTTTTTTTTTTTTTTTTTTTTTTTTTTTTTTTTTTTTTTTTTTTTTTTTTTTTTTTTTTTTTTTTTTTTTTTTTTTTTTTTTTTTTTTTTTTTTTTTTTTTTTTTTTTTTTTTTTTTTTTTTTTTTTTTTTTTTTTTTTTTTTTTTTTTTTTTTTTTTTTTTTTTTTTTTTTTTTTTTTTTTTTTTTTTTTTTTTTTTTTTTTTTTTTTTTTTTTTTTTTTTTTTTTTTTTTTTTTTTTTTTTTTTTTTTTTTTTTTTTTTTTTTTTTTTTTTTTTTTTTTTTTTTTTTTTTTTTTTTTTTTTTTTTTTTTTTTTTTTTTTTTTTTTTTTTTTTTTTTTTTTTTTTTTTTTTTTTTTTTTTTTTTTTTTTTTTTTTTTTTTTTTTTTTTTTTTTTTTTTTTTTTTTTTTTTTTTTTTTTTTTTTTTTTTTTTTTTTTTTTTTTTTTTTTTTTTTTTTTTTTTTTTTTTTTTTTTTTTTTTTTTTTTTTTTTTTTTTTTTTTTTTTTTTTTTTTTTTTTTTTTTTTTTTTTTTTTTTTTTTTTTTTTTTTTTTTTTTTTTTTTTTTTTTTTTTTTTTTTTTTTTTTTTTTTTTTTTTTTTTTTTTTTTTTTTTTTTTTTTTTTTTTTTTTTTTTTTTTTTTTTTTTTTTTTTTTTTTTTTTTTTTTTTTTTTTTTTTTTTTTTTTTTTTTTTTTTTTTTTTTTTTTTTTTTTTTTTTTTTTTTTTTTTTTTTTTTTTTTTTTTTTTTTTTTTTTTTTTTTTTTTTTTTTTTTTTTTTTTTTTTTTTTTTTTTTTTTTTTTTTTTTTTTTTTTTTTTTTTTTTTTTTTTTTTTTTTTTTTTTTTTTTTTTTTTTTTTTTTTTTTTTTTTTTTTTTTTTTTTTTTTTTTTTTTTTTTTTTTTTTTTTTTTTTTTTTTTTTTTTTTTTTTTTTTTTTTTTTTTTTTTTTTTTTTTTTTTTTTTTTTTTTTTTTTTTTTTTTTTTTTTTTTTTTTTTTTTTTTTTTTTTTTTTTTTTTTTTTTTTTTTTTTTTTTTTTTTTTTTTTTTTTTTTTTTTTTTTTTTTTTTTTTTTTTTTTTTTTTTTTTTTTTTTTTTTTTTTTTTTTTTTTTTTTTTTTTTTTTTTTTTTTTTTTTTTTTTTTTTTTTTTTTTTTTTTTTTTTTTTTTTTTTTTTTTTTTTTTTTTTTTTTTTTTTTTTTTTTTTTTTTTTTTTTTTTTTTTTTTTTTTTTTTTTTTTTTTTTTTTTTTTTTTTTTTTTTTTTTTTTTTTTTTTTTTTTTTTTTTTTTTTTTTTTTTTTTTTTTTTTTTTTTTTTTTTTTTTTTTTTTTTTTTTTTTTTTTTTTTTTTTTTTTTTTTTTTTTTTTTTTTTTTTTTTTTTTTTTTTTTTTTTTTTTTTTTTTTTTTTTTTTTTTTTTTTTTTTTTTTTTTTTTTTTTTTTTTTTTTTTTTTTTTTTTTTTTTTTTTTTTTTTTTTTTTTTTTTTTTTTTTTTTTTTTTTTTTTTTTTTTTTTTTTTTTTTTTTTTTTTTTTTTTTTTTTTTTTTTTTTTTTTTTTTTTTTTTTTTTTTTTTTTTTTTTTTTTTTTTTTATTTTTTTTTTTTTTTTTTTTTTTTTTTTTTTTTTTTTTTTTTTTTTTTTTTTTTTTTTTTTTTTTTTTTTTTTTTTTTTTTTTTTTTTTTTTTTTTTTTTTTTTTTTTTTTTTTTTTTTTTTTTTTTTTTTTTTTTTTTTTTTTTTTTTTTTTTTTTTTTTTTTTTTTTTTTTTTTTTTTTTTTTTTTTTTTTTTTTTTTTTTTTTTTTTTTTTTTTTTTTTTTTTTTTTTTTTTTTTTTTTTTTTTTTTTTTTTTTTTTTTTTTTTTTTTTTTTTTTTTTTTTTTTTTTTTTTTTTTTTTTTTTTTTTTTTTTTTTTTTTTTTTTTTTTTTTTTTTTTTTTTTTTTTTTTTTTTTTTTTTTTTTTTTTTTTTTTTTTTTTTTTTTTTTTTTTTTTTTTTTTTTTTTTTTTTTTTTTTTTTTTTTTTTTTTTTTTTTTTTTTTTTTTTTTTTTTTTTTTTTTTTTTTTTTTTTTTTTTTTTTTTTTTTATTTTTTTTTTTTTTTTTTTTTTTTTTTTTTTTTTTTTTTTTTTTTTTTTTTTTTTTTTTTTTTTTTTTTTTTTTTTTTTTTTTTTTTTTTTTTTTTTTTTTTTTTTTTTTTTTTTTTTTTTTTTTTTTTTTTTTTTTTTTTTTTTTTTTTTTTTTTTTTTTTTTTTTTTTTTTTTTTTTTTTTTTTTTTTTTTTTTTTTTTTTTTTTTTTTTTTTTTTTTTTTTTTTTTTTTTTTTTTTTTTTTTTTTTTTTTTTTTTTTTTTTTTTTTTTTTTTTTTTTTTTTTTTTTTTTTTTTTTTTTTTTTTTTTTTTTTTTTTTTTTTTTTTTTTTTTTTTTTTTTTTTTTTTTTTTTTTTTTTTTTTTTTTTTTTTTTTTTTTTTTTTTTTTTTTTTTTTTTTTTTTTTTTTTTTATTTTTTTTTTTTTTTTTTTTTTTTTTTTTTTTTTTTTTTTTTTTTTTTTTTTTTTTTTTTTTTTTTTTTTTTTTTTTTTTTTTTTTTTTTTTTTTTTTTTTTTTTTTTTTTTTTTTTTTTTTTTTTTTTTTTTTTTTTTTTTTTTTTTTTTTTTTTTTTTTTTTTTTTTTTTTTTTTTTTTTTTTTTTTTTTTTTTTTTTTTTTTATTTTTTTTTTTTTTTTTTTTTTTTTTTTTTTTTTTTTTTTTTTTTTATTTTTTTTTTTTTTTTTTTTTTTTTTTTTTTTTTTTTTTTTTTTTTTTTTTTTTTTTTTTTTTTTTTTTTTTTTTTTTTTTTTTTTTTTTTTTTTTTTTTTTTTTTTTTTTTTTTTTTTTTTTTTTTTTTTTTTTTTTTTTTTTTTTTTTTTTTTTTTTTTTTTTTTTTTTTTTTTTTTTTTTTTTTTTTTTTTTTTTTTTTTTTTTTTTTTTTTTTTTTTTTTTTTTTTTTTTTTTTTTTTTTTTTTTTTTTTTTTTTTTTTTTTTTTTTTTTTTTTTTTTTTTTTTTTTTTTTTTTTTTTTTTTTTTTTTTTTTTTTTTTTTTTTTTTTTTTTTTTTTTTTTTTTTTTTTTTTTTTTTTTTTTTTTTTTTTTTTTTTTTTTTTTTTTTTTTTTTTTTTTTTTTTTTTTTTTTTTTTTTTTTTTTTTTTTTTTTTTTTTTTTTTTTTTTTTTTTTTTTTTTTTTTTTTTTTTTTTTTTTTTTTTTTTTTTTTTTTTTTTTTTTTTTTTTTTTTTTTTTTTTTTTTTTTTTTTTTTTTTTTTTTTTTTTTTTTTTTTTTTTTTTTTTTTTTTTTTTTTTTTTTTTTTTTTTTTTTTTTTTTTTTTTTTTTTTTTTTTTTTTTTTTTTTTTTTTTTTTTTTTTTTTTTTTTTTTTTTTTTTTTTTTTTTTTTTTTTTTTTTTTTTTTTTTTTTTTTTTTTTTTTTTTTTTTTTTTTTTTTTTTTTTTTTTTTTTTTTTTTTTTTTTTTTTTTTTTTTTTTTTTTTTTTTTTTTTTTTTTTTTTTTTTTTTTTTTTTTTTTTTTTTTTTTTTTTTTTTTTTTTTTTTTTTTTTTTTTTTTTTTTTTTTTTTTTTTTTTTTTTTTTTTTTTTTTTTTTTTTTTTTTTTTTTTTTTTTTTTTTTTTTTTTTTTTTTTTTTTTTTTTTTTTTTTTTTTTTTTTTTTTTTTTTTTTTTTTTTTTTTTTTTTTTTTTTTTTTTTTTTTTTTTTTTTTTTTTTTTTTTTTTTTTTTTTTTTTTTTTTTTTTTTTTTTTTTTTTTTTTTTTTTTTTTTTTTTTTTTTTTTTTTTTTTTTTTTTTTTTTTTTTTTTTTTTTTTTTTTTTTTTTTTTTTTTTTTTTTTTTTTTTTTTTTTTTTTTTTTTTTTTTTTTTTTTTTTTTTTTTTTTTTTTTTTTTTTTTTTTTTTTTTTTTTTTTTTTTTTTTTTTTTTTTTTTTTTTTTTTTTTTTTTTTTTTTTTTTTTTTTTTTTTTTTTTTTTTTATTTTTTTTTTTTTTTTTTTTTTTTTTTTTTTTTTTTTTTTTTTTTTTTTTTTTTTTTTTTTTTTTTTTTTTTTTTTTTTTTTTTTTTTTTTTTTTTTTTTTTTTTTTTTTTTTTTTTTTTTTTTTTTTTTTTTTTTTTTTTTTTTTTTTTTTTTTTTTTTTTTTTTTTTTTTTTTTTTTTTTTTTTTTTTTTTTTTTTTTTTTTTTTTTTTTTTTTTTTTTTTTTTTTTTTTTTTTTTTTTTTTTTTTTTTTTTTTTTTTTTTTTTTTTTTTTTTTTTTTTTTTTTTTTTTTTTTTTTTTTTTTTTTTTTTTTTTTTTTTTTTTTTTTTTTTTTTTTTTTATTTTTTTTTTTTTTTTTTTTTTTTTTTTTTTTTTTTTTTTTTTTTTTTTTTTTTTTTTTTTTTTTTTTTTTTTTTTTTTTTTTTTTTTTTTTTTTTTTTTTTTTTTTTTTTTTTTTTTTTTTTTTTTTTTTTTTTTTTTTTTTTTTTTTTTTTTTTTTTTTTTTTTTTTTTTTTTTTTTTTTTTTTTTTTTTTTTTTTTTTTTTTTTTTTTTTTTTTTTTTTTTTTTTTTTTTTTTTTTTTTTTTTTTTTTTTTTTTTTTTTTTTTTTTTTTTTTTTTTTTTTTTTTTTTTTTTTTTTTTTTTTTTTTTTTTTTTTTTTTTTTTTTTTTTTTTTTTTTTTTTTTTTTTTTTTTTTTTTTTTTTTTTTTTTTTTTTTTTTTTTTTTTTTTTTTTTTTTTTTTTTTTTTTTTTTTTTTTTTTTTTTTTTTTTTTTTTTTTTTTTTTTTTTTTTTTTTTTTTTTTTTTTTTTTTTTTTTTTTTTTTTTTTTTTTTTTTTTTTTTTTTTTTTTTTTTTTTTTTTTTTTTTTTTTTTTTTTTTTTTTTTTTTTTTTTTTTTTTTTTTTTTTTTTTTTTTTTTTTTTTTTTTTTTTTTTTTTTTTTTTTTTTTTTTTTTTTTTTTTTTTTTTTTTTTTTTTTTTTTTTTTTTTTTTTATTTTTTTTTTTTTTTTTTTTTTTTTTTTTTTTTTTTTTTTTTTTTTTTTTTTTTTTTTTTTTTATTTTTTTTTTTTTTATTTTTTTTTTTTTTTTTTTTTTTTTTTTTTTTTTTTTTTTTTTTTTTTTTTTTTTTTTTTTTTTTTTTTTTTTTTTTTTTTTTTTTTTTTTTTTTTTTTTTTTTTTTTTTTTTTTTTTTTTTTTTTTTTTTTTTTTTTTTTTTTTTTTTTTTTTTTTTTTTTTTTTTTTTTTTTTTTTTTTATTTTTTTTTTTTTTTTTTTTTTTTTTTTTTTTTTTTTTTTTTTTTTTTTTTTTTTTTTTTTTTTTTTTTTTTTTTTTTTTTTTTTTTTTTTTTTTTTTTTTTTTTTTTTTTTTTTTTTTTTTTTTTTTTTTTTTTTTTTTTTTTTTTTTTTTTTTTTTTTTTTTTTTTTTTTTTTTTTTTTTTTTTTTTTTTTTTTTTTTTTTTTTTTTTTTTTTTTTTTTTTTTTTTTTTTTTTTTTTTTTTTTTTTTTTTTTTTTTTTTTTTTTTTTTTTTTTTTTTTTTTTTTTTTTTTTTTTTTTTTTTTTTTTTTTTTTTTTTTTTTTTTTTTTTTTTTTTTTTTTTTTTTTTTTTTTTTTTTTTTTTTTTTTTTTTTTTTTTTTTTTTTTTTTTTTTTTTTTTTTTTTTTTTTTTTTTTTTTTTTTTTTTTTTTTTTTTTTTTTTTATTTTTTTTTTTTTTTTTTTTTTTTTTTTTTTTTTTTTTTTTTTTTTTTTTTTTTTTTTTTTTTTTTTTTTTTTTTTTTTTTTTTTTTTTTTTTTTTTTTTTTTTTTTTTTTTTTTTTTTTTTTTTTTTTTTTTTTTTTTTTTTTTTTTTTTTTTTTTTTTTTTTTTTTTTTTTTTTTTTTTTTTTTTTTTTTTTTTTTTTTTTTTTTTTTTTTTTTTTTTTTTTTTTTTTTTTTTTTTTTTTTTTTTTTTTTTTTTTTTTTTTTTTTTTTTTTTTTTTTTTTTTTTTTTTTTTTTTTTTTATTTTTTTTTTTTTTTTTTTTTTTTTTTTTTTTTTTTTTTTTTTTTTTTTTTTTTTTTTTTTTTTTTTTTTTTTTTTTTTTTTTTTTTTTTTTTTTTTTTTTTTTTTTTTTTTTTTTTTTTTTTTTTTTTTTTTTTTTTTTTTTTTTTTTTTTTTTTTTTTTTTTTTTTTTTTTTTTTTTTTTTTTTTTTTTTTTTTTTTTTTTTTTTTTTTTTTTTTTTTTTTTTTTTTTTTTTTTTTTTTTTTTTTTTTTTTTTTTTTTTTTTTTTTTTTTTTTTTTTTTTTTTTTTTTTTTTTTTTTTTTTTTTTTTTTTTTTTTTTTTTTTTTTTTTTTTTTTTTTTTTTTTTTTATTTTTTTTTTTTTTTTTTTTTTTTTTTTTTTTTTTTTTTTTTTTTTTTTTTTTTTTTTTTTTTTTTTTTTTTTTTTTTTTTTTTTTTTTTTTTTTTTTTTTTTTTTTTTTTTTTTTTTTTTTTTTTTTTTTTTTTTTTTTTTTTTTTTTTTTTTTTTTTTTTTTTTTTTTTTTTTTTTTTTTTTTTTTTTTTTTTTTTTTTTTTTTTTTTTTTTTTTTTTTTTTTTTTTTTTTTTTTTTTTTTTTTTTTTTTTTTTTTTTTTTTTTTTTTTTTTTTTTTTTTTTTTTTTTTTTTTTTTTTTTTTTTTTTTTTTTTTTTTTTTTTTTTTTTTTTTTTTTTTTTTTTTTTTTTTTTTTTTTTTTTTTTTTTTTTTTTTTTTTTTTTTTTTTTTTTTTTTTTTTTTTTTTTTTTTTTTTTTTTTTTTTTTTTTTTTTTTTTTTTTTTTTTTTTTTTTTTTTTTTTTTTTTTTTTTTTTTATTTTTTTTTTTTTTTTTTTTTTTTTTTTTTTTTTTTTTTTTTTTTTTTTTTTTTTTTTTTTTTTTTTTTTTTTTTTTTTTTTTTTTTTTTTTTTTTTTTTTTTTTTTTTTTTTTTTTTTTTTTTTTTTTTTTTTTTTTTTTTTTTTTTATTTTTTTTTTTTTTTTTTTTTTTTTTTTTTTTTTTTTTTTTTTTTTTTTTTTTTTTTTTTTTTTTTTTTTTTTTTTTTTTTTTTTTTTTTTTTTTTTTTTTTTTTTTTTTTTTTTTTTTTTTTTTTTTTTTTTTTTTTTTTTTTTTTTTTTTTTTTTTTTTTTTTTTTTTTTTTTTTTTTTTTTTTTTTTTTTTTTTTTTTTTTTTTTTTTTTTTTTTTTTTATTTTTTTTTTTTTTTTTTTTTTTTTTTTTTTTTTTTTTTTTTTTTTTTTTTTTTTTTTTTTTTTTTTTTATTTTTTTTTTTTTTTTTTTTTTTTTTTTTTTTTTTTTTTTTTTTTTTTTTTTTTTTTTTTTTTTTTTTTTTTTTTTTTTTTTTTTTTTTTTTTTTTTTTTTTTTTTTTTTTTTTTTTTTTTTTTTTTTTTTTTTTTTTTTTTTTTTTTTTTTTTTTTTTTTTTTTTTTTTTTTTTTTTTTTTTTTTTTTTTTTTTTTTTTTTTTTTTTTTTTTTTTTTTTTTTTTTTTTTTTTTTTTTTTTTTTTTTTTTTTTTTTTTTTTTTTTTTTTTTTTTTTTTTTTTTTTTTTTTTTTTTTTTTTTTTTTTTTTTTTTTTTTTTTTTTTTTTTTTTTTTTTTTTTTTTTTTTTTTTTTTTTTTTTTTTTTTTTTTTTTTTTTTTTTTTTTTTTTTTTTTTTTTTTTTTTTTTTTTTTTTTTTTTTTTTTTTTTTTTTTTTTTTTTTTTTTTTTTTTTTTTTTTTTTTTTTTTTTTTTTTTTTTTTTTTTTTTTTTTTTTTTTTTTTTTTTTTTTTTATTTTTTTTTTTTTTTTTTTTTTTTTTTTTTTTTTTTTTTTTTTTTTTTTTTTTTTTTTTTTTTTTTTTTTTTTTTTTATTTTTTTTTTTTTTTTTTTTTTTTTTTTTTTTTTTTTTTTTTTTTTTTTTTTTTTTTTTTTTTTTTTTTTTTTTTTTTTTTTTTTTTTTTTTTTTTTTTTTTTTTTTTTTTTTTTTTTTTTTTTTTTTTTTTTTTTTTTTTTTTTTTTTTTTTTTTTTTTTTTTTTTTTTTTTTTTTTTTTTTTTTTTTTTTTTTTTTTTTTTTTTTTTTTTTTTTTTTTTTTTTTTTTTTTTTTTTTTTTTTTTTTTTTTTTTTTTTTTTTTTTTTTTTTTTTTTTTTTTTTTTTTTTTTTTTTTTTTTTTTTTTTTTTTTTTTTTTTTTTTTTTTATTTTTTTTTTTTTTTTTTTTTTTTTTTTTTTTTTTTTTTTTTTTTTTTTTTTTTTTTTTTTTTTTTTTTTTTTTTTTTTTTTTTATTTTTTTTTTTTTTTTTTTTTTTTTTTTTTTTTTTTTTTTTTTTTTTTTTTTTTTTTTTTTTTTTTTTTTTTTTTTTTTTTTTTTTTTTTTTTTTTTTTTTTTTTTTTTTTTTTTTTTTTTTTTTTTTTTTTTTTTTTTTTTTTTTTTTTTTTTTTTTTTTTTTTTTTTTTTTTTTTTTTTTTTTTTTTTTTTTTTTTTTTTTTTTTTTTTTTTTTTTTTTTTTTTTTTTTTTTTTTTTTTTTTTTTTTTTTTTTTTTTTTTTTTTTTTTTTTTTTTTTTTTTTTATTTTTTTTTTTTTTTTTTTTTTTTTTTTTTTTTTTTTTTTTTTTTTTTTTTTTTTTTTTTTTTTTTTTTTTTTTTTTTTTTTTTTTTTTTTTTTTTTTTTTTTTTTTATTTTTTTTTTTTTTTTTTTTTTTTTTTTTTTTTTTTTTTTTTTTTTTTTTTTTTTTTTTTTTTTTTTTTTTTTTTTTTTTTTTTTTTTTTTTTTTTTTTTTTTTTTTTTTTTTTTTTTTTTTTTT